>OY811983.1:1997017-2094517 GCA_963681505.1 Eunapius fragilis | reverse complement strand
TTCTGTTCCATTGATCTGGTTTATATTTTGTGCTGTATGCTGCATACATGCATTACTATATACAACAATTATACTGTGTATAACATATTTAAGTACTGGATATGATACATGCATTCCCCCCAACACAAATGCTTTCCAAGCGAGGGTAATATAAATACCAACACCAGTTTCAAAGTCACCGTAAATAAGGTCCACAATAGTTTAGTGTGAACCGTTGAGAGATGTGACCAGCACGTACCTGCATTTTAGTGTACCTCCAAGTCCTGCTGAACCAGATCCGGAACGTGATCGTATTGAAACAGAACCTAAGCTGATCCCATTACATGAGGTAAGGCTTATTATGCTCTACACACTTATGTTTGTGTGGCCAGCACCCACCTAGCTACTCAAATGTTTGTCCTTCTGTAAAGGATATCTACCAGTACTGTTACATAAATTTAGGCAGTAATGCTTGGAGTGTATTGTGTAATAAATGTCTTGAAGGGCAATTCATGAAACAGCTGCATACAGTAGTGGCCCATTTTGCACATCCGCTTTTCAGTGAATTTCATTAGGGTGTGTAAGTCAGTAGTAGGTCACATGTGGCACAGATTGATAGGTTTGCAATGAAAGCTAACAGTTTCTACAGGTTCATGAATGTAGTTATTGTTCCTGGAAAAAGTGGGTGTGCATATGAAGCCACTACAAGAAGTGTTAGTTGTAGCATGCAGACACTACAGCCACTACAAGTTGTGTTAGTTGTAGTGAGATGTAGTAAAGGAATGTTACAACAGCTGCATTGGTAAGCATACCATACTGCATAGAGATAGCCAAGTCAGCTGCAGTCATACATGTATCAGCGAACCCACTGCAGGTGAATTATCAGGGATTTACCGCCAAGTTTGCAACAGGGGGTGGATTTTGGAATATAGGGGGGTGAAAGTCTTCCCTCTGCACTGTTACATGGCATGCCATGGAGTTTTAGCATGTAAACCAGGGGGTGGGTTAGTCAAATCAGAGATAATATATATTATCTCTGGTCAAATTAGTGGCAAACCAGGGGGTGGGTAGGGGGTGGGAGCGGTAAATCCCTGAATTATTGATACCACTACAGGTGAATGCCAAGCATGCCTTACCTATGGCAACCACCACCCCTAGGATATCAGGTGGTGTTACAAGTGTTACTTTTAGTACTTTTAAGAAATGTCTGTGTGTAATGTGTTCGTTTTGAGTAATGTTTATTTTTGGTTTGTCCACACACACACACACACACACACACACACACACACACACACACACACACACATGCACGCCACTAGCCATCGTTAGGTGTTGGTGAGGGACCGTCATTCCATCAACCACCATCAACAGGGTTCAACAACCCAATTCCGGACAAACTGCTTGGAGGTGTGTTCCACTACCCATAGCACTGCATGACAGTTGATTACTGCTAGTCGAGGGCTGTGTATGGGGTGTGTCTGATACCAACAATATACATTAGTTTCTATCACAGATTTATGTTTAAAACATTCTGCCTGTGAGTCTCCTGTTAACATTTCCTTGATACAGCAGAGCCCCCACTAGGAGTTCCAGGGACCACACCTCCTCATCATTCCAGCCATCCTAATCATACTTATTATGACGTAAGTGTGATCCTATTGGTGGTACTACTACCTCCTCCCCTCTCCTTTTTGCCTGCCTTGGCCATCCAACTTTGCCTGACTTGTGTAGTCCTGCTGTATGATTGCATATAATATGCCTCCTCCCCAGAACATTCCTCTTCAAAATGGCAGCCCCAATCCCTACTACCAACAGGGTCCTCCGCACCTTGCTCCTTACCATGGCGACAGGGACTATGGCTACCCCCCACAGCAGTATGGTAATGGTCCTGGCCCCACTTCAGGCCCTGATATGGGCCCCGGCATGGGACCTGGCATGGGACCTGGCATGGGACCTGGCATGGGACCCGGCATGGGACCCGGCATGGGACCTGGCATGGGACCTGGTGGGGTGGGACCCGGCCCAGGACTGGGATGGGATTACTACCCTGACCGCATGCCGTTCATGAGAGGGGGAGACAGAGGGATGCAGCGGAGGCCAGTGGGAAGATTCAGAGGGAGAGGAAGAGGCTTCATTGGACGGAGAGGTGGGTGTGCAGAAAGAGAGCCAAGCTGTCCCCCTCACACACACACACACACACACACACACACACACACACACACACACACACACGCGCCCTCTTTTATAACGGAAGTTTGTCTAAGTACGATATTATCTTCCAACTGGATATGATCAGCAAATTAATCATTTCATGAGATGATGATGTAGTTGACCCTCTTACTTAGTTTGAAGGGGAAGGTGGAAGGTGGGGTTGGAGGGAAGGAATTATTGTCATATTGTTATTAATAATTTGCAAGAGAAGGAAGTGATCATTCATTTAACCCGTATACCCTACCTTTGCTGAGGCATCTAGGACTTAACCCTATACCCTACCTCCGTAGAGATGTCTAGGATTTAACCTTATACCTTACCTCCACAGAGGCAAGGATTTAGCCCTATAACCCTATCTCTACAAAGGCATCTAGGTTTAACCCTACACCCTATCTCCACAGAGGCATCTAGGATCTGCAAACACTTCCTGACACATGGCTGCAAATTGGGAGAGAAGTGTCGCTTCCTGCACTGTACCCCAGAGGAGCTGGCCAGTCAGATGGCGCAGGACCAAGGCTACTCACCTCGCGATGACCAGGACGAGCTGTCTGCAATGGACGATGGCGATGTTGACCATCACTGATGTGTGTGTGTTGTGTACATATGTGTGTTTGGATGTTTGTGTGCAAAGCACTGCTGTTTGCTGCAGGGGGGCCTAAGTGTCTCACTCTGGCCTCTCTCCTCCATGTTGCTCTCTTGTGTCAAGAGCATGCCTGCAAGACCAAATGCCGCTGTTTGTCCCTGTTCTTAATGTTATTTGCGTTTTGTATTCTTTTTTGTTTGTCTTCCCTCAAATTATATGGTTCGTTCTAATTATAGAGAACTTGTTGTGTTTCAACAGTGAGCATCAGCTCTTACTGTAGGTATATCGACTGTGGATGACCATGGAGATGACCAATGTACAAACGTGTGAAATTAAAATCAGTCTGAGAACATACATTGCAAGTGAGGGTCTGGTCCCCAGACTACCAAACTCATATTGCATGTATTTTCAAAATTGTGTGGCTTTTTTTACTGCTGTTCTAAGGTCTGTTACAACACATTACTAGAGTGTAGCTGACAAAAAAGTTCCACTAATTAACTGAACTTTGACCTTCAAGAGCCATTCATGTACATGCACTCAGCTAGCACCTTGTGGACATAGAAGTATTGTTCCTGAAGAGGGGAGGAGGGTGAAAGGTTGTTGTCAAAAGACGTACTTTTGCTAACATACCCATGTCTGTATTGCTCCTCCCCTGTCCTGTCTGATATTACACAGATACTTGAGTGGATCAACGATCTTCATTTGTTTGAACTGTGTGTGTGGGGGGGGGAGGGGGAGGACCCCTATTATCCCAATTATAACACACCCTCCTCACTCACCTCCTCGATACCCATGTGTATTGCAATGAATGCTCCACTTCTTCCTATCCCCGCACTGAAAGCAGAGAAGGTGGTGAGGGAGGGAGAGTGGGTGGGAACAATTGACAGGGAAGATATAATCAACCATAACACCTGTCTTGTTATTCAACCTTATTTGTTGATACAAATACATAACTGTTCTCTTGAACAGTATTAATTGTCACAGAGAACTACTGTAAAAATTCATTTCCATTGGCCAATGCAGAGTCACACACAACACACATGCACACAGCACACACATAACACACATGCACACAGCACACACATACACATAACACACACACAACACACACACACACACACACACACACACACACATGTGGCTAACCTGCAGTGGACTATGGTAGGACCTTCATTTGGGTTCAGATAAGCATTAACTGTGTCGTGGAATTCCAGGATTGTGCCGCATTCCTTAGGTACACCTGGATAGAGAAGGATGAGCCAATCATCTTCAAGAGAGCAGGGGTGATGGTGAAGGGGATAAGTGTATGGATGAGCCCACATGGCTGTCACCTGAGGAACTTTCATTAAAAAAAAAAACTTCGGCATTATCCAGAGCTAAAATGGATGGCCGTGAAAAGGGGAGAAACTTTACTACTGACCTTGTGGCCTTAGTACAGCAACTCTACTACAGTAATTTGCAAATACAGAGGACCAGCATATGTATGAATGATCATTATTAGGTATAAACTTTCACTTTTGCTATTCAACTACCCATGGCCAGCTATAATCGGTATAAGTGGCATCAATATATGCACATCAGTATATGCACATCAATATATGCACATCAATATATGCACATCAGTATATGCACATGCGATAATGTAGATATGTGCTTACCAAAGTCTGGCCAAGCAGTATACCAAAGGTGGACCACATCTCTTTCACGGACAATACCTTTCTGAAATTAATACTGTAATTAACTGGAGATTTAAGTCCCGGCTTGTTTATAAAGAAATTCACAGCTTGATCCAAAAATACAGCATATACATTGGAAAATATTGAAAATTTTTAGTTATCAAAGCAGTTGTTATGAACATTGATACAACTGCTACGAGAACTAATAGTTGGCTTAGAATGTAATGCTTCATTTTTGCTATGACCGATCAGTGAATTACCTCTATGACCAAGCCATGGGACCATACAGGAGAGGGGGGCAGATGTAGAATTCACATAAGGAGACATGGATGGGTTAGGCACAGGAGACTTGTGGCACATATGGGGAGCGGGGGACACATGTTGGGGGGCACACAACATGGGGAGCGGGGGTCAAATGTGGGAGGCATACAGGGGGAGCAGGGGTCAAATGTGGGGGGGGGGGGGGGGGGGCATACAGGTGGAGCAGGGGGCACATGGGGAGCAGTAGGAGGGTATGCACTACATGTAAGGCACATATATCTCAAACTACCTGCTCTGTCGTGATAGTGAGGTAGCTGATTGTGTAGGCTGCTTCCACCTGCTCAAAGTTATTGCGAATGGTGTACTGGCCATATGCAATCTGAGTGAAGAGAATGCAGATTACTTCAAAATGGTTGACATGATACAAACAAAAAGGTTACTTCAATGGCCAGTCTGCTATTATGCGGTCTATGCCCATGTAAATATGGAGCTGATGTCAAATCAATAACTTTATACCTGAAGAGACTACATATGCATGCTTCAACTAGTAAATGTCAGACATCTTTAACCTTTAGGGGCTTAGGTATCTGCCTGTTAGAGCAGGGTTGGCACTGGTATCTGCCTGTTAGAGCAGGGCTGGTACTGGTATGTAACTTGCAAACAATGTATTAGCCTTTCCAAACACTAGCGCAGTGTGTGTGTGTGTGTGTGTGGGGGGGGGGTTGGGGGGGAACAATTACTTACAGGATCCACACTTGAAGCTTCTGGCCAATACCGTGCACACTTTTCCTGATGGGAGAAAGCCATTGGTAAGTCAATTCAGTCCCCCTAAGGAGGCAGGCCTTCTTCACCTTGTTATTCTCAACCAGTTTGGTCAACATGACGATGGAGGGAACATTGTTCTCCCATACCATCCTCCAAAAGTCAGCAAATGTCTCTGGGATGGGACCTAGAAGATACAAGCAGGCTCTGATAAGGTGTGGTGTGGGGGTATGGAGCAAGCTTAGGTGTGGTGCGGTAGTATGGTGCAGGGCATGGCAGGGTAATGCATATGTGTGAAGAACAGTAGAGTCCTTGCCTTGTGTCATAATGAAGGACTTGTCAGGACTGCCATTTAATCCCTGATGCAGAACAGAAAATAAAGGATGAGGAGTAGTGATGGAAAAGTGAGGTGGTGGGAACGGAAGAGACGGAGATGGAGGGAGAGAAGGTGGTTGGGGAAGAGGAGGTGAGTGGGGAAGAGGAGGTGTGGTGGGGAAGAGGAAGAGTGGCGGGAAAGAGGAGGTGTGGTGGGCAGGAGGAGGTGAGTGGGGAAGAGGAGGTGTGGTGGGGAAGAGGAGGTGTGGTGGGGAAGAGGCAGTGTGGTGGGGAAGAGGAAGTGTGGCGGGGAAGAGGAGGTGTGGTGGGCAGGAGGAGGTGAGTGGGGAAGAGGAGGTGTGGTGGGGGAGAAGAGGTGTGGTGGGGAAGAGGAGGTGTGGTGGGAAGAGGAGGAGGTGGGGAAGAGGAGGAGGAGGGTGGGGAAGAGGAGGAGGAGGGTGGGGAAGAGGAGGAGGAGGGTGGGGAAGAGGAGGAGGAGGAGGGTGGGGAAGAGGAGGAGGAGGAGGGTGGGGAAGAGGAGGAGGAGGGTGGGGAAGAGGAGGAGGAGGGTGGGGAAGAGGAGGAGGAGGGTGGGGAAGAGGAGGAGGAGGAGGGTGGGGAAGAGGAGGAGGAGGAGGGTGGGGAAGAGGAAGAGGAGGAGGTGGGTGGGGAAGAGGAGGAGGAGAGTGGGGAAGAGGAGGAGGTGAGTGGAGAAGAGGAGGAGGTGGTGGGGAAGAGGAGGAGGTGGTGGGGAAGAGGAGGTGGTTGGGAAGAGGAGGAGGTGTGGTAGGCAAGAGGAGGAGGTGGGGTGAGAAAGGGGAAGTAGAGGGATGTAGAAGCATTGATTGTATTATTTTCAAGCCAATCTCCATGCTGACAGCATAAAACACCTACCCGAACATAGTTGGCATTGATGTAAGTAGACCCTTCTTGCCCACTGGATGTCAGCACGACAGCCGAGTATGGATCTGTGTAATGTAGCAGTGAAGGAAGGATGACTGATGGATTACTGTGCAGACACAGGTATAGAATATGTCCATTGCCTAACCATACACCACCCCTCCTTGATTGCACCTGTGTAATGCCTTACTTGGAAGAATGTTGCCATATCTATTTTTAGCCAGAGCGGAGGGAGGGAGCTGTTGATCCTTGAACATGTTGTCTGGTATGGACTGTACAGGAAGAGACAGATAGGGACAGGAAGAGACAGATAGGGACAGGAAGAGACAGATAGGGTCAGGAAGGGACAGATAGGGACAGGAAGAGACAGATAGGGACAGGAAGAGACAGATAGGGTCAGGAAGAGACACCATGTCATATAATTCCAGGCAGCTCTGCAGCAATGATCTACACCACCATTGCACGTGGTGTCACTGCAGTGACCTGAAGTGACCTACAGCACCACTGAAGTGACCTACAGCACCACTGCAGTGACCTACAGCACCACTGCAGTGACCTAAGCACCACTGAAGTGACCTACAGCACCACTGCAGTGACCTACAGCACCACTGAAGTGACCTACAGCACCACTGCAGTGACCTACAGCACCACTGCAGTGACCTACAGCACCACTGCAGTGACCTACAGCACCACTGCAGTGACCTACAGCACCACTGCAGTGACCTACAGCACCACTGAAGTGACCTACAGCACCACTGCAGTGACCTACAGCACCACTGCAGTGACCTACAGCACCACCTCAGTGACCTACAGCACCACTGCAGTGACCTACAGCACCACTGCAGTGACCTACAGCACCACTGCAGTGACCTACAGCACCACTGCAGTGACCTACAGCACCACTGAAGTGACCTACAGCACCACTGCAGTGACCTACAGCACCACTGCAGTGACCTACAACACCACCTCAGTGACCTACAGCACCACTGCAGTGACCTACAGCACCACTGCAGTGACCTACAGCACCACTGCAGTGACCTACAGCACCACTGAAGTGACCTACAGCACCACTGCAGTGACCTACAGCACCACTGCAGTGACCTACAGCACCACCTCAGTGACCTACAGCACCACTGCAGTGACCTACAGCACCACTGCAGTGACCTACAGCACCACTGCAGTGACCTACAGCACCACTGAAGTGACCTACAGCACCACTGCAGTGACCTACAGCACCACTGCAGTGACCTACAGCACCACCTCAGTGACCTACAGCACCACTGCAGTGACCTACAGCACCACTGCAGTGACCTACAGCACCACTGCAGTGACCTACAGCACCACTGCAGTGACCTACAGCACCTACAGCAATGTATACACAGAAGGTGCACTGTAAAGCTTATTAATAGGATTGCTACAACAGTCTATCTCAGGAGGCCATCTAAGCACATCCACTGAACCAAGTCCTGCCCAAAATACATGTAGCTCCACCCCCTTACTTTGAACTCTGAAATGATGGGATTTTCTGATTCTTTGTTATTAGCCACTGCTTGATCAGTCATTTGAAGAAGTCCATCTATCTCTGCTACATTCATGGCATGAGACCTTGGGGGGGGGGGGGGGGGGGGAAGTGGAGGGAAGAGAGTGAGAGGAGAGGAGGGAGGAGGAAGGAGTAGGAGGGAAATGGAAGGAGAAGAAAGGAATGGGGATGAGGAGAAGGGAGGAAGAAACAGCAACCGATGGGTGGGCCACATAGAAATGGCGCCAGTGAATGATGCGGTAGAAATGACAGAGACATTGGGGAGTAAAGGGAAGTGAAGGGTTAAAGTGAATACCTTCATCAAGAAGTACAAACATCACACCTGCTTATTTTTTTCAAATACGCAACACTGCGCCCCATTTTCTTTGCCTTCTCAACAAATATAGACATTCTGGAAAAATAAAAGAAAATAAAAGAACAAGCACACAAGCATACTTTGAGAACTACACCTGCAACTTTGCCATGTTGGCATTAAGTGAGCATATGGATGCATACATAACTTGTGCAGATGAACATTCATATCTCTTTAAATATCAATAGTGAATTGCATTTTTTTTTAACCCCTAACTATCTCTATGCTGGTACACGTTATGTAGTTACCGTGTGCACAACAGACAGAATAATACTCCTGCAAGGAGTTTGAGCGTACCCTGCTATGCCTGCATCTCCCTCGTTCACCGACAGCTCAAGGCCTCCTGCTTCCTCTCCGCCTTCATCAGAGTCCCCGGCACCAATGAGGGTGGTCTTGTCGGAATTGGCAATATTCAGTTTCAACTTCCTGGCCCTGCCAGTGACTTTGGGAGCAACCTCTGCAGTTGTAGGGCTGGTGACCTGAGGCACATCATCAACACTGGGGTCTTCAAAACTAACAACCAATGCAACATCACTCTCAGAACTTCTCTTTTCAATGGTCTTGCTTGGTCTCCGGACATCAGAAGGTTCTCCAGCCTTCTGCGTACCACTTTGCTCAATGGCTTTATGTGGTCTTTGGACTTCTGAGGGTCCAGCCTTCTCTGCACCTGTTTTAGTTGACCTTGTGACCTCAGAAGGTGCCGCCTTTTCTGGGCTACTCTGTTCGGTGGTCTTAGTTGAGCTTCGGACTTCAGAAGGCCCTGCTCTCTGTTCAGTGGTTTTGGTTGACCTTCGAACTTCAGAAGGTCCCACCTTCTCTGGGCTGCTTATCTGTTCATTGGTCTTAGTTGACCTTCGAACCTCAGAAGGTCCCGCTCTATCTGTACCTCTCTGTTCAGTGGTGGTCTTGGTTGACCTTCGAACCTCAGAAGGTCCCGCACCTCTCTGTTCAGTGGTCTTGGTTGACTTTCGAACCTCAGAAGGTCCCGCTCTTTCTGCACCTCTCTGTTCAGTGGTCTTGGTTGACCTTCGAACCTCAGAAGGTCCCGCACCTCTCTGTTCAGTGGTCTTGGTTGACCTTCGGACTTCAGAAGGTCCTCCCTTGTCTGGGCTTCTCTGTTCGGTTGTCTTGGTTGACTTCCGAACTTCAGAAGGTCCTGCTCTCTGTTGAGTTGTCTTAGTTGGTTTTTGAGCCTCAGAATGTTGGGCCACACCCACACCCAAGTTTTGAGCTTTAGCAGCAGACTTCTTTTTGCTTGACTTGATAAGTTGTGCCTCCTCTGTGGATGTCAGATCTAACTCTCCAGAGTCAGAATTAACCTTTTCTTTGTGTTCCTCCGGTTGGTCCTTGGCATTATTGAAATCACCAAATGTAGTTGGCATTGAGTCATCAACTTGTGATGCACTTCCATCAACGTGTTCTTTGCCTGTCTCCAATGCACCTCCTTCCATATCTGCAACCAATTTTGTCTTATCAACTGCTGCAGCACGGTTTCGTCTTTGTTGGCGTATTTTCCGTCCAAAGTAGACACAGGCACTGAAAATTGTTATATAGATTGGTTAGTCTTCAAAGTATATTACCATGCACAGGCATTTTTCAAGATGAAACTTTCCTATTGAAAAGCTGTATGTAGTGCTCAAACTGTCTTATTTATATGCATAAACGAACTGGAGAAACGGGATCAAAAAAAAACTTTAGATGGGAACGAATTATATAGACTAACCAACATTCTGCTAAGAACTATGCCATAGGTATTGTGCAATTGAAAATAATTCTAACAAAAATATCTGCATAAGGAACATACGCACATGCACGATGAATTGGGGTATGGTGCCAATACCTCAGGGCCACAATAGTACTGATGAGGAGCGCAGCAAAGAGAGCTGCAGCCACAGCCAAGATGAAGGATGCTCCAGCGTAGGGCTCTGCAAAAGTCCCCCCCACTTGCACCACTGGTGAGGTGGAGCCAGTTGTCGTAGTGATGGAAACTGTAGTTGCTTGTGCTCTTGAGGATGAGGGTGAAATGGAAATGTGGACAGATGTTGAGAATAATGTGGGTGTAGAAGAGATGTATGTGTTGGCAGAGGAGGTGGTGGTTTGAAGTGGTTGAGGTGGTGATGAGGTAGTAGTTGCCACACTAGCTGGTTGGCCTGAAGAACTCACGTCAAGTCCTAAAAGACAAATGTAACTGATGCTCCGCCCATTATAACCACCTACCATTAAGGGAGCTTGGACTGAAAGTGGTGGAGCTGCTGGTAATAGGCAGTGCTAGAACAAAGGGATGGGGGAGAGTGAGAGAAGGGAGATGAGATGATGGAGAGGGAGGTTGAAAGGGGAGGGAGTCCCAGAGAGTGGGGAGGGAGATGGAGAGAAAAAGAAAGGGAGAACAGAGGTGAAATATTTTCTCTTCCTCTCATTAAGGCTCACCAAGTACACTGACGTAGGCAACAGCGGTCACAGATCCTAATGCATTCATAGCCGTGCAAGTGTATGTCCCACCATCCGTAATTATTGCCGAGAGTTTTGTGTAAGTGAACAAGCCAGTAAAACCGGGAGGTAACACGACGGATCCATCCTTCGTCCACTTGGGGTAAACAGCAAAGCTAGATTCAAGCACTGGGCGCGAAACTTTTCTTACGCTAATGATGGGAGTTGGCCATCCATCTGCCGTGCAGGCAAGTTGAAGGCTTTGTCCCTCGTACAGTGTGAGGTCGCTTGGAGGCAGGGTAATGGTTGGTGCGGCTATAGAAAACGAGGAGCGTTATGATTAAAAAATAAATAAATAAAAAGAGCGTACTATTAATGATAATTGCATTTGAATAACAGGACTGCACACCGCACCGGTACACGCCCCCGTCACCCGCCGCGAAACCGCCAATCACATATTTGCTACAATGGAGAAATAAATGGCATTGAGATCCAGCCCTCATCGGCAACTCTTACTTCGCTGGATAGTTTAGATCGACTCCGTTCTTTTGCCAGAAGTAGGCGCTTAAGTCCAATGGCGGGTTGCTGGCTACACAGCTATAAGGGGTGTGGTGTTAAACGGGATTGACTTCGCCCTTATTTTCTTTCACTTACTATAACTGTAGCACTGAAGTGGAAGTAGCATTGTACTCTGTTACCGCCGGAGAGAGCGATACGGTGTTTGTACACTGTTCAGCTCCGCCTCCTCCCTCGTTGACTACCGCTTGTGCAATTGTCAGGACCACCAGGGGCAGAAACGAAAGCAAAAAAAATGGTACCAGACGTGTTTCGCTCTGCATTGTTACCAGAATTGGGGAATAAAATGCAGAAGATAATCGTAAACACTTTGCAGCGCCCTGCAAGAGGTGTTGGAAACGCCCTCTTTCCCTCGTTGCGCATGCGCATATAAATTAGCATACTTTGAGTACTTTTTTTAAAAAACTTTTTACTTTTTTTTCATGCACAGTACGTTTCGAATCAAGAATGAAATGTTATTTCTTTCTTGCTTGTTTTATTGCTTACAATAGCAAGCATCGAAGCACCATATATATGCGTTTTATAAAAATGGGACTTTCCCAACGGATCATGTAGTAGTAGTATACGAATACTCCCGGCAACGCGACATTCTCATAGTTTACACGATTAGTATAGATATGAAGTGTGCGTTTTGTTTTGGTGGTGACATGTAAAATTCATAGCATGTCTGGACAAATGTTGGGTAATTAACGATACCGTATTTTCAAGCCGCATCTCATTAAGCAACATCTGTTTTGCGAGCTACATATCTTACATGTCTTACGACATACAAGACTTTTCAAAATACTCTACCATAGCTATACACGAAGCCATCAATGCACTAGGGCTGAGTTATTACTTGTAGCTCCGCGCAGCAGCTATGCAAATCTGGCGGGAAAAAACAGGTTGCACTTCAGCACTTCTAGTGCTTGGAACCAACCCTAAGAAATCGGTAAGCAATTAATACAGTCATCAGCACTGATAGGAGAACACATTAATAATATTTTTAACCGTTGATCAGGATGAATAATTTGCGTAGGTTTGAATGGCAGCGAAGGGAAATGTGCTGGGCGATGCAGAGTGTGTGGCCGCTTCTTGGCAGAGGCGAGAGACAAGAAGAACGGGCACATACAACTGCTGAGAGTTTTCAGAAGCATTAAACACTCTCATTGGCACCAACCTATGACTTTTTTATGGGTGCAAACTAGTGGTGGATAGACACGTTTAATGTGTGCAGCAAACTGCATGTACCATCCTTTTTAGTGGATGCCACACAAGACATCCACAGACGCAGACCAGCCCACATTAGCCAGTTCTAATAATCCTGCTATTCTGCACCAACAACATGTGCTTGTCCATCTTACACCCACAACCCCTGTAGCACATGATGTATTGCCGGGCCATCAGTCTGCACAGAATGGTTTCCTGGTACAGAGTATCCAACTACAGCGGAGTGAAGTGTCCATGCTAACGTAATGGACAGTCCTCTGACTCAACCTGGCAACACCTATAAAACATGCACTGTTGATGTACTGTTGACAGGTATTGTGGTGCAGTGCCACACCTGTAGGAGGAATGTACGGGTGGGTGACATTGGTGGTAAGTGCTATACAGCCTGGTTCATGGAGCTGATCAGGAGTTCCTTCCCAGATTCTTCAATACCCATCAAAATACACATGCTGGTAGAACATACATTGCCATGGGCAAAATGAATATACGTGGATTTGGTCTTTTGGGAGAGCAAGGAGCTGAGTGTCCATCCATGTGTAAATTTAATTGCTTACAACAAACGTACCAATCGGTTCATGAACTAGTTACACAATTGACCTTGATTATTAAGGAGCCCCTCCTGTCAGTAGCTCCACAAAATGTTGCAGTAATCCATCCTCCTAAAAATTAAAAAAAACTGTTAAGATTAAACCATAACGAGCGGTACTAGCTGTCAATCAACTTCAGAAATACACATCGCTGGTCCGAAAAAAGGTAGCTACAAGCACATGCTTGATTTAGTCACTACCTTCTATTGTCTCTTAGAATAACTCTGAAGAGAAACTTTCTTAGGGTTGGGAGCTTGGAAAACTCGCTTGTAAACGGAGGGGTCTCTTGAGGGTTACTTGCTTTCACAAGCTATAACTTGCTGTAGTGATATAGATGCGCCATGAGGATTATTATATGAATAGAAAATGATGCCTTTTTGTGTTAAGCTTTTAAATGGCACTAGTTGAACTCCATCTTTGTACCCGAAGCTCATGTTTCTTAGCTCTGGTTGTCAAGGACGTTGCTAAGGGCATGAGTCCTGCATGGCATAATCATTTCAATTTTTCACATTATAACCTAGTGTCCACAAAATAATGGCTGCAAACAGAGGAGAGGAGAGTGCATTGCCATCCATGTTGAGTGTGCGGTCTTAACAGAGAAGCTCCTCATTAAAAAAAATGGCAGAGTATGATAATTATATTGGTGAAAGCTCATTATCACACATATCAATTCCCTCCTCCTCCTTCCAAACCCCACCCACACACCTTTCCTCCCACACCAATATTTGTGCTTCCTTACATGTGAAACTATATACACAACAAATAAATTTTAAGTTGTAAAAGATTGATTGGCAACGATTGTGAATTTGAATTTTTGACCCAGATATAAATTTAAATTGTACAACAATACATGTTAACAATTACAAACATTTTAAACTAAATAATTACAGTGAACAAATCCCTCCCACATGAAATTTGTGGCAATAATAATCAAATGGAATAACTTACAGCCGCTCTGCCAATTTATAACAAACCAAACAATAAATGAAGAACAAAACTGAGGTATAAATAGTGTTTTCCCCCTTCCTCTAAGCTCATAACATACGATTCATATGGTTCTCATTGAAACTTTGTAGCATTGGCAAATATATTGATAGGAGGAGGAGGAGGAGGGCAGGTGGGGGAGTGTGGATAAGAGACAGGTTACCAAGTATTCACTCATTATTAAACAGGGCAGAGGATAATAATGCAGGTGGGATGATTAGAGATTTATTTTGGGTCTAACTCAAATCAGAATATCTTTAGAACATCCATGTAATATATTGTATTATGCTGTGAGAACCCCACACCTGGAATCATGGACAGCTCACCCAAGCAGAAGGAAGCATGACATGGTCCAATGCAGTCAGCTGTATTTGGTGAAACAAATTTACATATCTTTATTCATCACTTGACTACATTTGGTACAGAGACTACTTCAAGTTTAATATTTACTTTGCCCACCCTCCACCCCCTATCCCTCTCTCCCTTTTCCCCCCTCTGTCCTCCTCCCCCTCCCCCCTCATTCTCTTGTAGTAGCATTTGTTATTGATGTATGGTTATTTCATAAATGGTCACCACCCTTTGGGCTTCCATGACTAACGTCTTGGTTTGTGACATGGGCTGACCCGTGCAGCATCAACCTCTCTGTAGGCTCGGCAGTACTACCTAGCCATAGCTGTTACATGCTCCCCTTATGGACCAAACCATAAACCTCAGTATCTGAATACTCAAGTTGGAGCAGTTAGATGGATTAATCAGAACAAGACATTGCATCAATGCTAATGTTATCCTACTAGGTGAGCAATTGAGCTACAGTAACAGCGGCGACGGAACCGTGGCCGCTGGAGCTGCCATGGCGGCTCCACTTTTTTTGTACCGATCATTATGTTATTAATTATTCATAGCAGTTAAATCACAGGTATCACTGTGAGTGATAATCATTCAGCTTATAGCTGCTATTGTATACTTGTTACTCTCTATGTGATTTGTGTTTCTTAAGAAACATTTTGTCTAATTATGAAGTGTTGTTTACACTATGGGAGGAATCGCTGCAATACGTTAAAGAAACAGACATGAAAGCATGTATGGAATCGTTTGATTTCCCATTTGGTATGATGTTAGGTCAATTGCTACTACGACACAGTGATAATCTAAGTTAGACACTCCAATCCGAGCATGTCTTAGCAGAAGGCCAATCCGTAGCAGCAATGACAGTAAAAACTCTTCAAAATGGTTACCAATATTGATCAAATTGAGGCTTTCGGTAAATAAACCTGATATCCAGGCTGGTCAAATCGAGTTTGAATACCACAGATTATCAGGTCTCAGTAGTGCTTCAAAGAAAATACAACAGTACATATCTTGCACATTTCCTGGATGATCTCCTTCACTTGAACCAGAATCATATAGTCTACATGGCCTTCTTTTGCGTGGTAGTCTTAAGTCATTAAGGTCTGAATAGAAGAGTTTACCAGACTGCAGCTAGTGAACTAGAAGTGGAATATCCCACACTACCACGCAAAAGAAGGCCATGTAGACGATATGATTCTGGTTCAAGTGAAGGAGATCATCCAGGAAATGTGCAAGATATGTACTGTTGTATTTTCTTTGAAGCACTACTGAGACCTGATAATCTGTGGTATTCAAACTCGATTTGACCAGCTTGGATATCAGGTTTATTACCAAAAGCCTCATTTTGATCAATATTGGTAACGATTTTATTTTCGGTCCAGAGCATAGGCTTACCTTGTTAAGAAGGTTTAGTTGCAATGACTGATGTGCACTTGTGTGTTATTCATATTATTAATTATATTCATATTAATAATGGCGGCTACACTTTTTAATTCCTTCCGTCGCCGCTGAGTAAAGGCACAATGGCTAGGATCACCTGTTGAATACATCTACAGGAACATACTTACATCATTATTTTAGAAGGATTGAGTACTTTGATGTGGTACAAACTATGTTTTTCACTATGTTTTCCTGAGTACTTGAGTACAACAATAAATACATACAACTATTTTTTTCTGAGCATTTACAATTCAAGTACTTTCATGAGGCGCAGCCATACTGTATTTCTCAGGAATAGAAGAAATAGAAAATAACTTGACCTCAAAGTTCACCACCAGAAAGAAAATTCATCAGGTGCTATTAATTGATTACTTCATGTGTTTATACCAATGGAGTCTTTACCTAACTAATACTCCCACACACACACACACACACACACACACACACACACGCACACACACACACACACACTCACACCCCCCCAGTAACTCCAAGGAAGGCCCCACCCCCACCCAAACCCTCATATAGCAATTGGTCATTGCAATAAGATTATCCAAGCATCTTGGTACCAGTTATGAGAACATATGACACATGGGCAGGCTCATATACATTACCTATTCATTCCAACAAAGGACCCAAGCTCCTGTCGTACACTATAGTGTTGGAAATGATAGGCAGTGATTGTCTGCGTGCCTGTTACTATTCAATAGTAGTCATAGCTATTGTATGAGAACATTTGGCATTTCACGACAGTAATACCACAAAAGAGTTGACATGTGTACAATTAGTGTACCAGTAATTCTATTGGCACAAAAAGGACATATTCCTAGAAACTCAGTTATACTTGGAAACTAATATATTCACATTGTGGGAGCTATTGTATTTGCAAGTAGTGTGGTTTGGCTGATACCTATCTTTACAGATGGTAAGTGCATGTTCCATATTAGCTGTAATAGTGATCAACCTGGGCATTTCAAGATGAAGGAGGTTGAGTACCACATCATTGGTTTTAGTGGCAGCATAACGCAATGCTACACATGAGCTAATGTACATGCAGCTTTTTTTTTAAGTAGACTTCGAGGCTTGCATATCACAACACATTGGCAAGCACACCTTGATAACTCACGTGATAATGATGATTGTGATGTCACTAGGAGGTAGTCCTGTACATTCTGACACTTCCTGTCCTCTAACACAGAGGTGTCCTTTAGTGCTCTCACACCTTTACATCATCCTATTGACCATCTTGATTCATATAATTGGCTTCCCAGTCATGCTCTGCAAGCTCATTGCAGGGGTGAAGTGCAGTGACCCTATAATAAATGATTTATGGAAAGAAGTACATTTACACATTAAATAATGAACAGGTGACATACAGAACCCGTGTCCAAGACCAACTGTTGACATTTCCACATTAGTAAGGTGCCCAAGGGAGAGGAAATATAAATTATGAAGCATTAATGATTAGCTTCCATCTTGTTCACACGGTTGTTTGCGGCTGGAAACTAGGTTTATAATGGTACCTGTCTAAAGAAACTCCTCATTACAGACACCTTATCCTTCAAACCTCCTTATTACAGACACCTTATCTTTCAAACCTCCTCAGAACAGCTATAAAAGTATATAATACAACACAACACTTCAACCTCTTTTATTTATAATGAACACGCATTCTTTAAATTGAGCAGCAAGTTTATGCGCAAGCAGTGCTTACATCACCACGTGGCACTTATTTTGGAAGGGCGGGTACAAGATCCGATATTGCAACCCTCCTGCCACAAAGGCTGGAGGTAAGACACTACTCTTAACTCCAGTCTTTGTGCAGTCTTTTCATATGCCCAAGGCATGCCAAAAATAGAATTGATGAACCACTTTTGTCGCCAAATTTTCTGTCTTCATGAACAACCCAAGTGAATCTTATGAATAATTGACGCATGTTGTGGTCATTGCGTGTACATGAACATAGGTTACAAGAATGGAATACCACACCAAAGTTGAAACAACTGCTGCTGAGCATGATCAGTAAAAAGGAAAAAGGAGAGCATTTGCAGCTGATCTGCAAATAGCTTTTTCCATCAACACCCTTACTGATAATGCTCAAGTGCACACAGAACATTTCTGATTTCTGTCATTGCTGCTATCATTCAATGTAGAGTTATCAGTCCCAGATGTGCAATGCGCACTAACACCATTGGTATGGGAAGTGCAAGGGTGTAGAGTACATAGTATATGCTTTTAATGCAACATCATCAATATACAAAATCATATCACAGGTGTGAGCAGGTGCAGGAGGTCATGTCAGGAAGCATACAGATGGCAGAGGTTGTCAATCAGGCCTCACACATGTTCCTTGCACACCTTTTGAAGATGAATCTTCTCATGTGAGCCATACCCACCATTGGCAAGCCAAAACAGTGTCACGTACTGTCTTGTACAGGTTGAGGAGTGTGGTGTGTTCAAACATCCTGACACAGCCCTAGATCTGCCATGTCCTAAGCTGGCCTGTACCAGATGTGGTGTGGAGTGGATAGCAGCATCATCCCCAGCATATTCTTACACTCTCCACCCCCCACCCCCCCCCCACCCCCCCCCCCCCCCAGTTGCTACACCTATGACTAAACTACATACCTTGTAGCCAATGGCATTCATGCATGTAACACACGCCTGGCATTCGACCTCAGCTGCTTGTTCTAGGACATTGAAGACAAGGTGTTCAGAGATTCAGACATCAAGGAGCATTGTCAGGGGAGGGGAACCCTCTGCCCTGATGGAGAAGGAGGTGCTCACACTGAGTGATGAAGTCTCTATTGCAGAAGGCAGGCATCACGAACATTGCAAGAACATTGCAATTGATTCAGCTCAAGTATTGGCTATAAAAGCCAGCCTGGCTATCAGATTCCCTGGAACAGAATGAGATAAAGCATTACATGAAACTATCAAAATATATTACTTGTCCAGGTCGCTCAAAGCATCAGGAGTTTCTCTAGCTGGGGAGGAGAGGATGCACCACATCTGCAGACTAATTGTGGCGCATTGAAAGGAGAGATGGCTCAGTTTTCATTTCCTCACACTTCTGGTGTGGTGCAGAGCTTAGGGGAGCTCCACTGGTTCATATTCCTGATCAGGTTCAAAGGTCTTGTTGACTGACTTCTTGGAAGAGAATGATTGGTTAAGAGGTCAAGGCATAAACCTTATACAATAATTTTAACCCAATGTGGTCTTACCTGGCATGATTTGGTCATTCCTGCTAGCAAGGAATAGTTAAAAACTGGAGGGGACAAAGGAGGTGGCTCATTCAAGATGAACTTTTCAGATAGTGAATGTTGCAGTACCTAACTCTATCCACAAATGTTGGTTTTGGTAACGGGCGGGGGGGGGGGGGGGGGGTCCATTCATGCCAAGTTTACATGACTTGGCTTGGCATACAAAGAAGTTACTGACAAAGTACAGCATCTGCTGTGTATTGTCAAGGAATACTTGATCATTATAGCCCTACAAGCTGTAGCTGCCATCCCCCCACCACATAAGAGAAAAAGATTATTTAGTCCTCACTCACATACGTCTTCAAACCCTTGTGCCCTGTGCACAAAATTTATAGAAGTGCCTTCATGCCATGCAGGCGCTCTAAACCCTTCAGAGAAAAGAAAAACATGATACACGATATATAAACATAACGTTTTTACCTTTCCATATGACCCTTCCTTTTGTCCCGGCGAATAAGTATGCACAGAATAGCCAACAAAAATGGCGATTTTCAAAGCGTTTGAACAACACTTCAGAAAATTCGGCGACACACGCCTTTAGTAGAAACAAGTACAACCATCAAGGTACCATACTGATATAGTTGTGTTTTAGCCCATCGATGTGCATGAGAGTCACTATAGTGGTCAGAACGTATATAGGAAATAAGTACCTCACTTCAAGCCACAGAATCGACACCTTTTTGTGCCATATGGCCACATGATTTTATACGCCTTATGAAGGTTAGAGGTGTTTCTTAATATAGTGTGGCTTATAGGTGCTTATTGTACTCAGTATGCTTAGTGTATAGAGCATTCCAAAGGACATCAGTTGTCCCGTTCTTTGCGATGAGACAGCATGTCAATTTCAAAATTTTTGGGCAGCGGGCCTAATTTCCA
Source organism: Eunapius fragilis (assembly GCA_963681505.1). Lineage (NCBI taxonomy): Eukaryota > Metazoa > Porifera > Demospongiae > Spongillida > Spongillidae > Eunapius > Eunapius fragilis. The sequence continues at coordinate 2,074,228 of OY811983.1, read as the reverse complement.
CGCGTTCAATGAGAGCAGACAGCCATGTCCACAAACCCACCCAGTTAATTATAGTTTTATAATGCCTAACCTCACAAATGCACTCAAATGATGGACACCCTCTCCAGTAGTAGCACACTGAAATGATGGGCACCCTCTCCAGTAGTAGCACACTCAAATGATGGACACCCTCTCCAGTAGTAGCACATTCAAATGATGGGTACCCTCTCCAGTAGTAGCACACTCAAATGGTGGGCACCCTCTCCAGTAGTAGCACACTCAAATGATGGACACCCTCTCCAGTAGTAGCACACTCAAATGATGGGCACCCTCTCCAGTAGTGGCACACTCAAATGATGGGCACCCTCTTCAGTAGTAGCACACTCAAATGATGGACACCCTCTCCAGTAGTAGCACACACAAATGATGGGCACCCTCTCCAGTAGTAGCACACTCAAATGATGGGCACCCTCTCCAGTAGTAGCACACTCAAATGATGGGCACCCTCTCCAGTAGTAGCACACTCAAATGATGGGCACCCTCTCCAGTAGTAGCACACTCAAATGATGGGCACACACTCCAGTAGTAGCACACTCAATTGATGGGCACCCACTCCAGTAGTAGCACACTCAAATGGTGGGCATCCTCTCCAGTAGTAGCACACTCAAATGATGGGCACCCTCTCCAGTAGTAGCACACTCAAATGATGGGCACCCTCTCCAGTAGTAGCACACTCAAATGACGGGCACCCACTCCAGTAGTAGCACACTCAAATGGTGGGCATCCTCTCCAGTAGTAGCACACTCAAATGATGGGCACACACTCCAGTAGTAGCACACTCAATTGATGGGCACCCACTCCAGTAGTAGCACACTCAAATGATGGGCACCCACTCCAGTAGTAGCACACTCAAATGATGGGCACCCTCTCCAGTAGTAGCACACTCAAATGATGGGCACCCTCTCCAGTAGTAGCACACTCAAATGATGGGCATCCTCTCCAGTAGTAGCACACTCAAATGGTGGGCACCCTCTCCAGTAGTAGCACACTCAAATGATGGGCACCCTCTCCAGTAGTAGCACACTCAAATGATGGGCACCCTCTCCAGTAGTAGCACACTCAAATGGTGGGCACCCTCTCCAGTAGTAGCACACTCAAATGATGGGCACCCTCTCCAGTAGTAGCACACTCAAATGATGGGCACACACTCCAGTAGTAGCACACTCAAATGGTGGGCACCCTCTCCAGTAGTAGCACACTCAAATGATGGGCACCCTCTCCAGTAGTAGCACACTCAAATGATGGGCACCCTCTCCAGTAGTAGCACACTCATGGGTACCCTTGTATGGGCACCCCCCTCCCCCATACACACACATCACTCAGGAACTCACACCATGCATATCACACACATACCCACTTGTGGTGGATATAATAACTACATGTGTGCATGGGGAGGATATGGAGTGGTTGGCATGTGCTGCTGTGTTACCATGTCATTTACACAGAGACAACTGCAAGCAGTTTTAATATTTTAATGGACTCAGTTTCTTTATTGTATTTCTTTTTTCAGTTGGACAGTCATACCTGCGGTTGGGGGGGATGGTGGGGCTCTTTTTTATTTATAATCAGTGAACATGAGGAGAGGGTCCAAGGGTCCAGGAAACCGCATTATCCAGAAGGTATTACAGAACTAGCCCCTTCACTAACCACACTTTTGCAACAATAACAAATAACAACCCCCTCATCCAGATTCCATCACACAAGGGCTACCCTTGATAATGATAAGATAATATATCCCACCCCCTTCCAAAATGGTGGCATGTGTCTCTCTATTCATAATTAAGCAGTCTTATGTACATAACTCAGCACTCCCACACTTCAAAACTATTTCATAAACCCCTTTCCTTCCCTCCCCTCTCCTCCCTAACCTCTCCACTCTCCTACCATTTCTGTTATTAGGATATGTAATGACCATATCCATACTCAAAGCAATGTACCCTCTCTGAAGTGCAATAGTGAGCACTGTATAACGCAGTAATGCCCACTGGCCCTTGATGCTGATGGCATATGTGCATACTAACTCTTGATAGTGAGCACCATGATGTGACCTCTGTGAAAAGTGGTCTAACCAGCAACAGGAAGGATGACCAACAGGAAGGATGACGTCATGTTGCATGTGTGGGTATGTATTATTTTAACCACAGAAAGGAAGCCTTTATGCCACAAGTAGAGGGAGGGAGGGATGGATGGAGTAATTGAGGGAAGATGAAGTTCAGTGCTTATAAAACCCAGGAGAGGTGAGTGGCTTAATGAGTCAGTTGCCATTTATACACTTATACATAGTTGGTCAGTTTATTGGAAAAGTTGATCGCAGGAGAGGTTCCACAGCAAAGGTAGCCTAGCTGTTCATTCATGCCAGCAATTATAATAGACTCTAGTTTTAGTTTTTTCCTTTGCTCTAGATTGGTGTAAATGGGACCAAAAAAAAAAAAAAACGACAATATGTGTACCCATGTATATGTGTGTATTCCAACAAAACTCACTCCTACTTTCCATATCTTTCTCTGGCTGGCTGGTAGATGATTATTTGTTCAGACTGTGTTATCAACATTATCCATTGTAACTGAAGCAGTACTTTGGATGGCCAGTGTGCTGTATACGTGACAATGCCACCTTTTTGGAGGTGATACACACTTATAGCTGTTAGTTATTTGGTGTAAAAAGTGAGTCTGGGACCTATATTCATTTCACACACACACACACACACACACACACACACACACACACACACACCTCACTGTAAAACAGCTTCTCACTGTCCTGTGTGTGTAGATTGAGTATGACAGACACCTCACCTTTCGCCTATCCTTTATGCATACATCATAGCCATGCCTGCCTGTCTCTGGGCCTACCTAGTGTAGAAGATACCTATCAGTATGGGAGATCTGTCTACTGCACACAATACACTTAAGGTAATCTAACCTCAGACCATCTTTGTATACAATTATGGAATGGCCATAAATAAGAAAGGTGGGGGGGGGGGGGGGGGGGGGGGGCCAAATTTTAGTGATTCTGTATGCACATTAGTTGAAGTCAACTTATGAAATTTAGACCTACATACAGATTTGACCTAAAACTGATTCAAAATTGCATGCAGCATTCAGTTATAGATAGATCTATAGGTATGGAGATGAATTATATTGTGCCCTGGCATAAATCATACCACTGTACTAGGTCAACAGAACAAAGGTAAGAGAAAGAAAGGGAGAGGGAGTGAGGGAGAGATTGGGAGTCTATGGAGTGAGAAAGAAAGAGAGAGTGAGAGAGAGAGGGAGAGTGAGAGAGAAAGGGAGAGAGCAGAGGTGGGGACAGGGTAACAGCATATTATCAGATATATCAATATAAATTTACATACACATATCATCCAGGACCACACATGTCTGTATCCGCCTCTGGAGAGGGGGGGGGGGGAGGGGGGGGGGGGGGGTGAAGGAATATAAGCCAAAGGGAAGGAGAGAAATACTTGAGCAAGTGTACATAACTGACAGCAACAGATTTGAGTACTATGTGCATAGTTGTATTTCTACACTTATGCATGCAATAAAATGTACCCATGAGGGGAATAAGCTTTCCAACCATAAAACAGCAGAGTGATGGACTGTTTATAACAATACAAGCCATAGTTTGCACATCTATGTTATTAACTGTATACACAACATGCACAAATAACAGAGCCAGGTTATACATTAATGCAGTTATCAAAAGAGGGAGGCATACATGAAACACAAGGTCAATTATTTACTATACAGCTTGGCCAAAACATGCTAAATGTGAGCTTTATAGCCTCTGTTGCCCACCAAATCTCTGATGGTGATTTCTATATGTATGCATAAAATTACCATTATGCCAGCTATAAAACGTGTTGACCTTGACCTGTGGGTATTTTAGGCATTAAGACTGTTTTACTTCAATGACTCCCGAGTATTTAAAAACGCCAAACCCACAACTAAATACATATACAGCTACATCGATTTAACCCTTGGATGGTTGTTTTTATATCAATCCTTGAGTATCCTCCTACTCACCCATTTCCTGAAGTCTTTCCACTATATGTATCAGTACTCAATGAATAGTGTCAAATTCCATGGCAATAAACAACACGTCTGCACAGTTGTATCACATAACTGGTGACTACTTTGCAGCAAAAACACAACCTTTGAAGACATTAGCATTGGGAATTTATGGTATTTTCACCTGAGTACAACTGCCACCTCCTCTTTCTAACCACATGCAAAGCTGCAAGAAAAGCCACACGTTGCAAGCACCTTTGCATTGTGGGAACCCACCTACAATACCACTAGCCTCAAAACAGGGTCATACATGTACCATGTACATTACACTCCCACAGTCAGTTACCGCATCATGCTAAGCTCAGTCAAAGCTATGATACTAGCTTGCTCTGAAGATAGTTTTTAGGGTTGGGGGGAATGCCCGTTAGGGTTTAGGTTTATGGTGATGTAGGATCCCCATTTTTCACCTACTGCCCGAATTTGCCTTCAAAATCCAACCATTTGTTGTTCTCCTAGTAACAAGCATACAGAAGTCAATTAATGCCTTGTATAAAGATGAACTCTGTTAGTAGGACACACACACACACACACAACACACACACACACACACACACACACACACAGGCACCACACCACATATAGCAGCAGATGCTGCAGGAAATTTGAAAGAGGAAAGGGCACATGTGGGATGAGCACCTCTATGTGTCAATGTGTGTGATGATAAACATAAAGCCCTGCAGCAGTGAAAAGTCCAGGAAATTTGTAAGAGGAAAATGGCACATGTGCAATGTGGATACACAGCACCTCCAATGTGTTTACTTGTGTGATGGTGATGATAAACATAACACCTTACAGCAGAGAAAAAGACCTGAAGGAAGTTTGTAAGAGGAAAGGACATAAGTGTGATGTGGATAAACAGTATTTCGATGCGTTTATTTGTGTGTGATGTTGATGATAAACATACCAACCTTGCATGCGGAAAGATTGAAAGGGTTTAAAAAAAATTTTTTTTTTACATCTCAGGTCCAAAAGACACTATAACTTAAAAGAACCTCATGCTAAAGCACTGTTGACCATTGGTCAAACAAATCATGCTTTGAACACTACCTACCCCTCTTCCTATCACATCCACTTATGTAGCCTTTGCTTTTATAAACGTTCATGCCTCTGCAGGATATATGGATTGGTGGACCAGAAACTTGTGCCTCAATAGCCATTTTGGCCTACTGATAGACTGCAGTGGACTGATGTAATTCTACCACCTTCGACTACCACATTCCCTACCCACCTTTAAAAATAATAACCTCATTCAACAATTAAATTATAGGCCTAACAGGTCTACAATGTGATCAATGAAGATATGAGGAATTTTTTAAATGGGGGAGCAAGAGATGATGTGGAGAGAGGAAAGTAAGGTTGGGGGAGGAGAGAAGAGGGATGTATTGGTGAGAATGGGAGGACAATGAAAGGAGAGGGACATAGGTTGACAAGGAGAGGAGAGGACATAGGGTGACTAGGAGAGGAGAGGACATGGTGTGACAAGGAGAGGAGAGGACATAGGGTGACAAGGAGAGGAGAGGAATAGGGTGACTAGGAGAGGAGAGGACATGGGGTGACTAGGAGAGGAGAGGGCATGGTGTGACTAGGAGAGGAGAGGACATAGGGTGACAAGGAGAGGAGAGGACATGGGGTGACTAGGAGAGGAGAGGACATGGGGTGACTAGGAGAGGAGAGGACATGGAGTGACTAGGAGAGGAGAGGACATAGGGTGACAAGGAGAGGAGAGGACATGGGGTGACTAGGAGAGGAGAGGGCATAGGGTGACTAGGAGAGGAGAGGACATGGGGTGACAAGGAGAGGAGAGGACATAGGGTGACAAGGAGAGGAGAGGACATGGGGTGACTAGGAGAGGAGAGGACATGGGGTGACTAGGAGAGGAGAGGACATAGGGTGACTAGGAGAGGAGAGGACATGGTGTGACAAGGAGAGGAGAGGACATAGGGTGACAAGGAGAGGAGAGGGACATGGGGCAGTGGCAGAGCCAGGAATTCAGTGAGGGCGGGGTCCTACATGAATAATTAATGAGGGGGAAGGGCAGAAGAGGTGCCGTGTTGAGCAAGGGGTATGGGGAGAGATGTAGCATGCACATATGCAGAATTCAAGAAAGAGGGAAAGCACTGAACATTTTAAAATTCGAAACACCAATATAGTGCATATGGATAATTATTGAGGGGAGGGGCCTGACCCCCAGGACTCACTAGGAGAGGAGAGGGACATGGGGTGACAAAGAGAGGAGAAACAAGAAGAGGAGAGGACATGGGGTGACAAGGAGAGGAGAGGACATGGGAGAGAGGATGGTGGGCAGGGAGGAAGGGAAGCGAGACAAGGAAGTAAGAAGAGGAGAAGAGGAGAGTGTATAAAGGGGAGAGGGGAGGGTGATGAAAAAGAACCATGAATCATTAGAACTACAAATCCTTCTTTCTTCATTGCAGTAATAGTTTACAATTGAAGGCAATAACATGGAGGTGATGATTATATACAGGAAGCATATTGTGTTTGTCGATATCAATTATGAGAGCCTGCCAATAAAAGGGCATTGCAAACATGAGATCATGCAGCTTTAGCTATTCCATGTAATGGCTGCTACATGGCTTTAACCAGATCGATGTTAAAGCTAGATGGATGTTTTCCTAGATCTAAATGAACTATGAACATGGGACTTGCAAGAAGCTGGTGACCAAGAATAAAACTAGTTGTGGCAAAATAATAATGATAAACCCATCTTCCCCTCCAGGCCCCATGATACAACAGAACCCCATATTCTTTATCATATCACAGTTGTTACACTTATGGTCTTGATAGGGATAGTGAGTGCACATTAGCTAAACTAACTCAGATTGCAGGGGTGGCACCATTGGGTAAAGATGGCTCTTAAGACAATGGCAGCTTCCATTTTCCATAGCCACAGATACACAGTACAAGCTGAACTACTGATGTCAAGGAGTCTGGGCTGTTGTGATGGCAAGCCAGTTAGGAAAGACCTCGGTAGTTCCAAAGTGACTAAAGATGTGCAAAAATGTGCAAGCTATTCAAATAATACCATCATTTTTGTAACCATTCATAGAAATGCGAATGTATTCTAACTAAGCAATACTAAAAGACCTTGCCGGTTAGGATGCCAGTCAGTACATTTTGTTGTTGGACACATACACTTTGACAAATTACACATCACACAAGCAAACACTGCCTTTTATAAGTAGAGACTTCTTAGGTAGTCGTAACCATTAGAGGATTTCTTACAGTAATTCTAAAGCCAGCCACCAATGTCAGTGTTCTAGGCCAACTAGCCTTACCAGTAGTATTTTAGCAAGAAAACAGACAATAGGTATCATGACTGAGCCAGAGCAATATAATCAGATGGCCAAAGAACATCATGGAGCATCAAGACCAAGATGTGAGGTGGACATAGCCATGAGCAAGATGTGAGGTGGACATAGCCATGACCAAGATGTGAGGTGGTCATGGAGCATCAAGACCAAGATGTGAGATGGTCATAGGGCATCAGACCAAGATGTGAGATGGTCATAGGGCATCAGACCAAGATGTGAGATGGTCATAGGGCATCAGACCAAGATGTGAGGTGGTCATAGGGCATCAGACCAAGATGTGAGATGGTCATAGAGCATCAAGACCAAGATGTGAGGTGGTCATAGGGCATCAGACCAAGATGTGAGGTGGTCATAGAGCATCAGACCAAGATGTGAGGTGGTCATAGCCTTGACCAAGATGTGAGGTGGTCATAGCCTTGACCAAGATGTGAGGTGGTCATAGCCTTGACCAAGATGTGAGGTGGACATAGCCATGACCAAGATGTGAGGTGGTCATAGCCTTGACCAAGATGTGAGGTGGTCATAGCCATAACCAAGATGTGAGGTGGTCATAGCCATGACTACAATGGAGCATCAGACCAAGATGTGAGGTGGTCATAGGGCATTAGACCAAGATGTGAGGTGGTCATAGGGCATCAGACCAACATGTGAGGTGGTCATAGGGCATTAGACCAAGATGTGAGATGGTCATAGGGCATCAGACCAAGATGTGAGATGGTCATAGGGCATCAGACCAAGATGTGAGATGGTCATAGGGCATCAGACCAAGATGTGAGGTGGTCATAGGGCATCAGACCAAGATGTGAGATGGTCATAGAGCATCAAGACCAAGATGTGAGGTGGTCATAGAGCATCAGACCAACATGTGAGGTGGTCATAGGGCATTAGACCAAGATGTGAGGTGGTCACAGAGCATCAAGACCAAGATGTGAGGTGGTCATAGTACGAGGTGGTCACAGTATGACTAAGATGTGAGGGATTGCAATGAAGGAATGAGGTGGCCATAGACAGGGTTTGTACACATATTTATGTGGTCAAAATAAGACCTTGGTAAATGCCTTTATAATGTAAAAACTATAGCTTTTAATACATGTACATGTACATGCAAATGGACGTTATTAACTGGGCACCTTACAATAGCTTGTACACCTGCATTACACTATCTCATCCCCAGACCTCAATCGAAGCAGCACATGCATGTAGTATACTACAATGTACATGTATTACCAGAGATAGTGTATTACGCTACAATGTACATGCAGTACGCTACAATTTACATGTAGTATGCTACAATGTACATGTATTACCAGAGATAGTGTATTACGCTACAATGTACATGTAGCTATACACGCAGGGACGCTACACATTCAGGTTTTGGGTGGTGGGGCAGGGTGGGTTAAAAGAAAAAAGAGACATGGTATAAAATTCAATGCCTTTTTAATAGTCATATAGGATTTTAATGCTTTATCAATAAATACACAAGATTTCAATTGCATTTATTGATCTAATACTCTGTACAAACCCTGATAGTATGACCAAGATGTGAGGGATTATGACCAAGGAATGAGGCAGCCATAGAGGATCAAAACTTAGAGACAGTATTTACACTAGGATTATCAAACTCTCTGGGGTGTTTTTATTTTATTTTTATTTTACCCATGAGATCAATGATTTTAAATCTGTGCATTAAAAAAGCATTAGCACAAATGCAACATAAGGGGAGGGGGAACAACCTATGTTCATGGAGAAGCGCTTCTCGTATAATGTACCCATATAGCCGGAGAAATGAAACCAAAGTTTTAATTACAGATCATCACTGTTACGTCAGGTGCGCCACAATAAGAATACGAGTGCTTTGGTTGACCGTATCAATTCACTGACCGCCAAGATAGGCTATCAGAGTGCACAAGGTAAATACCATCCAGGATTTCTTAGTCCTTACTAATACTAATACTTTAGTCGCAAATGACACAAGGTTAAAAGATGGCGCAAATTCCCTTGGTTATTATAAATTATAACATGTCCCACTCATTTCCTGTCCAGGAGTGTGGCAGATTTCTAAGGCCCCGTCATTCCGAGCTAAAATCAAAAGTCAGAAAACACTATCCGAAGAGAAAATTTGTGAGACCAAGGATTCGATCATAAGTGGTGTGCAGGCTTGCACGCAAGTTACGACGATTCGTCGGCATAAAAGTAAGTAACAAGTTGGGCTGCAAGCTTTATTTGCAAGCTTGTGTGCTTCTAGTGAGCTCGTAACGTATCACTAAAAATAATATAAAGCACGTACCTGCTAGCTTTCGTTTCGAGTTCACGTACAGTCCACAGCTAGGTGGCCACAAATTCCCCACCCCCAAACATGCTTCCAGGTGGTATTGCCTTGACGAGAAAGAGGTCTGTAGAAGCACCCATTGCTCTAACGTCGAGGCTGTGGCGTTTTCATGGTACCAAAAACGCTGTAGTGCGGTGGGAACACTGGAGTTATCCTGATGGCTTGTTTAGATAATTGAAGGTGTCAAGAATTGATTGAATGGTAGGATGTTTAAGTGGGTTGAACTGTGATTGGCTGGTTATTATTTCATTGGAGTTGCCGAAGAGCTTTTGGGGGTGAGTGTTGATTGGGTTCAGAGCACTATCAAATGGAGAGCGAGCTTTTGGGGATGACCGTTGATTGGGTTCAGGGCAGAGCAGAGCTTTGGGGATGAGCGTTGATTGGATTCAGGGCAGAGCAGAGCTTTGGGGATGAGCGTTGATTGGGTGATTGGGTTCAGAACACTATCAAATGAGAGCGATCATGACTTGATCTGAGGAGGAGGGGACAACCAGGTGTTAACTTTGCACTTCACTTACCCAGGGCCACAATTTTTGTCCCCTTCATGTATATGTGTGGGTATATGTGTGGGAGTATATTGTGTGTGTTAGTGCGGGCCGCATGTATGTGTTAAATCTGGCTAGTTCGTTATAGGGGCAGTACCCACTGTCAGAGCCGTTGATTAGGTCTTGAATAAAACTGATGCATAAATTATCAGTGTCCTTTTTGTGTGTCCATTAACACATGACCTCACACGTGACCGCACATACACAAAGGCCCCAGCCATGTCTTTTCAGCTGGAAGGAAACAATGACCCCTACCGTAATTCAATGATACCCACACGGACATCAACGATTCAGCTTGTCCAGCCCTCATCACAGGATTACGCCTCGACGTCTTCCCAAGGTGAGTTTTGTGGTGTCAATAAGCAAGACGGAAGGAAGGGGGGGGGGGGGGGGGGGGGGGGGGGGTAAATTTTATACATCATGTGCTAAATATTCAATGCTATGTGGTGATTTGGTGTGTCTGCCTTATGTGCCCAGGGTGAATGTGAGTTGGGCTGTCATGTAAAAACTGCAAGGACCTGAATTCATTTGATTGCTTCCCCTCCTTGCTTGGGATTTTAGCAAGTGTGTGTTGCGCCATTGGCTTGCGGTCTTTACAGTGTGCGTATGTGTGGGGGATGTGTGTACATGTGTGGAGTGGAGGATGTGTGTGTGCATATGTGGGGTGTAGAGTGCACCTATGAGATCATTTGGTCATATGATAGCTTTATTTCTTTGGGTGCAAAGGTCAAGTGTGCCTGGTGACCTACTAGACATGACCCAAGGTGTCTACAGGGATTGTTTTAATCTCTGTCTGATCGTCACGTCATCCTAATGTTGAAATTATTCATACAATTTGCATGTTCTTCTTCCAATGTTGGTTAACTAGTTTCTTTTCCTCTTTGCACATATTCTGTTCTGTCCCACTTGGGGGTGGGGGAAAAAAGCTCCAAGCAATGTACCCATCTGTGCTGGTTGCAGTGCGCCCATTGTTGACAGGTTTATATTGAAGGTGTTGGACAAGCCATGGCACGCTAAATGCTTACGTTGCTCAGACTGTCAAATCCAGTTGACCGACAAGTGCTATTCTCGAGGAGGGCAGGTGTTCTGCAAGGAAGACTTCTCGAGGTATGGGGTATGGGCAGTTCGGGCATTATTGGAATTTGTTGTGTGTGTTTTGTGTGTGCATGTATTATGTTGTGTTGCTGTAAACTTTAATATCACTAATGTTAGATGCCCATTTGTGTATTGGAAGCTTAATTGCGTTGTCACAGCTGTCATAGCAGTGGGCACTTTGCTTTCTCCACCTTACCACACCTTGTTCCATTTAAAGGGCTTTTAGTGGTGGGTGAGTCTGACCACCACAGGAGAAACTCTTTGTTGTGGGGTGATGACCGCTCTGGGGTAGAATTAACTGTAGAATTAACCGCTCTGGGGTAGAATTAAGTTAAAAAGATGTCTTTGTCAGATTTACACTCTGGACGGTAAATTGATTATGCCTTTGTAGTCCTGCTGCACCTCTCAAAGGTGTTCTATGGTGTTTGTACCTGCACTGTTTTTTTTTTAAAGGGGAAAATGGAAGATGATGTATTATCCATTTGTAGTGAGCATGGTCTTCAAGGGTATCCTTAGCAACTGAGTGTTGGATGAGTGTTACAGCAACACATTAGTTCTGATGGCAAGGGATGTCTTCTTTTCAAGAACTCCATCTAAAAATTATAATAATAATAATCTCAGTGTTATGGATACCCCCTTCATCACAACAAGGCATAGTACTGGCTATATAGATGTAATAACTCCTGTGTATAAGCTATGTCAAGGTGAACTAATAATAGTGTTAAGTGCTGGTTGATTAATGAGAGTACTGCTTTTTTTTTTGAGGGGGGGGGTGGAGAGAGGGGGGAGGGGGAGTCACACATGCACGCACAACACGCCTGCACAATATACACACACACACACACACACATGCACGCACACACACACACACACACACACACACACACACACACACACACACACACACACACACCAAAAGAAACCTTCATGGGAAAGGTGTTTTCATATGTCTTCACCACATTAAGAGAAAGGGGTGTGACCTGTTCAAGCTGTTGTGGTTGTACAAAAAGATGTGTTGATGAGGATAGAAAGTTGCAAGTGTGTGATAGAAGTTAGGACCAGGACCCTTCAGAACAAGGCCTTGTCGGCCACCTATATTTGGGAAGGGGGTATCCTGCAGGAAGGAAGGTATAATGAGATCATCCAATTGGTTTTGAATGCCAAAGAATCCTATCTGAAGTACAAATCCTTCAATCTGATTTTCACACCCATATGGGAATGAGCCGACAATAGAATAATCTGCTTTTTTTTGTTTTCTGTTAACTCTGTTAATGCTGCCCCTGTTGGCTAGGGAGTGAAGCTGAGTGGGGTGTGTATATCATTTTTGTCCCTCTTTTCTCCATCACTAGGCGGTTTGGCACTAAGTGTGCTGGTTGCAATCAGCCCATACCGCCCACCCAAGTGGTTAGAAGAGCCCAGGACAACGTTTACCACTTGCAGTGCTTTGCTTGCTTCATCTGTTCAAGGCAGCTCTCAACAGGGGATGAATTCTATCTCATGGATGATAAGAAGCTAGTATGCAAGGCAGATTATGAAGCAGCAAAGGCCAGAGGTGAGGTACTGGTAATAGCAATAATGGTGGGTTGCTGATTGCTCCCCTCTCAGCTTCTTTCCCCCCCCCCCCCCCCCCCCCCCCCCCTCCCTCCCTCCTTATATCCTAGTAGTGTCTCTAAGAGTACTGCCTTTTGCCTGGTGTTAGCACGCAACAGGTCTTATATATCTAATTGCCTATCGATAGTTTGCCACTTACAAAATAGGTAGCTATACCTTCTTATTTAAGTGAGTGTGTATGTGTCTGTGTGTATGTGTGATATTCAGGAACCACTCTTCTTGCATCTGTTGCAACACTGAGGGTTCTCTCTTAAATACTAGTGTAACAATAAAGACATTTGTGTTCTGTTTATTCTAAGAGACCAGTTTATTGGCATTCCTACATTTACCACTTCTAGTCTTAAGACACTGGCTGTATCTTCCCTAGTCCCTGGCAGTTTCATTTCTTTTTGCTATACCATTCATTTATTAGTAGATTGCTAACCACAGATGTTCGGTTAGCCGCAAGGAGCAAGTTATTTGATGTAAGTCATCTCTTCAAAAGCAAAGGTGTGTCCTTGAATGGTTGTTCAGGGAACAGACTTTCCCTATCAGGGCAACATACCAGGTGTTACAACACCCAGGCAGTCCCAGACTAATGTTGTCCTAAGACCAAATTCTGGGTGTCTTTGTGGTTAATATTGTCAACCCTCAGTGAGGTATGCAGGCTTTCTGCTCTAAATTATAAATAACCAGTGGGAGTGTGCTGGTATCACTTGAGGGTGTTAATATGCTGCTAGCTATGATAGCAACTCCTTTGAAGTTAACCGCAGCTAGATCCTTTCTCATATAACATCTCATATTGTTGTTTGTTTGTTTTGTAGATGGAAATCAGAAGAGACCAAGAACCACCATCACTGCAAAACAGCTGGAAGTCTTAAAGGCAGCTTACCTGGCAAGCCCTAAACCTACTCGCCACACCAGGGAACAACTGGCACAAGAGACTGGCCTGGACATGAGAGTGGTGCAGGTCTGGTTCCAGAATCGCAGAGCAAAGGACAAGAGAACCAGGAAGGATGATGGTAGCGAGGGGGCAGGGATGGCTGGAAGCCCTACGTGGTCAGACACACCAACCGATACACCAAACAAAAGCTTCAGTGATGCATTTGGTGGAGATGCAACCCCTGTAGACCAAGGTACCAATCTAACAAATCAACTTCAGACACAAGGTTAACAGCTTTTTTGACTGTTTGTGGTAGTAGTGAGTGATAAAATGACCAGTCGCTTACAGGATAGGGGTTGTTGTGGCCATTTCTGCCCCATTGCATGTCTGTTGTCTAATATGTTGATGCTTGGATTTTTTTTTTGTTTTTTAGATTAAAAAGTTATCTTTCTGCTCTTGTGGAAAATGCAACTAGAAGGTCCTCATTTTTTTTTTGAGGCTCAAATAACAGCCACTAGTCAGATACTACAAGTAGATGCAATAGATATGCTAAAACACTGGTTAGTCACTGTACACTTAGGTAATTAAACTTCAATTGTATCTTATCATATGAGAATGTAAAATGTCCTCTTGTTCTTCCATCCTTTCATCTTTTTTTTTTCCACTAGGCACTATGGTCATCTGTCACCAAACCAGCACTACTGCCTGAATCACCATGTTTATTGAGAATGAGGAGTTTAGAGTAATGTGTTGCATAAAGACTGTGGACAAGCATCTAGATTGTTCTCATCTTTATCTACCTTTCTCCCTCACCTCTCCCCTTATTTTGTCCCTTTTTCATTTTTTCTAACTTTTTCTTATTTTAGAAGGCACTTTGCATCACATCTCAATTCTGCTAGCGCTATAATTTCACCTATGAGAAGACTACCATCACTTCACTGTTCCACCTTTTTTTTTTTGTTCATTACATCTGATTTGGTACACTACAACACAAGGCACATGGTTTAAATGTTTATTGTAGGGGGATTTAGAAAAGTGTCACTGAACCACTTCCAATGCGCCATAGCATATATAGGTGTGTGTGTGTGTGTGAGTGTGTGCATGTGTGTGTAGCAATTGGCAACTTGTTTGGAGTAACATGCAAAGCCATAGCTTGTTACATTTAACCATCACTAAAACTACTGTATAGTAATTAGTCAATAGGTTTCTTTTGTCATATATATATTTAAGCACACACACACACACACACACCCTCCCTTGATTCTTTGCAGTCATGTCAGATATGCACAGTAGAGAATATACATGCCTCACAGGATTTGTAGCTTGAGAAAATGAAGAGCAGCATTTCAGGATGCACCACATGCTAACTCAAGGATGCACCACCACAGGCTAACTGCAGGTGTTCCTCAGAACTATGGAGATGGTCAAACAAGGAAGCCTTACATGTATTTGAGGCATGTAGTTTTTAAAGAACAAAAGGGCACGTTCCATTCATAGTCTTCTGTGGGGTTTTACATACTTCTGAGTTCACATGGTAGGCAAATTTCAAGTGCCCAATCTGTACTGGATGTCCATTCCTCTAATTGTGGTACATGGTGTAATTTGTCTTGACCTTTGCTGATGGCTTCCTGTGCTGGTCCATTCCTTGGCCCTTAAAATTTAGTTTTCTTGACTCCCTTGTTGCAGCACACAACTTAAAGACTTTAGTCATTATGTTACATCATCTTTGAATGTGATGGCTGCAATTTATTTATTCTTTCTTTTGCAAGTTTGCATATTGAGGTTGGTTAGTACTGATCCTGCAATCAGTCCTTTGTCATCTCACGGAATGGACTATCCCTATTGTTTTGTTGTTTGGGTGGGCAGCTTCTTTTTATTTGGACCCACCTTAAAACACAGATGCAAGTGTAGCTTGTGGGTAGACAAGCCATCAGTACTCACCAAGCCTCATCTTAATGACAAGTCTAGTAGTGTAATCATTTTGTTTTATATCAACGATAGTTTTATCTTGTCCATTCTTTTGGGAGCATTCTGTCAGTGCAGTAACTGATTACAAGTTGGTTTTACTATTCCAATCAGCCTGTGAGGAGGACAAAACTTCATAGGAGAGCCAGTGGTACACAATATCCAGGTGGTGAAATAATCAATATCAATTTTGATGTCCACCACTGGGTGGTCCACAGCAGATGCATTGCTTGAGGGTGGGGGATATTCATAGGATGGAATGATTGCTCCACACACACACACACACACACACACACACACACACACACACACACACACACACACCATGAACAATGTTACAAAATTCATGGTTAAGTGCACCACCATTCAAATGTGTTAACCACCAATATGTACACGCACTTCTTGGATCTTCCATTGTGTATTGCTGAATTCATTGAGATAATCATATTGATAAACGGATGAAGAATCCAGTGTATGGGATAAGAGGAACCCAAGGTACAGATAGATGGACCCAGTTGTGGGGAGGCATACATGACACCCTGTAGGGAAGGTCATGTAGAAACTTCACCATGTCTCACTTATGACCCTAAACCATTAAATAAGAATTGTTGCAGTTGGTACTCCACATATTGTTATCAATGAATGGCTCTGTTACGATCTAGCCTGCAACATTGTGAAATCTGTACATATGGTTCCCTTCTATTAATATCATGTAATTTGATAAATGTAGCCATCTAAAGCCATGGTAAAACCTCATGTGGTGAATTGCATTGCAAACCAGCGGTAGCTTGAATGCTGGTGGTGTAGAAGCAAACCATATTTCAGCATGGAAGTACATGTAGTGCACAAGTTGATCAATTGCAGGGAGATACACACAGTGTTCACTCCGGTGAAATTAAAGTGGGCCCCAATAAGTTTCCGAAATGCATTTGGTTCAAAACCCATCAATTGCTTCTAATTTACATTTGTCTCTGAGAATCAATAAGTATATTTTTGTGCCAAATCATATCCATAATTGGCTCTCTATTCAGCCGTAGTCTGGTAGCTAGACTTGCTACAGAACCAAAGTGCCCACAAAGTCAATAAAGAGTAGACATCCCACCTCACCCCACTCTCCACCCCTCTACCAAATCTTACTGCTGTAATCAGGCTTCAATTGGGTAGAGCGATGATGTCATTTTGATTGAGCTTCAATCACAATAATGTTTCTTAGTTGTATGTAGCAGTGCTTATTGGTGGGTCTGGTTAATGTGTTGGTGCAACATATCACTAGGGGTAGTTGCAATTGGGGCTTTTGAGTTCGGGGTTTCACCTGCTGTTCGAATCTGGGCTCAAATTACATCTGTCTAGCAATCCTGAGGCTTCAGACGGCCATATAATTTGCCCTGTTAGGTTCAGTCAGTTGAGTCATCCACTGAGAGACAGAGTACTTCATAGACAGTTGCTTCAAAAGCTCTGAAAATGTGCAGTTAATCAATCTATGGCCATTCTTGTATTGCTGGAGTATGTGGTGCTCATGTACATGTATGTATGATATACACTGTGTGCATGTGTTCACATCAATTGTATGTGCATGAATGTTGTGTATGGTGTGTGTGTGTGTGTGTGTGTGTGTGTGTGTGTGTGTGTGTGTGTGAGGGAATAGAAAGTATGCAATGTGTAATTATCAGTTGAGAGAAAAGGTATATGTACATATGTAGCACCAGGGGGTTATGGCCTTCCTATATGTAGCACCAGGGGGTTGTGGCCTTCCTATATGTAGCACCAGGGGGTTATGGCCTTCCTATATGTAGCACCAGGGGGTCGTGGCCTTCCTATATGTAGCACCAGGGGGTTATGGCCTTCCTATATGTAGCACCAGGGGGTCGTGGCCTTCCTATATGTAGCACCAGGGGGTTATGGCCTTCCTATATGTAGCACCAGGGGGTTATGGCCTTCCTATATGTAGCACCAGGGGGTTGTGGCCTTCCTATATGTAGCACCAGGGGGTCGTGGCCTTCACCAGGGGGTTATGGCCTTCCTATATGTAGCACCAGGGGGTTATGGCCTTCCTATATGTAGCACCAGGGGGTTGTGGCCCTCCTATATGTAGCACCAGGGGGTTATGGCCTTCCTATATGTAGCACCAGGGGGTCGTGGCCTTCCTATATGTAGCACCAGGGGGTTGTGGCCTTCCTATATGTAGCACCAGGGAGTCGTGGCCTTCCTATATGTAGCACCAGGGGGTTGTGGCCTTCCTATATGTAGCACCAGGGGGTTGTGGCCTTCCTATATGTAGCACCAGGGGGTTATGGCCTTCCTATATGTAGCACCAGGGGGTTATGGCCTTCCTATATGTAGCACCAGGGGGTTGTGGCCTTCCTATATGTAGCACCAGGGGGTCGTGGCCTTCCTATATGTAGCACCAGGGGGTTGTGGCCTTCCTATATGTAGCACCAGGGGGTTGTGGCCTTCCTATATGTAGCACCAGGGGGTCGTGGCCTTCACCAGGGGGTTATGGCCTTCCTATATGTAGCACCAGGGGGTTATGGCCTTCCTATATGTAGCACCAGGGGGTTGTGGCCTTCCTATATGTAGCACCAGGGGGTTGTGGCCTTCCTATATGTAGCACCAGGGGGTTATGGCCTTCCTATATGTAGCACCAGGGGGTTATGGCCTTCCTATATGTAGCACCAGGGGGTTATGGCCTTCCTATATGTAGCACCAGGGGGTTATGGCCTTCCTATATGTAGCACCAGGGGGTTATGGCCTTCCTATATGTAGCACCAGGGGGTTATGGCCTTCCTATATGTAGCACCAGGGGGTTATGGCCTTCCTATATGTAGCACCAGGGGGTTGTGGCCTTCCTATATGTAGCACCAGGGGGTTATGGCCTTCCTATATGTAGCACCAGGGGGTCGTGGCCTTCCTATATGTAGCACCAGGGGGTTATGGCCTTCCTATATGTAGCACCAGGGGGTCGTGGCCTTCCTATATGTAGCACCAGGGGGTTATGGCCTTCCTATATGTAGCACCAGGGGGTCGTGGCCTTCCTATATGTAGCACCTGGGGGTTGTGGCCTTCCTATATGTAGCACCAGGGGGTCGTGGCCTTCCTATATGTAGCACCAGGGGGTTGTGGCCTTCCTATATGTAGCACCAGGGGGTCGTGGCC
The DNA here is from genome assembly GCA_963681505.1 of Eunapius fragilis. Lineage (NCBI taxonomy): Eukaryota > Metazoa > Porifera > Demospongiae > Spongillida > Spongillidae > Eunapius > Eunapius fragilis. Next base: position 2,055,230 of record OY811983.1, on the reverse strand, counting down.
TTCATATCACTTATGTGCATTGTTGTCCTGACACATTACAGTGATGCTGATTGCAGTGGTACCCCTGGGCACCCCTAGGGGGTGGGGGGGGGGGGGGGGGGGGGGGGGGGGGGGGGGTGGCCCCCCCCCCCCCCCCCCCCCCCCCCCCCCCCCCCCCCGACCCCCTTCTAATAAATGCCTGTTAAATTATATAACCCTGTCCAAGTATTTCTACGTACATGCGCCTTTCCGCCCCCCCCCCCCAATAATTGGTGCCCCTCCCCCTCACCTCTGGGCGCCCCCCCTTCTAGGAAAGCTGGGGGCACCCATGGTACCTTATCATGTTACATCATACTGATGCCATTAACAGTTTTATCCTGACACACATTTATGCAATGTTATCCGAATGCAAATTACACACATCATGTTTGCTGTAGTACTTGTTTTTATGCAGAGTGTTATTTAAACACTACCAATGCAATACGGGCACAATGATGAGGTTTCCATATGCCCCTGACACAAGGATTTTTATACAGTTGGATGTAAAATTGGTCTAATGCTTTGCCAAAGCTGTTTTTCCAACAAAGGTTCATTTGCGTAATTACAGTTATGTCCTTGGTGTAATAAATAGGGAAATGACAGTGAGGTGTGGTTGGACTAATTGTACTTAATGGAACATCTGTTACATGTGCACATACTAGTGAAGAATGGCTTGCTGCTAAAAATAACCAAAACTAGTTTGTAAAATAATAGTGCTGGTGTTTGTTAGAAGGGACATAAAGGTTACAGACGTTCGATATCCATTGTAGGAAGATAGTGGTCTCCCTTTGCTTGTTTATGTTTTTGTGGTGGCAGATGTGAACACAAATACACTTTGTTTGCTTGGTGTGGAAGAAGATGGAGTGGGTGGAGGGAAGCACACACACACGCACACATGCACACACACATGCATACATCCACACATGCATACACACATACACACACACACACACACACACACACACACACACACACACACACACACACACACACATACACACCAATACCAGAAGACCACACTTGGACAATGATTACAATATCAAAACAATTGATGTACTTTGGACTGGTAGTGTGAGTTTCATTCCTTTACAAACAATTTTAAAACACAAGAAAACATATGGGATTAAAGCAGTGAAAAGGGACTAAGTGCATTTTTAAAAAAAGTTTTCAAATTATTTGATATTCTAAGAGACACCTATGTCCTCTACAAATTCTTTCTTATGCACCGGAAATTAGACTGTCCATCATGGAGTTACAGTGGCCTGAATTTTTAATTATGCGTGCGTTTTAGTTGCATATTGATGTTCCTTCTTGGAAAATTTTATAATATTGCATTAGGTCCTTTTTGCTGCCTCAATCCCATATCATAGTCTGCATTAACATTTTATGATCAACTATATTGAGATGCTCACTTTGATGCACTAACATCCTACATACCTCTACCTGTGCTATGGACATGTCATACAGTCTCTAGGATTGTTCTGTTAATTGAATCAGTAGTTGCAGGTAAACAATATTATTGCGGCTACAACATTGAAACCCCAGCAGACATGCATCAGTGTGTGTGTGTGTGTGTGTGTGTGTGTGTGTGTATGTGGAGGGGGGAAGGGGGCACATGCCCAAAGCTATCCCCCCCAAACATACCACATTGTTATGGCCACATTGCAGCCACACCCCCATTGCCTGTTCTTCATAACAATCACAGGCTTGAGAACATCCTGTATGAATGAAATTGAATACAACATTTAGTAGCCAATTCTGTTAGTTAAATGCATTAAATGCTTTACACTGACTAGGATCAATACTCTAGTCAACTGCCTCTTTTTCCACAATAAAGCTCAAGTCACCATGTACACACCAATACTTAATAAGATTTCAAATTTTGTCTGATGCTCTCACTTCTCACTGTGAAAAATAGCGCCATCTGTTGAGTAACAAGCTTCAGCACAATTAGGTGTGGTCCATATTACATGCTCTGCCTGGTAAGTATTCGATTCAGGACATTCCAAACATGAATTCTCATTCAAGCATTGGAAAAGCTATAATAAATGTGCTGTTCCCACCTTTGAAACAAGCGAACAGTTCAAGGGTATTTGGCATGTCAATCAGAAATTCTTGGTGGTCTCCACACATGAGCAATTTGCATACAAGCGCACGCTGTGACCCTAAATGTATTGAATAATAAATCATGGAATGGGCACAACTGATTGGCCTAAGGTGCTCTGTTTTGAGATGCTTCAAAGCAATTGTTCTAGGATCTTGCCATTTACACTGCTGTACTAAACATTATTGTTGCTATTTTCATCATAATGGTTAGAATGCTAGGAACATTAAATTGTCCCATGACTCTATTAACCGTACATAGAAGCGTTCACTGCTAACACTGCTTCATTGCACTCCCTCTGGTATGGGGATAGGGCAAGCTAAGGGTGGGTGGGGGATGGCTGAATAGACCTAAAATGGAGTAGATTGCAGCTAATATCATGAGTTGGCAGATATCATGATGTTGCACACTGAACCAATTAGGTCCTATAATTTGATGGCCTTCTCCAACATACAAAGATAAAGAGACCCACATATTCAAAGACCAAACCAATCCTCAAATTAAGTTAATCAACAGCATCAACTTTTACATTTATTCATTATTGTATTGATTTTGTTCTAAAGCAATGATATTAATAGCTTCTTATATTCATTCAACTTGTATAAGAATTTCTAAATGGCAAATATAATTATAACCAATCTTTTGTATCATGTGTAAAGAAAACAAAGGCGAACAGTAAACCCCACACTGAAAGGATACCTCCTCAAAAATACTGAGCCATAATTTTATTTATCATGATTAAAAAAGTCCATGTGACCTGTTGCAGGGTAGTGAAGAGTCTTATGACAAGTACAATAAAAATGCTTTGTATGTGTACAGCCAAACTGTCTTTGATTTGCACAGTTCAGTAATCTCCCTGCATAAATTGGCTTACCTGTTCAATACTGCCCTGTATGTACTAAATGATCCTTGGAATACATTTCCCTTTCCTGCACCTTGTACATGACTTTTCATTACTCATTGTATGATGGGATCATTAGAATGCTAGTTGGAATTTCTGAGTATAGTTAATGAACTATGTGTGCATACAGCCTAATCCAATACTTCCATATCTTGGCCACAACATACAAACACACAAGTGCATATGCAAGTGCCTTCTCCCCCCACCCACCCACCCACCCCCCCCCCCCCCCCCCCTTGTGGTGAAATTAGCCTGAGTTGTTAGCATGTGATGCTGCTAATTGAAACTGATTTGTAATGCTGGGTTTGCTTCACCACACCTCTGCTGCAGTGAACTTTGCCCTCTCTATCCTGGAGATAAAAGTAATCATTGCTTATGACATATGGAAAAAAAACTGTACATGTTATTGCAGCAGCAGCAAGATAGGGCCAATGTCCATAGCAATCAGGCCAAACCACTCACGATTATTAGTATACAGGTCATAACCAATTATCAAAAGATCAACTAGGCAAAGTCATGTTTAAAATTAACTTGAGCCTCACCTGATATTTTGGAATAAAAAGATATAAAAAGAAAGTTTAGTTATGTGTGTTGTTGTAGATATGTTGCCCCCCCCACCCTCCCCGTATACACACATACACTTGCCCCTCCCCCAACATACACATAAGAGAAGAACATGCACTTGTGTATAAACAAAAAAAAAATTCACCTATTTTACAATAGTGACAGACCCACATATATGACCCATGTTTGGAAATAGGGTTGTGCAGAGTCCAGCAAAATCACCCTTTGGTAGTTTTCAATTTTTTAAATTTTCTGTGAACTTCTAAGAGCCTCTATCAAATGATCATTACACATCCAAAATTGAACTATCCATCATAAAGTTAGGCACTGAATTTATAGTTTGCTATGCATTTGAGTGTGTGTGAGTGTTACTTTTCTTTTGCTTGTCCTGAAAAAGGGTGATTATGTTGGACACTGTTTATATGTATCAGTAGGTATTCAATGCAGTAGGGACACATGCACAAATAGAGCTTGGGTAACAGATTGAAAGGATTCAAAAGATACAGAATCCTCTGATTCTCCACCCAAACTTTCTAACCAGACATGGTTTGTAATGCATGTTAATCATACATTGATCAAGATTTGATAACTCCAGTTATCAAACTTCAGTACTACTTTTTGAGCCTTCAGAACTAGATTTAATAATTACAATTGCACTAAAAGGTGTCTCCATGATCGTATGAAATATAAATAGTCATTAATTGTAATTACCTTATGAGAATTACTAATTGACGCATGCATATTCACAACGACCTTATTGTGGTTACCTGTTATGTACAGCTAGAAAAAAGCAATGCAATCTTAGCCTCATTGTGCACAATATTCATGTTACTATACTTATATTACACCTATATAATGTCATTCTTATGAGTATTTTCATCACCCTGATGAAAATACTCATAAGAATGGCATTATACAGGTGTAATCATCAGTATATGATCATGACGTTTTGAATGTGTTCTGGTCAGTAAAAGCAGAAAACCTAGCATATGAACAGCTCTCCTTTACGCTCAGGGATTGCTGATGGTTTTGATTTTAGCAAAGAGCCACTAGTACAGTCTAAAATTTCTGCTACTGCCTTGTCTGGAAATGACCACAAAAAGTAATCCAATTCCCTTCTACTACTCTCAGAATCCAATTGTTGTGTTCTGTTCCATAGTATGTGCCCACGTTGCTTGGGGATGTAACGAGTATCGACCATATTATCGACTATGGTCCATTTGATGCCATTGACAACTAACGGGTCGATTGATGATGGTTCCCCGCCTTCTTCCATTTCTGGCTCCGCCTCCGCTAGCTCTTCGTCTGAATCATGTTCAGCCATGACTACATCATCTTCAATCTCCTCAACAGTCCCAGCATTCTCCAGTACCTTAGAACTGTGAACGGATTCGCTGATTTTGATATCATCCCAGCGTACCCTCCATTTGTGCCCACGTCCACTACCCTCTGAAGCTATAATTTCACCTGAAAGCTTTTTGACCTTTGCATTAGCCCCGTAGCGTTGTATTACTAGCTTTTTGCCCATCACTGCTGCTGCAGTTGTCTGTACTCTGTCCCCAACCTTTGGCGCTTTCATTGTACCGAAGCGTAAATTTTCAGTACAACTGCTGCCCTGTTTTTATCCACACCGCAACTGCAGGTAATGAAATTGGCAAAAACACTTCCTGAATACGATCATTAGTACGCTAGAGATCAATGCCAATAGGTTTTTAACGCAAATCACTCTAGCTCCACGAAAAACAAATCGAAAACAAAAATTGATAACCCCGGTTATCATGTGATAACTGGGGTTATCATTGATCAATGTATGATTAAGAGCATTTCAAACCTGCATGCAGGGCATTGAAATAGAGAAAAGGAAAGGGAAGAAAAAGTGAGGGAAAAGGGAGTACAAGCAGCCAAAATTATTAGAACATTTACTTTTACATCGACATGGAACATGTCAAGTCAAACGTGTTACTTATGTTATAATATTAGACAATCATTTGTTAGGCAATAACAGAGAAGCTAGCTATTGAACGTCACATCTAATAGATTATTCTATATGGAAGGTCAACTGTACCAACTGTGATTGCTTTCGGAGTCAAGTGCACACTAATTAGAAATGATGGCCCAATGAAGGCATCACAGTTGTTGATTCAAAAATTAGGGCAACAATTGCTAGCCATGCACTGGTAACCACATGACCTCTGGAATTTGAGATGGTACATGAATACAATAGATTCCTGCAACCTAACACAGCCATGTTGTAATAGAACAACCTGTTTTGTTCGTCACATGCATCTGCCTGCTTCCACATAGAGTTTGGACGCTTTGAAGCCATCAACCATTTATCACACCTAAAAAAAGTTTTCCCCGCGAAGTGAACAAACAGCTATAAGGTGAATACAGAGGTAAGGTAGACTGGATTTGCTATCAGTTTTTAGTACAGGCACCTAGCAGCTACTTTTTTAATGGTAATACATTTGTGTAATAAGTACCAATTTTTAGTGGTTTTATTGACCAGTTGGCAGTTTCCCACCAACTAACATCAATGAAACATTAATGTCCTATCCTAAATGAAATCCATATCCAATAATAGCTTGCACCATGTTTAAACCAACTGTGAACAGACTTCCAAGGCATTTCCTGATATCAATAACTAAAAATTATTCAGGTTACTGCAACTGCCAAAACAAGAGAGATAGAAAGTTTACTTTCATTGTTCTGTAAGAAGCTTCAGAAAAGAAGTCGTGGGGGTGGTTGGGGTTAAAGTTCTCACCTCGCTGTACGAACAATTGTTCCATTTGTATAATTTGTATACTTTTGGTGCAGCAATATTTGTAAGCAAGGAGGAGCTCCAGATTCAGCTTGACATCAGAGGGGAACACACTGTAGTAGACTGGAACTCTTTTTGTGACATCTAGTGGTGATAGGTGCAGCCGAAATAGACGAGTGCTTCCTTGTCTATCAAAAGTACAATATTGGCCATCTAGTTGGAGAAGTGGGCTTTGGTGGTTATGGCTTATGGTTCCAGTTGACCACCGTGATGCAGCCACTTTGCTACTCACACACACGTTCTACTGGGAACAACAGTCCTGCCCTATCTGTGGGACACCCATAATGCAATGGTACCAATACCTAATCATACCTACAATTTTCAGGACCCTATTACTGGTGCTTGTCTACAAACTACATAGAAAGTGTTTCAACTGCATAGGAAGTGCATGGCAGAAAGCGAAACAAACAGCTATAGGCACGCATAGAATACTTACTTAGCAGAGTTTATAGAGGGGCAAAGGTTTGAGCATAGTTTTGATCATTCTGTAGCTCAGACTAGGGACGTGAATCCAGTGTAAATAGATTAAAGATAGTATCTGTTGACTTTTCTCCCTGTATCAGTCTTTGAAGAAGTAGCACCAAAAGCTCTGATATGGTGTTTTTACCTATCAAAACAATATACACTATGAAATCAACACAAAAACATTAATTTCTCGTTGAAAGTGTAGTAGTTGGAATTGTAGTATTTATGTGTGGGTTCATGGATAGTCTAGATTCACCTTGATCCTGAGGTAACTCGCACAAAATGCTGTAATTGCAAGTTTTTTAAAATAATGCTGGTCTGACTCGATCCACCACCACAGTTATAATAAGGGGTTGGAATGAATGGCTTAAACCTTTCCATTTTCTCTCCCCTCCCCCCCCCCCCCCCCCCCCCCCATTCCTTTGGGTTAACATTTCAAAATAAATTAGAGTGAATGAAACAAATTATTGCAGCAGTTTTTACAATTACAAGTGGGCCATATTGGTATCTCAAATCCATGTGGATAATTAGCTCATTGTCAGCTTAACCATCTTTAGCTGGTACAGATGTTGTGGGGCAGAGTTACAATATTAACTTACAATATTTACTCCAAAAAAAAGTGACTTTTTTTTTTTTTTTTTTTTTTTTTTTTTTTTTGGTAGGGGCTTTCCCTCGAGTCCCCAGTGAAGAGCTTCCTCTCATTGCTGCAATTTGTATTTAACCCCCTGGTATTGCCTTGTGTATTAATTGCGGGAATTTTCTTACAGCAGACATGTGCACAACAACATATGGATAGTTTGTCAACTATTAAGATCAGTGAGATATGCAAATGCCCATCATATGTGGCCTCTACTTTTCTTCTACTGCTACTTTCATAGGAACTAACAGGCAGTTGCCTGTTTTTTAATTATTTTTAAATCACATAGAAGTTAAATTCCAACAATAAGTTTATCATCAGCAAAGTAGTTACATAAAGCCAAGTGTGTGCGTGTTGTAAAGCTATGTGACTAAAGCTGTACAAAATAACTCTACAACAGCACTGATATAGGCCTGGCTACAACAGCTGCTGATACACAGGCCTAGATTAAAATATGGCAAACAGATCTGGAAAACAGAAGTGGCCTATAAACATCTGTGGTGGTTGATTCCCTTTTTGCCTGTACTCTATCCCACAATCAGCAAGAAGAGGCTTGAGACTTATTTACCTCCTTTCCATACACTGCGGTGAGGTTCTGTCTTTCACACACATCCCTTTCCAAATTTAAAGCATACCACACTTCCTGAACCTTATACAATACAGCTGTGCCTTTCAAGCAGTCTAATGTACTCTGAGTTGTGAATATCTAACTCCCTTCTCTCTCCTGACACCACCACCATCATTAGGTTTCACCCACACTCTTGGTACCCAGCCACCCTTCTTGCATCATCACATCATCTATGTATTCTAAGTTTTGAAGAAGAAAAAAAGTTATTTAGAGGAGGAGGGGGAAGGTCTTTCACACAGCCATCATATATGTATGGTTGTTGAGCATGTGTGTGATACAAAGAACATCCAATTTGTGTTAAACACAAAGTTACCCTGCTAAAAATTTTCATCACACTGCTGTTGAAACATCTGCCATCAACTGCTTAATCATACCTTAGCACTAAAACCAATATGTCTATGTGCCTATCTAGAGCCAATGACATCAGTCTGGAGCAGTGGAACATCAAACATGGTAATTGTATAACTATTGTATGACTCTTATATATCTATTTCCAAATGGTATAAACACAGACTAAGTGTTCAGTTGCCATAACCATACTTCCTGCAGTGAAAGGCCTTGAGGGTTTGTAAGATAAAACACATATTTAAAGATGAGAGCACTTCAGATTTGACCTGAACGTGTGCAAGTGCTTTTGTGAGGGAAAAATAGGTATACAAGGTTTTATTATTTTCTGGAAGGAATTTGATAGTGATAAAAATTTAAAAATTGAATGTTCGATAACCTAGGGTGGTTTTAAGACATGAATTTGGTATAGGTAAATGAGCATCTTTGATAACTGAACAAAATCTGTGATCATAAAAAATAATTGTACTCACCCATAATTGGGCTTTGAAGGTCAACTGCACAGTGGTTTAGGACAAGGACATGGGGTCAGGGTATTACTTTAACCCCTATTCACCTGAAAATTTGTCCTTTATACAGGACACGTTTTGCTGTATACAGGACAATGCTGTTGATTATAGAATGATATTTGGTTAAAAGGTCCAGGGCATTATAATTACAGAAATGGTTAGTGATTATTTTCATGTCATGACCTAATTTTTCACAACCTAGGATTTTAAAATTTGTCACTTTGAAATGTTTTGGCAATTTATAACCGAAGACAATACCAAACTTTTAACTTTCAATAAGCTTTTTTCACAATAGGAATATATTCCAGACTTCAAACTCTGGTCTCGATAACACCAACTAATATGTGGGGCATATATTTATTAAGGTTTGTAATTGTTTATTCTGATTTTTTTCTTCACACAGGTTAAATGTATACTAACCGAGCATCAAGTTGTTGTCATTATTGAGCATTGTGAATTTATGTGCAATATTTTGTGTCTCATTTGTTGAATTACAAAGTTAAAAATGATGTGTCAAGGCATATACAACACTCGCAAGCAGCATGCTGCTGCATGCTTGGATGCACAGTGTCTTCCTGTGGATGGCCCACATATGTAAAACAATGCTTCATTTTCTCCATGGACAGAACAGGTCTTGCAAAAGAAATATGCCTTTTGACCACAGGTCATACCAGTGTCTGTCACAAATTTGCATCTGCCCATCATAGATGCTGTTGGCATGACCTAATTAATTAATAATGGCTGAACTGACATTCCCAGAAGGGATCCAATAAAGTGGTAATAATATGCTCATCAACATGATTTGTCTTGTCCCCAAGTACAGAATTTGTAGCAGTAATGATGAGAGATTTCAGCTGTCATGGGAACATCAAGCTAAAGTCTCTGTATGTGTTGCTACTTCACGTGTCATATGAGGCCAGTTCAATCAGGGAATCACATTAAATGGATCTGAAATACTCCTAGGGTCTAAGGCAGGGTCAAGCCTCCACACTTGATTACCGACATTGACACAATCGTCTTCTCCGCTAAGGTCACGTTCTTGAGAGACCTCTTCCATTTCATCTGGTGACTGCTCGGTGTCATCACCTGATGATTCTACTGTAGCATCAGATTCATCCCTTTTGTCTATCTCATCTGGTGTAGATAGAACCTTCAACATATCACTCAAACTAGCGCGTTTTGGCACAAGTGTGTCTTGATCGTCTTTAAAAATTGAATGTTGCGCCCGCCCCATATTCCCCTATCACATGGGGATGAAAGGAGGTCCAGTCCACTCGAAATTTATGCTTCCTTCCAATACCTAAGAATATTCCTTCTACTACACCTTCCGACCAAAGTGGACCAAAAATTTTCATCAATTCCTTCTTTTTCGTGACATTCGTACCTTGCGTGCGTATGCTTTACCCTACCTCCCAATCTTTTCCGTTTACCTTTACAAAAGATGCACCACCAGTGAGAGTAACTCAAGAACTGCCTGCTTCCGCCATTTTTAGTACAAAGTTTACTGAGGTCACATATAAAAAGGGCTTCAAAAATTGTACCTTACAAAACATTTGTCCTTCATACTGGACATCGGGTGAATAGGGGTTAATGTTTCTTTACACCTATACAATCACAATACCCTAAATTACCCTATATCACTAACCATTATGTCAGGTTATTCAAATTGAGTTTACTTACAACAATAAAAGGTAATAAAAGATGGAATTGTACTACTTAAAATTTTCACTACTTCTAATTGGATTTCATTTTAATGACAGATTGCTTTGCAACATTAAATACTTACTTTGAAAGCCTATTTTCTTCTCTACTGAATCATACTACATTATCATAGTTAATGTATTCTGTATGGGTAATTTTCTATTCTGAAAGCAGAGAAAAAGATGGAAAAATTGAACTGTACCACCTAACATCTCATGGTGAGGAGAGGTGAGGGCATACTGGGAAATGCAATTTATAAACATTGCTTCTTCAATCTGTTGCCATCACATTAAAGTTAGCCGCTTTTAGCTGCGTCAAGGTTTGGTGATGCTAATGACCTCTTTACTAACGAGATACTCTCAAACAATCTATTAATAATGGGTAATAATAGCCACAATTAAGAGACTGGGGACTATTACAACCACTACGCTACGATGCAAACGAAGGTGTTGTTGGGCCTTTGTGCTGCCGCATCTGTATTCTATGATGCGCCGTCTTTGATGTCTTTGTTAGAAACAAGAGCGCTTCATGTGTGCACACTTTTGCCTTTTGTTGTCTGTACGGGTGCATGTTAATACTAGTATAATGAGCTGAAGGAACCCCTTCAGTACGTTTATAAGCGATTCTAGCGAACTACTAAATTATATTAATTTTTTAATATCTAAATTTAATTGGGTTGATTTTAAGTAATTATTCTGTAATGGTTATTAAAATTAATTGCTAAGTATGGTAGTATATGTTTATCATTATTGAAATGTTAAAACTTTTCAGTTCATTACAGTTAGATAGATAGTTAAACTTGATTGTTTTTATTTGATTTTAATTAATTAACCATAATTAATATGTCGTTTGCTTAACACCACCTTATTACAACCAAGGATTAAAACAATTTGCATATATTTGACAATAATCTCAAAATGTCCTGGTCACCTATGGTTTTAAACCGCTGTGAACTGTGTGGAAAGCAAGTAATGTAGATAGTTTATAGGACTGTTTGAAGTTTTTCCCCTTGTAGGACTAGGGTCATATATTCATATGCCCACTTTGTTCTCTATGCTGTAGACCAAATGCACACTGGTTCTAAGCAGGCAATGCAGAATGTGTGCATAATGTCCATGTGTGTAATGCATATATATATATCACACGCATATGTGCAGGTGTCTAAGTGTCTTATGCATACGCATATGTGCAGGTGTCTAAGTGTGTTATGTATACGCATATATGTGCAGGTGTCTAAGTGTGTTATGTATACACACATATGTGCAGGTGTCTAAGTGTGTGTGTCTAAGTATTCTTGCAATCCTATGGGATGTCACTCCTTCCAAATGGTTTCTCCTCATCCTCTCCTGCTCTCCCGAAATAATAACATACAGCCTACTCTCGATATAAGCGCAACGTTTGTGCCCTGAGTTCTTACCATACTTAGGGCATAGATTGCACATTGTACGGCATGCGGTACCGCATTAACTATAGAACGAGTAGTCTCGTACCGGTACCCGTCACAGCTGCGGATGTATGGCATCACCGCTACGATGAAGTCGCGGGTCTGGGTACGAGACTAGCTGGTGTCTTAAAATGATTATTTTAAATCGCTGGCAGTTAGTTGTTAGCAAAAGGTGAAAAGTTAATCGAAGCATTCAAGTTACGATCCGTGACAATTATATACTCCACTGCAGCTTACCACATTGATATTAGAGTAGACTCTACTCTTACCCAAAGTCTGCCATGGAATGTAAGTGAGTGGCAAGCGCAACTATACCTTTGCGAATAATTTCTTTAAAACGCATTGTTCCTAAACAAGAGCGGTAGACAATTAAACATCCTTCGGTTGCTAGGCGTGTACGTGCACGTGTGCGCGCAAAAGGTCCGAGTATATAGATAGCTGCATGTATACATGTAAGGTACCTTTCACAGCAAAAAAAGACCGCGAATCAATGTTTTGATTTCACAAATGATTTTAAAATCACTTGTAAAATCATCGCATGATTGAATACAGGTGTGCTCAATCATCTGTAAAATCAAAAATTGATTTGACGCGTTTTTTCCCTGTGTTTGTCTCGTACACAGGCCCAATATTGCGCAACGATGATATCGCTTGTTATATTAGATACTTTAGTATCTATGATATAAGCGACAACGTAATGTTGGGCCTGGTACGAGACTAAAGTTCTTACATGTAAGCGATCCACTTTTTTGTTGTAGTCAGTGCCGCATGTAATTATTTCGTGGTGGTGCCTTCATGAACGGTTTTATTTGCATCGCAAATATTGGTAGTATCAACAGATAAATAACAACGTACTTAGAAATTTGATCCAGTACCAAGTGGTCAACCGAGTGAAAGAAGATGATGGTACTGTTAAGCGGTTTCTTCACTAGCAACCGCAAACCGGATCAATCCGGATTGGGGGTGCAGTTTTGGGGCGTATCGATGACAAATATGGCCGACTCACATTGTGAAACGCGCACATTGGCACATTGAAGGGGATTTAAATGGTCTAACATAGTCAAGCTTCATGCTTATCAACCTTTTTGTACTTCTCCACAAAGTTTTTCATTTTATGGCAGCATTGCTCCCATGTATGATCGTACCCACGTGTGGGTTGTACGTCTCAAAAGAGGGTATATGATGGCTGCATGGGTTACATTTTCACGAATTGCTAGGCACCTGGCCGTTTTGCTTCACTCTCGCTCCGCCTATATGCTTATATGTATACTCGCTATCATAGTCGTCTCAGCATAATTCTGATGTGGCAAAATCAACTGGCTCCCACCCTTAACTCGTGTGTGTGTGTGTGTGTGTGTGTGTGTGTGTGTGTGTGTGTGTGTGTGTGTGTGTGTGTGTGTGTGTGTGTGTGTGTGTGTGTGTGTGTGTGTGTGTGTGTGTGTGTGTGTGTGTGTGTGTGTGTGTGTGTGTGTGTGTGTGTGTGTGTGTGTGTGTGTGTGTGTGTGTGTGTGTGTGTGTGCGTGCGTGCGCGCGCGCGCGCGTGTGTGTTTGTGTGTGTATGTATGTGTGTGTGTGTGGGGAGGGGCAGAGCCCCCCCCCCCCCCCCCCCCCCCCCCCCCATAATTGTGATACACCTTACTGTGAATAAGCGTTAGCGGTGTGGTTCAAGTAATGTGATTCGCTGCCACGCCTGCCAGTATGCTACTCATCGATTTAATTACCTCTCCAATTGCTTCGTTGACTCGTTGTACTATAAGAATTTAATACATCATACATGTTCTGACAGAAACTCTGAATGTGGTTGAGATAGCGCGAGAGTTCATTGCAACAAACGACGAACGAATAAGATACTTTGAGCAGCGTGCAAGTGTATGCGCAAATCTGTAATGAAATCATTATCGTGTCAAACTTCAGCTCCCCCATTTAAGTTCAGCTTCCGCCGCCCCTGGTGTGTGTGTGCCCGCGCGCACGCGTGTGTGTGTGTGTGTGTGTGTGTGTGTGTGTGTGTGTGTGTGTGTGTGTGTGTGTGTGCGTGTGCGTGTGTGTGTACATGCATTGGTAGTTAAATGTGTCATAACTAAGATATATTAACTTGTTGTGTACAACTCCATCAAGCTGTCGTTGCACATCAGCAGCTCCCCACATCCCTACGAATGTGCGAGTTTGCTGTTTCCTCAAAACTCCTGTGTGAGACGGCCATTTTTGTCATGGGTACGCGCAAAAACTGGTTTGGGCAATGAATGCTAATTCCCTATGTGGACGCACCCCCAATCCGGATTGATCCGGTTTGCGGTTGCTAGTGAAGAAACGCCTTTAGTATAAATCAATTTTATCGTACTTCCCCTCGTAGTGGAGTACACAGCACATAATATGCTGGGGGGGGTCCCCCACCCCCGGATTATTAATAGCTCACAACGCGTCACACCAGATTTCAAATCAATTGTTAAATCAACGCATTATTTCAAGTGCGCTTGATTTTACTGTCAAATCAATTGCGAATCAATAATTGATTTGACGCGTTTTTTTTTCGCTGTGTAGAATGTAAAAAAATAAATTAAAAAAAACACGGCACTGATATTTGGTTAATTGTTATTATTGTTAGGCAGGAAGACTGGCGCCTAATCCCTCTATTCATGACTGGCATGAATCTGTTTCCGTGATTATTATTGTTCCGACATACATGTAGTGCTCGCGCGCGTGATGTCATGCGTCGTAACAATATAATCACGAAATCGTATTCATGCCAGTCATGAATAGAAGGTTAGACGCCAGTCTTCTTACATGTACATAAAATCTCTCACACATTACTTTTGAGCACTGAACAAAAAGATCATGCATAGAACTTTTAAAAATAGTTTTAGGGTTAAAAATAGAAGTAATTATGATATGCCACCGACATTGCCTAAGAGATTACATCGTTGTTCTTATAGAAGTGTCATAAGTTACATAATGTTAAGAATTGTGCCTTGTTTAGATTATATGGTTTATTGGGCAATACACAGCATGATAATTGCAGTAATAAAAACCACTAAACAAATCATTCCTTTTCTCAAAATTCAACCCTTTCCTGAACTACCTATCTTATTCAGCAGTACTTGAGATGGATCATGCAGACTCAATACAGTGTCAAGACTTTTTTGCATATTGTGTTACTCTGTTCAATGACCCCCATATAATGGGAAGTGCACGTGTATGAGTAAGCCAGTGTCACAGCCATTTATTTTCTTAGTCCAGAACAGTTTAGAAATTGTGCTTTCGTAGATTATCACACAGACACAATACTCATTGCAACGCCTACCTCAAAGCATGAATATAGGTGAAGATGAGGTGGGGGTTGTGAGATATCTCCTCCTGTATGTGCCTTCGTAGCTCCCATTGCAACAACTGAATACGAGTGGATTGCATCCCTCATTGCAGACAAGCATTGTCTTCCACATGGCAGAACATCTTTATGGCTTTCTATCCTTTGTTCTATGGTTTTAAATAATCCAAATGGATATCATTGTTTGACATACGGGGGCCAGCAGTCTATGATGGTTGGAAAGATATATATATATATATTACACCTTAGCAACATTTATATGTTCCTTATTGCAGCATATGATGTATACATTATTCAAGGCCAGAGTGACAAATGAGATCTATGGGAGAATGTCTCCCGTGCATCCAAACCCCAATTGCCATACCACATACGCCCAACCCAGATTAGCACACTTTAATTGGATCAGTAGTTGTGTGTTGGGCTGCTAGGAACTTTATGCGTAAACAATAAAAACACTAGTGATAGAAACTAGTTTAGGCACTTTCATTGAGAAGTAATGCATGTATATATTTATAAATTATTCACAATTAGATTGTAATAACTTGTAAAGCTTCTTGACCCTAACGTGCAAGACCTCTGCATGCATGCAACTAAAGAGATACAGGTGCCAAATTTAACAATGCACAAAAATAGTAACACACTAAATAATCTGATAATAGGGTACAGTTACAAATCTGCATAGACCAGCTTGGCACAGTACAATGTCTACTTGACATTGTTATTATGGTGCAGGCAAGTGCTTCAGCACCACCACTTAATAATGTATACATTACTCATTTAAACAACACTGTATTCTGAAATAGAAGCTACAAACACATTGGTATGTGCCATGGACAAGTTTGTCCTCCCACTATTTGTTTAAGCTAAGACCAATTAACTTTTATAGAGGTTATGGCCACAATTTAATTACAGTGCGTTAGTGTTATACTAATATGCATATTACTTTTGCATTTATACATGCAGAGTTACGATGAAGCAATACGCACAGAACGGCAATAAACGGAGAAAAATGCGGAAAGTTTGTTTAATGCAAATCTGTAGATTTTTCAAATTAGTCATGTCTGTAGCTTCGATGTGATAAAATTTCGGAACAACATCCACTATGCATATATTTGACGTTCGTTGCATGCCGCGGCGCCACTGTAGCTATTTTGTACAAATTAATAGTACGGTATGCAGATAGAGAAATAGTAGTGCATGCGTAGGCTATGCGCATAGGAGTATCAAAACGGAATACAGATATTCCAACCCTTATGCACACGCACGCCCGTACACACACACACACACAAACAACACACACACACACACACACACACACACACACACACACACACACACACATACATACATACATACATACGTACATACATACATACATACATACATATATACATACATACGTGCATACATACCATATACATACATACACACACAGCACACACCTCTCGCTTTCTTCTTACCGTTTCGTTCTAACGCCACTGCGATCACTGCGATAGGCGATAGTTACTGGGGGTGCAGAACATGGTCAATCATTAACTCGGTGTAAGCAAACCACCTATAATCAATGCAGCCATTATCAAAGGGCCTTAGGTATGAGCGATGGGAAGTTTTATTGCACTGAATTCATGCATTGAAGTGCAGCATCTATAGTTTGAGAAAGTGAATGAGAGGGGAGGAGAGGAGAGCGAGAGAAAGACCCACAGAGAGAGAGAGGGAGAGAGAGGAGATAGACAAGAACAGACACTGCGACTGACCACCATCGATTGCTTGCACTGGTCGTTGCTCGATATAGCAATGCCGAATGTCAGCCGTTGACCAGGAGGAGGCAAATACACCATCCATAGATCCCACGTTTGAGCTGCAGAAAGTAGTCAAACTGCCCCTGGGTGAGCGTTGCAGCTTACAGTTTCCTAATTTTTTTTTTTTTCCCTGCATCCTTAATTAAAGGCGTGATATGAATCCCCCTCATTTTAGGCAGGGGGCGGGGGGCGGAGCCGTTAACAAGATTTTAAACAAAGAAAAATGTCTTCTTTGCTGAAAAGTTCGGTCGCTTGCAGGCTCGTGAAAAGTACATTACGAGGAGTTGTAAGTGAGCATTTACAGTGCAAAACCAATGATTTGTACCCAACAAAACAGGCACGTATTAAAAGCTTCACTACTACGAACGGGCTACGTGCCATTAGCTTTGGTAGGTGCTTTGTTCAAGAAGTACCTCTTAACACCATTCGCATCTACTTTCAGAGCTGACTCCAGAGCAAAAGGAGTACAAGGCAACCGCCGCCCAGTTTGCCAGGAAAGTAATTATTCCTAAAGCAGCGCACCATGATAAGACTGGGGAGGTGAGCTACTGGCCATAATACCTGTTGCCATCATTGCTGCTGCCTTGTGGCAGTTCCCACGTGAGATACTGAAGAATGCCTGGGAACTTGGCCTGATGAACACCGGAGTCCCAACGGAATATGGTAAAGGCATATATATATATATGATATTTTGGTGCTGGCATTACATGTATGTCATACTCTGTCTAGCAGATTATTGTTGCTGTGAATCTGTGTGTTTATTTTTCTATGTGAAGTGTGCGTGTGTGTGTGCGTGTGTGTGTGTGTGTGTGTGTGTCTGTGTGTGTGTGTTGTTTGGAGTCTATGTATGTATGTATGTATGTATGTATGTATGTATGTATGTACCTTCTATGTGTGTGTATGTATGTATGTATGTATGTATGTATGTATGTATGTATGTATGTATGTATGTATGTATGTATGTATGTATGTACCTTCTATGTGTGTGTATGTTTGTATGTACCCCTGGTTTTATTGGTTATGTTAAGGTTAAGTGTACAATGAAATAGAAAAAATAGCCCCAACTTACAAGTTAAAGCATTCTCCCTCCCTCCCTCTCTCCCTCCCTCCCCCTCCCTCCCTCCCTCTCTCCCTCCCCCCCTCCCTCCGTCCCCCCCTCCCTCCCTCCCTCCCTCCCTCCCTCCCTCCCTCCCACCCACCCAATGTAGGTGGCTTAGGATTAAAGTTAATGGATGAAATCATCATTGGAGAGGAATTAGCCTACGGCTGCACTGGTATTTCAACAGCCATCACTGCCAATGGACTGGCTGTGAGGGACACAAACAATCCACACCAACCACTTTACACTATCTTTTGTAGCAAGCCCCTGTGCTTATTGCTGGCAACCACGAGCAGAAAAAGAAGTACCTTGGTAGAATGATTGAGGAGCCTCTCCTTGCTGTATGTGTGCGTGCGTGTGTGTGTGCGTGTGTGTGTGCGTGTGTGTGTGCGTGTGTGTGTATGTGCATGTCTAGAATATTTCTTACAGTCGTCATTTTCAACTCACTTCCGTTGTTGGAGGTGGAAGGACTGACCAACTTCATACATGGGGTGCCTAGCATAACTAACTTTAATAATGGGGTTGTACTGAATGGAAGTCCAAACTAGGGCACTGGATTAAATCATTCAACTTTGTTGTGTGCATTGTAAATGACTGTTTTGACTGATGGATGCAAATAAAACGCATTGAGTGTCACTGCACTACTGCACTTCTGCCTGCAGCTTGTGTGTTCCCGTAGTCATGGGGAATGGGAGAGGCGTGTCAAAAGCATAGTGGGTAATCTTCAAACACCACCTTCACGACATCAGGAGTCAGTGTGTGTGTGTGTGTGGGCAGAATTAGGTTGTAAGGAGCCCAATTTGATGTGGTGCCACAACTTCACTGTGTGGTGTAGGAATCTTTTCACAGACATTTGTCTTTGATGGATTATCCATTGTGGGTGATTTGGGGGGGGGGGGGGGGGAGGGGGAGGGGGAGCATGGGCACAGTTCTAAAGTGCTTAGCATATGGGAGAGAAAATTGGGAATGTTTGTTCTTGTATAACTGATTCATAATAAGATGTGTCTGCTTCTTTTTCTACCTTTAGGCATACTGTGTGACAGAACCTAATGCTGGAAGTGATGTGGGTGGAATTAAGACCAGAGCTGTTAAGAAGGGAGATAAGGTACAAATGTGAGGGCATTGTGGTTGTAATGGTGTGTGGTGTGGATAGTGTGTGATGTGTGGATTTGTGGTGTGGGTGGTGTGTGGTGTGGGTGGTGTGTGGTATGGATGTATGTGGTGTGGATTGTGTGGTGTGGATGGTGTGTGGTGTGGATGGTGTGTGGTGTGGATGAGTGTGTGGTGTGGATGGTGTGTGGTGTGGATGGTGTGTGGTGTGGATGTGGATGGTGTGTGGTGTGGATGTATGTGGTGTGGATTGTATGGTGTGTGGTGTGGATGGTGTGGTGTGGATGGTGTGTGGTGTGGTGTGGGTGGTGTGTGGTATGGATGTATGTGGTGTGGATTGTATGGTGTGGGTGGTGTGTGGTGTGGATGGTGTGTGGTGTGGATGGTGTGTGGTATGGATGTATGTTGTGTGGATGGTGTGGTGTGGATGGTGTGGTGTGGATGTATGTGGTGTGGATGAGTGTGTGGTGTGGATGGTATGTGGTGTGGATGGTGTGGTGTGGATGAGTGTGAGGTATGGATGAGTGTGAGGTGTGGATGGTGGATGGTGTGGTGTGGATGGTGGATGGTGTGGTGTGGATGGTGGATGGTGTGGTGTGGATGAGTGTGGTGTGGGTGGATGAGTGGGGGTGTGGATGGGTGGGGTGTGATGGGTGTGTGGATAGGATGTTGGTGTGGATGGATCTGTGGTGTGCTGTGCATCTCACTTGTTGCTTGTATGGAGGATGTAAGTGGTGAGAGTGTTCAAAGGGCATTAAAGTGTTCACTGCTTGTGGGTGCATCTCCCTCAACTTGGCTACATGTTGAACCTGCTTTAGTGATCCTCCTTCCCCTCATCTCCTTCCTCTTTCCCTTCCCTCCCTCTTCCCCATCCCTTCTTCCTCATCCCCATCCCTCCTCCTCTCCTTCCCTTCTTCAGTGGGTGATCAATGGTTCAAAGATGTGGATCACAAATGGAGGTGTAGCCAATTGGTAAGTCATGATGGAGGAATGTACATATGCTGTGTGGGTGTGGTCTATTTTGTTGTGTATGTGTACTGTTCTATCTGGATGTGCAGATTTTCATGGTGCCTGTAAGAGTAGTTACTGCATATATTTGAAACTGTTACCTAATCCAGAATTTTAAACCCTTCAACTACCAGTGGTTCCATTCCATCAAAAATATCGACAAAAAAAAAAAAAAAAAGTCAGATCACAACAACATTACCACCTGAGTCTATATTGCTGCACTGACTAGTTCCTTCACATTTCTGTAGCCACACTATTCATATGTTTGGTAACGTACATGTTTCAAGAGAACCAAATTTTTATTTTTGAGGTGAGGGGGGGACCCCAAATATTTTGACTTTTGATACTTGTTATATTGTGAAGTGTCATGGTGCATGGTGTAGGTGAAGTGTCATGGTGCATGGTGTAGGTGAAGCAATGTGGTGGAGTTTGCATCAAAGTGGCAGCCATTTTCTTGCCCTTGAAATGGGTGTGCACAGTGTTGCTTTTCTACTTACTGGTATCTGTTAAAATATATATAATTTCTTAAAAACAATTGTGTTACCTGCAGTGTTCTGCACTGTGTATTCGATTCATCTCATTCTATTCATCTCATTCTATTCATCTCATGACTATGTTGACCTGTAGCTGGTTGTTACTGGATTTGGGGGAGGGAACATACATACCCAGATCCATTATTCATTTGTTTAACCATATTGCACCTGGTTGTACTGTGGTTCCTTGTCCTCCTTCCCTCCAAGAGTCATGTTTGAAGGACGGCGTATCCTGAGACCCTTGTGTAGAAAAGTAGGGAAGGGGGGGGGGGGGGGGGGGAAAGGCAGGGAGGGAGAGAGGGAGGTGGACACCTGTAACTGGGGAGGAGAGGTGACATTTGTGACCTAGGAAGGGAGTTGGGATGACGGGGGTAGAGGTGCGGCTTTCTGTGTGGTAAACAAGCATCAGTGGGACGGATGTAGTGGGGACACACCTGTGTTACCCAGGGTTCATTATGTTATCCAGGGCCATTGTGTATGTATTGTATTATTGGCATCATTCACTTGCGGTATGGGTATCTCACAGCGTACCCCCCTCCTCCCCCTCTGGTATGGTAAGGGTGAGGAATTAAAAAGACATAAATACAAAAATGGCATTTGTGGGATGACCTTTGTTGCCCATTCTACCACAGAGAGTTGAATAACTGTTATTGGTTGAATTCCAAACAATAGAGATTGGATACTAATTGAATTTGGTAATCCAATTAAGTTGCTTAACATTTCTTGGTGTTACACCACCTGTGTGTGTGTATGTGTGTGTGTATATGTGCGTGTATATGTGCGCGCACACGTGTGTGTGTGTGTGTGTGCGTGCGTGCGTGTGTGTGTGTGTGTGTGTGTGTGCGTGTGCGCGTCCTGTGCGCGTCCTACCTGGCGTAACCCCAGGTTTCCCCTATGTGATTACGGTAAGGACATGGTTTGGGGCGGTTGCAGGTCTCAGTGACCCCTACTGTTGGTATTAGCTTATCACACAGAAATGACCACATCTGTCTTCCGGTGCCCATGCCATTGTACCTTGTACCTTCTTTTTCTTTTCTTTTTCTTTCTTTTTTTTTTTTTTTGCTTTCTATGACACATTGAACTGCGGGGCATGGAATAGAGAGAGCTGGTCACTGGGGCAACTAACTACACTAGCTTTGGGGTCAAAGGTGGAATAGAAAGAAATAAAAACCCTGGGGGTGGAAAGTACTTAACCCTTTGTGTGTTAAATTGCTAGTTTGTGCAAGGTTTGGTAAGCTGCTCACTGCCCGTGTCACTTTGCAGGTATTTTGTGCTGGCAAAGACAGACCCTGATGCCCCAGCTGGTAAGGCGTGCACGGCCTTTATTGTGGATAGGGACACACCAGGGGTCACTCCTGGAAGAAAGGTGTGTGTGTATGTGTATGCTTGGGGCCAAAATATTTGATCTGGTGGTCGAAGTGAGATTTTGTGGGTTGTTTTCAGGAGTGGAACATGGGACAGAGGGCATCAAATACTGCTGGAGTCACCTTTGAAGACGTTGTTATTCCACAGGAGGTGTGTATGTGTGTGTGTATGTGTGTGCTATATGAGTGTGTGCTGTGTGAGTGTGTGTGTGTGTGTGTGTATGTGTGTGTTTTGTCATCGCAAGCACATGGTGCAAATGTAATACTTCCAATAACCTGGTCTTATGGCACAGCTGTACTTTTGCCTAAGACTGTCATCATTAATAACCAGTGTGCCACTTCAACTTTATGACCTTCTGTAAAAGTTGGGAACCAAAAATTGCACAAATGAATGCCTACACACTGTATTATGTGGTGGCGCCAATGGTTGGGATAGCTATGCACAAATGAATGTCTGCAAGGGGATTGTGGTGGCGCCAATGGGTTGCTATAGTTGCACTCAGAATGGGATGGTATTCCATTGTCTGTTGTGGAAAAGGGTCTCAAATGGCAAAGAGGGTGGGTGGGTGGGGTTGTACAAGCAGTACTGTTAGTATAGCTGAAATTCCAGAGACCGTGTATTGACAGAAACATTGTACCTTGAGGTACATCCTGTTAGGCTCTGTTGTGATTGCTAGGGGTGGGAGTGGAAACTGATGGCATATAGCACTTCAGTTTGACATACAGGTGTGTACTATGCTGCATTTAGCAGAATACTTTCGGGGAGGTGCAAACAATTATATATATATATATATGATCCTAGGGACCGACAAGCAGAAATAAACAGCAGTTTTTTTTTTTTTTTTTTTTTTTTTGTTTTTGTGAGTATTTCCAACCACTAATTGCTTTTCTACTGAAAGAGGGAACGTGAGAGGATAGGCTCTTCAGACCACCCCATAAAGGGGACGTGAATATAGGAGTGATGCGCGTAAACATTTCTCATGTGTACTTCCACAAGGTCACCTACCATGGTCACCTAGAGCCATGTACCTGTACATGGTATATGGTATGGAAATGTACCTGTGGTGCTCTGTTTGGTGTGTGTGGTGCTGTGTATACAAGTTGGTGTTTGTAATTTGCAGGAAAAGCTTCTGTGTTTAATAGTCAATACATGTTCTCCATTGGCCCTTTTTCTTTATAATCATAGCTTTGAACGTTTTTTTTTTTAATTCATTGTGTTTTTTAATATCTTTGAAGCAAATTTTGAGAGGCCTGTTAATTATTTACTTTCACTGCAAGGAAGAAGTCAGATAGTGGACATGTAGGTAGTTAATGTCTTATGGAGTGGGGTGGTAACAAATATGTTACCCTTTATCTACACCGGTGAGGGGGACGATAAAGTTGTCCTTCAATCTATCCTTATATTACACTGTTTGGCACTTGACCTTTGATATGGGGGTAGCAGCATTGGTTAGCTCCAGCTGGCACTGAGGGGGGGGGGGGGGGGGGGGGGCAGCAGCATTGGTTAGCTCCAGCTGGCACTGAACTTTGATATGGGGGCAGCAGCATTGGTTAGCTCCAGCTGGCACTGATGGGGGCAGCAGCATTGGTTAGCTCCAGCTGGCACTGATGGGGGTAGCAGCATTGGTTAGCTCCAGTTGGCACTGATGGGGGCAGCAGCATTGGTTAGCTCCAGCTGGCACTGAGGGGGGGTAGCAGCATTGGTTAGCTCCAGCTGGTACTGATGGGGTCAGCAGCATTGGTTAGCTCCAGCTGGCACTGATGGGGGCAGCAGCATTGGTTAGCTCCAGCTGGCACTGACCTTTGATATGGGGGCAGCAGCATTGGTTAGCTCCAGCTGGCACTGACCTTTGATATGGGGGGCAGCAACATTGGTTAGCTCCAGCTGGCACTGATGGGGTCAGCAGCATTGGTTAGCTCCAGCTGGCACTGATGGGGTCAGCAGCATTGGTTAGCTCCAGCCCGCATACAACCCTTAGCTGGTCAGATTTTGGTTTTTTTTTTTTCTTAGTAATTCATTTTGCTTTCCAGCACACACAACTGAATTGAATATCATTGCCTAGGATGAATGAGCTATAACCTATGGGTCAGGTGTGCTCACAATGGTGTCCATGGTGATATGCCTGGTCTCTCCAATGATAAGATTATGGTTTGATGATTTGTTGAAGGGGTGTTCAGAGAATAGCTGGAAAATTATATTCGCCCTAACTGGTGTATATTTGTTACTGTATGTATGTATGTATGTGTGTGTGTGTGTGTGTGTGTGTGTGTGTGTGTGTGTGTGTGTGTGTGTGTGTGTGTGTGTCTGTGTGTGTGTGTGTGTGTGTTTGTTTGTTTGTTTGTTTGTTGTTTGTTTGTTTGTTTGTATGCATGTGTATACATTATACACATCCATGTGCTACGTATTTGGTCGGTTCAAGCTGTCTTTTACTGACAGCTCCCATCCCATAAAACTGCTCCACGGTGCTGAATATCGTGCTAGATATTGATGAAGCATACAATGTGGTTTCCGTAAACAATGTGGGACTATCAACATGATATTTGTCACCTGTCAACTACAAGTTAACCTCAGCGTACAACTCAGGGATGCATTATGACACTTGCTTCTTAAGTGGGGATTCCCTCCTAAATGGTTAACACCATTAAACACTTGCATTTTGGGATGGAGGGCATATTATCGGACACCTTCTCAGTCTCAAACGAGCTAAAACAAGGTTGCGTTTTAGCACCCTTTCTTTTCAATCTCTATTTCAATAAAGTGATGCAAGATGTTCTGAAGGATTTTAATGACGACGTTGAAGTCAGCTACAAGATGGATGGAAAACTTTATCTGGGGCAAGGCTTCCAATGTCATTCTCAATATGTGGTCTCAGATTTCCTGATGCAAGCTGCCATGATGATGTTCACTAGAGGATTTTATCAATCGCTTTTCTGCTGCAGCTCAAGCTTGAGGTCTGTGTGTGAGCACATAAAACAAAAGTAATGATCCAATCTCCATTCTCTCTTCCTGCAAATGAATCTTCTGGCTTTCGTACCCAAGGTAATAATCGAAAAGTGGTTTCTTCTTCGATATCTAGGCAGTATATATTGTCGTCTTTAACCTCTGAAGTAAACACCTACATTGCCAAGGCTGCTACAGTTGTCAGTTGCCTAAAGGACAATGTATGGGACAACTCCAATCTACCCACCAAAACTACAATGCCACAGTTCTACCAGCATTGCTTTATGGAGCAGAGACTTGGTCCACCACTGCCTATAATCTTCGTCGAATCAACGCATTTCATATGGCTTGCCTTCATCAAGCGCTCAACGTTAATCCTTTTCATTGTATCTACATTGTATTCTTAGTATTCTTAGTTGATCTCAGTCTATTAGAGCTTTCACTCCCATTAGCCTGTCTAATTTGAGAAGGCTGCAGATGGAAGACCACAGCCTTCCAAAGGTGATTCTTTTTGGTGAATTATCAACTGTCAAACATCCACAACACAAGCCAAAGCTCCTTTGGCGGGACTGTGTATCTAAAGACCTGTCAGCTTTCCTGATCCAACCTGACTGGCATGTTTTTAGCACTGTCCAGGACTAGATGGCGAGAAGTGCTCAGTGAGGGTGCCAAAGCCATTAATGAGTCTCTTAATAACAACAAGTTACATCAAGCATGTCAAAAGGGTTTGTCCTCACCATCGAAAAGCAAGTACAATGTACTTCACAAGTGACCGATACTTGCACAGTCACCACACGCAGAAACATGGCTCAAACACTCTATTGGTCAGTTCATCAGTTGCTGTTCAAAAATATTTTTCTTGCCCAGTCAGTGGATATGAATTTAGAGAAGGGCATCAAAATTCATACGTGCCGCTCACACAGACTGCTGTTAGGAACAACCATAATAACACTGTAGTTTCTATGTCAGTGAGAAGCACACCACTGCTAGCATGTCCCCATATCAGTGGCCCTGCAGTGAGAAGCACACCCCTGGTAGCATGTCCCCATATCAGTGGCCCTGCAGTGAGAAGCACACCCCTGGTAGCATGTTCCCCATAGCAGTGGCCCTGCAGGGAGAAGCACACCCCTGGTAGCATGTCCCCATAGCAGTGGCCCTGCAGGGAGAAGCACACCCCCTGGTAGCATGTCCCCCATATCAGTGGCCCTGCAGTGAGAAGCACACCCCTGGTAGCATGTCCCCATATCAGTGGTCCTGCAGTGAGAAGCACACCCCTGGTAGCATGTCCCCATATCAGTGGCCCTGCAGTGAGAAGCACACCCCTGGTAGCATGTCCCCCATATCAGTGGCCCTGCAGTGAGAAGCACACCCCTGGTAGCATGTCCCCCATATCAGTGGCCCTGCAGTGAGAAGCACACCCCCTGGTAGCATGTCCCCATAGCAGTGGCCCTGCAGGGAGAAGCACACCCCCTGGTAGCATGTCCCCATAGCAGTGGCCCTGCAGTGAGAAGCACACCCCTGGTAGCATGTCCCCCATAGCAGTGGCCCTGCAGGGAGAAGCACACCCCTGCTAGCATGTCCCCATACAGTACCGGGTTGTCCATTTCATCTAACTCCATCAAAAGGCATCAAGATACATATTAGGAAGTATCACAAATGGTCGGTCAGATGTCAACACCAAACTAAACCCTTAACCTAGCAGTTGTGTTCCAAACTAGCTCACTGTTATCACTTCACCTTTTCCTTCCCCCAAACATGTTGCACATGTGTAATGCAATGGCCATTATGTATGTATGTATGTATATATGTATGTATGTATGTATGTATGTATGTATGTATGTATGTATGTATGTATGTATGTATGTATGTATGTATGTATGTATATATGTATGTATGTATGCATGCATGCACGCACACACGTACATACGTGCATACGTACGTACACGTCTGTATGTATGTATGTATGTATGTATGTATGTGTGTGTGCATGTATGTATGTATGTGTGTATGTATGTAATGCAGCATGTGTGTGATAGTAGAGGGGGACACTGCAGTAGCATCGCCTTAACGTGTATTAGCAATATTGCTATTAGCATGTTATAAATTGACTAGGGGGCCATTGTTTTTATATATGCGCTGTGACTTTCAGAATGTGCTGGGTGAAGTTGGCAAAGGTTTCAAGATAGCCATGGGGGCATTTGATATTACGCGACCATTCGTGAGTTCACCTGCGGGAATAATTTATGTAGTGCATGTATCCAATGGTGTCCAACGGCAACAACAGGTAGCTACTGGAGCACTGGGTCTTGCTCAGAGGGCATTGGACGAAGCCATTAAATATGCCCACGAAAGGAAAACGTTCGGCGTTCCAATTTTTGAAGTGAGTTAATTTACAATGATGCATGAGATAGATTTTTTTTTTTGTTTGTTTTTGCCTGAACCAGCCCCACAGCTGCTAAGCAGGGTAGCACTGCGTATATAGGGATGCGCCTTCAGAGTACTGCACATTGCAGTGGGTACATTATGGTAGCACTGCATGTATAGGGATGCACTATAGTATACTAGGATAGGGTATTAACCCTTTACAGTGAGGGGAGGGAGATTCTCCCTCGCCCCCCTACCCCTTTGACATGGTGAGGGAGGAGGGAGACCCCCCCCCCCCTTTTATGGTAAGGCTGCACCTGTGGCCATTTTTTAATGCACTGAACGGACTCATTCGTTTTTATTCATTTAGTATATATATTTTAGCAATATCCTTGATCTGCTGGTGATGAGTTTGTCCTGGTGAGATTGGATGAAAACCTTATACCCAAAATGGCCAAGTGTACAGTAGAAAGCAGAGTACATGTGGTATGCTTCAAAGGGCCTGGACTGATTGCAATGCAGCATCAATGACTGCAACAGGTGTATAATGAACTAAAATTGATTTCCTAATATGATTTCCTGCACTGTTAAGTATAGAAGCCACTGGTCTAATCAGTGCGTATTATCTACGTACACCATGCTTTGCTGCAAATGCAATAATAATACGCTTGTCAAACTAGGTTATTAAAGTGTACCTGATGCAGTTGGTTATGCATGTTGTGTGTACATGTGTTCTTTCCAGGCATAGGAATCAGTCCAGGCATTGATGCTACATAGGGATCAGTCCTGGCATTGATGCTACATAGGGGCCAGTCCAGGCATTGATGCTGCATAGGGATCAGTCCAGGTATTGATGCTGCATAGGGGCCAGTCCAGGTATTGATGCTGCATAGGGATCAGTCCAGGCATTGATGCTGCATAGGGACCAGTCCAGGTATTGATGCTGCATAGGGATCAGTCCAGGTATTGATGCAAGGTTACAAGGTCAGGCCGTAGCAAGCGCTACGGCCTATACGGCCAAAGCCGTACAAGTTTTTGGCCAGAGCATAAGTAAATTATTAATCAATTTGATTCATTGCGGCTGGTATGAATTCTACTTCAAATCTAGAAACCACCAATGCAATCATGACTTCATGATAGTAGCAGAGCTTCTGGGGCAGAACCCCAGACCCCGATGGGGGAGCTTACAGCACTCCCCCATACCCCCTAGCTGGGGGAGGGGAGGGGTGCCCCCCTCATGCACCCACCCCGACTAACTTGGCCACGCCTCCATCCATTAGCCGTACAGGTTTTATTTCCATTCCTACGGCCCTGAAGGTGGAATGTTTTTGGTGGACATAGATATTAAGTAGCAGTTTAGAAAGTTTTTTTGAGGGGGGGGGGGGTAGCAAGGGTAAGCAAAGATGGAGGTCGGTGTAACATGTGGGTGTAGTGGTTTGGGTGTAGGAGAGTGTGCTTTGGAGGTGTAGATGTGATGATGCAATGATTGGCAAAGAAATAAAACCATTATCTCTGATAAAACGTCCTCTCCTTAGCACCAAGCTGTGGCTTTTATACTGGCAGACATGGCTATTGGAGTTGAGGCAGCTAGGTTGCTTACTTACCGTGCAGCCTGGGAGGGTGACCAGGGTAGGAGGAACACCTATTACGCCTCTATCGCCAAGTCCTTCGCCAGCGATGTTGCAAATAAGAATGCGACTGACGCAGTGCAGGTGAGTGCATGTGTAGGTGTATGGGTGTGTAGGTGTAGGGGTGTGTAGGTGTATGGGTGTGTAGGTGTATGGGTGTGTAGGTGTATGGGTGTGTAGGTGTATGGGTGTGCAGGTGAGTGCATGTGTAGGTGTATGGGTGTGTAGGTGTAGGGCAGGTGCAGTTGTGTAGGTGTGCATGTATGGGAAGGTGTAGGTGTGTAGTTATCTAAGGTGGTTTTTGTGCAGATGTGTCCAGGTGAGTATTGCACGTGTTGTGTAGGCATGTGTGAGTGTGTGTGTGTGCAAGGATGTGGGTGTACATGATTGCTGTGTGCAGGTGAGTAGTTACAGTTAAATATGCACAGTTAAAGGCCGTTGCTGGGACTTACTTATGGTGGCTTTGTATTGTCGATGACAGAACTCTCACTGAAATATGGGAGATTCAAAGCTGTGTGCAGACCTATGTGGCACAAAGGAGGTTACCCTCTTTGAAGCTGTTTCTAGTGCGGAATATTATATGAAGCATCTCTGGACCGGAACAGGTGTTTTAAAAGTTAATAGAATACCCAACCAAGTAACAAGGTTGCAAACTAGATTTGGTGTGCCAGCTGTAATTTGTGGTTGGGCTCTTTGCAGTGTTAATTGCCTTAATATGAGCCAATTTGTGCAGTACCAAATAAAGAAGTAAAATAAAAGCAATGATATTTAATTTCCAGCAATACCACTTTATTTTTGTGGTCTCAGTTTTTGGCAACTAACCCATAAACAACAGATTCCATTTGTGGTTAATTCTCTGGAGTCTTAAAGTGAGGGACCAGACTAGTGTTCCTACTCCACCCATATCACCATTCCACCTGGTCACATCACCATTCCACCTGGTCACATATCACCATCCCACCTGGTCACATATCACCATTCCACCTGGTCACATACCACCATTCCACCTGGTCACATATCGCCATTCCACCTGGTCACATATCGCCATTCCACCTGGTCACATATCACCATTCCACCTGGTCACATATCACCATTCCACCTGGTCACATATCACCATTCCACCTGGTCACATATCACCATTCCACCTGGTCACATATCACCATTTCACCTGGTCACATATCACCATTCCACCTGGTCACATATCACCATTCCACCTGGTCACATATCACCATTCCACCTGGTCACATATCACCATTCCACCTGGTCACATATCACCATTCCACCTGGTCACATATCACCATTCCACCTGGTCACATATCTAGCTTGATTTATGAGGGAGAGTTGTATGTACTACATCAGGTTTGGTATTGAGCTCCTCCAAAGATCATTGCTAGGGGACTGTTCTCTCTAGAGGTCATCGGGGGGCTGTTCTTCAGAGATCACAGCTGGTGGGTGTCCTCCGTAGGTCATCGCTAGGGAGCTGTCTAGAGGTCACTGCTAGGGGGACTGTTCTCCAGAGGTCATCGCTACGGGGCTATCCAGAGGTCATGGTTAGGGAGCTGTTCTCCAGAGGCCATGGCTAGGGGACTGTTCTCAATTAGGACACAATTTTCCAGGCATCTTTACTAGGACATAAGACATTAGAAGTTCATCTGGTAAATCTCTAAACATTCATTCTATCATCCTTGATGTTCCAGAAGGCCCCAGAGGCACAATGATGGCCTTCAAGACATTGTGCTTCAGCTGTACAAGAAGACCATAGTCACCCCCAAACATGAAGCAGAGTGACCTATGGAATGACCTGACACATACACATACACACACGCATGCACGCACACGCACGCACGCACGCACGCATGCACGCACACACACACACATGCACACACACACACACACACACACACACACCACACACACACACACACACACACACACACACATGTCCTGCTGATGTGCATGTTAATTATGGATTGTTGGTAGCAAAGCCTCTCAGCTTAGTGTGTGTTGCTGGTGTGAACTGCACTACCCATACCTTTGTGCAGCTGTCCTAACACTTCCAAGGCTATTTTCTAGCTCAGCCATCTTTGCCTGTCAAGCCAGATCTAATTTTGGCCCACAACTGATGCCATTTGTTGCATCAACTGGTATAGAAACGGTCATTCTTTTCAGCTGGGCTACACCTCAACCCATGTAGTGTTTTGTTGTATACAAAGAGATCATTACGAGGAGGTCATTTTAAGGTCATCACTTAGAAGAATATGTTAATTTACAAATAACTCCAACACGCAAGGCATGATAGAAGAGGCTAAGTAAATTGGTTTTACCGTGGAAGCATTTTTATGCATCGATTTAGTGACATTTTGTTGTGTTGTAGTTCTTAAAAGGAAGGAATTTTTCCATATTTAAATGACATACTGTACTGCACATTAGTATTTGAGAGTTATAACCACTTGAAAGGGGTTTGCTGAAATTGCTTGGCACACCCAGTGTCCATATATGCATCTGTGTGTGTGGCATTCTCACAAAGAAATGTTTGTTGTATTAAATTATCAAACACCTTGCTGTAACTCTGCATGTTTCAATGTATTATCAGTGGGTGTCAGTCTATGTGTGTGTGTGTGTGTGTGTGTGTGTGTGTGTGTGTGTGTGTGTGTGTGTGTGTGTGTGTGTGTGTACCAACATTTGTAATTTATGAGTTAGCATAAATGTACACATGCATGTGTGGTACCATCATGTGCGTGTGATCAGTGCCCACACAAATCATAGTTCAAAAGAGCATGGTGAATTACAGCCAAACTCACAGTAATGTGTGTGTGTGTGTGTGTGTGTGTGTGTGTGTGTGTGTGTGTGTGTGTGTGTGTGTGTGTGTGTGTGTGTGTGTGTGTGTGTGTGTCCATTGCAGATATTTGGAGGGGCTGGTTTCAACTCGGAGTATCCTGTAGAAAAACTGATGAGAGATGCCAAGATCTTCCAGGTTAGGAGTGATGTTATGTTCATGTTACCTTTTTGAAGATACTGTATTCTTTATGGGAAGTAAAAATTTGGGTGCTAATGGCCAAATGGTTGTTGGCTTGAAGTTATAAAGTTGGTAAATAATTGATTTGAAGTTGCTATGAGATGCAATGTGAAGGTGCTGGTGTTAAAAAGCAGTGTGAAAGTGCTGGTGTTAAAATGCAGTGTGAAGTGCTGGTGTTAAAGTGCAGTGTGAAGGTGCTGGTGTTAAAGTGCAGTGTGGAGGTGCTGGTGTTAAAGTGCAGTGTGAAGGTGCTGGTGTTAAAGTGCAGTGTGAAGGTGCTGGTGTTAAAGAGCAGTGTATGTTACGCTGTTGGTGTTAAAGTGCGGTGCAGAGGTCTGATGTGAGGAGGAGGTGTTAAGTGCATCTATGAAGGCATTGGTGTGATGATGCTTGTATGAATGCAAAGAAATTGAGAGATTGCTGCACATTCGTTTGTTGCCTTGCAATTATGGTCTGTTAACGAAGGAATCATATATTTCACTGTCGATAAATGGACCCAGTATGTGTCTACAATTCAAGTCTCGTTGATCGTACCTGCATTGCTTGTTATGCTCAAGGCTGAGGACAGCGTTTTCTTATTCAATAAAGTTGCGTCTCGTTTCTGGCTACATTTCCTATGGGCTGTTAATTGGCAGGATGTAGGTATCATACAACTTAAACACTTTGCTTTGTAGTTTGTAAGTAATGACATAACCGCAGAAGGAAATGGAGTCTGTAGTTTGTGATACGCAGAAGGAAGTAGCACCTGTTAAGATGTTTACTTGGGCTATACCAGGAATGAGGAGATGCCTGATGTGAAGATGCTTCCAACCACAACCGTGGTGTGCACTCAACAGGAAAAGATAGTACCTAGAGCGCTGGGAGTGTTTGTGGTGCCAGCAGGCTGCGGCTTGATGTTTGTTGGCATGATGGCCTAGTCTGAAACCCTTTGGCAACCACTTAGACAGAGTTGGAGATAATGTTTTTTTCTCGTGGGAAAAATCTTTTCTTTTCTTTTCTTTTTTTTTTTTTGTAGCGGACAAACGCTGCAACAGGTGACAGAGTGGTTGAGTAAAATTTTGTGGACTCCTAATGTTTATTATTTACCATGGCTACAGTGAAATCTCTATACAATGAGTCCTGCCATGGTCTGTCATATGCTTTATGTAATAAAACTAAACTGCTTTGTTTCCTGTGCTTGCTTAACTATATTTCTCTTTGTGTAGATCTATGAAGGTACCTCTCAAATCCAGCGCATTGTTATCTCTCGCATCCTTTCTGATATGATGAAGGCTAGCAGTGCCTGAGCAAAAGACTGTAGCACACCTTACAGCTAGCTTTATCTCTGTGTGTGTGTGTGTGTGTGTGTGTATGTGTGTGTGTCAGACTTGTGGGAAGCTTATGTACACTTTGATGTCATCTATTTTTGGTGGTTGCAAAGAACTATATATGAATAGAATTAAAAACCCTCTCTCCCCCCCCCCCCCCCCCCCCCCCCCCCCCTGCTCAACATTCAGCGGTGGTAATAAGCCTTAACCCTTTGTTAACCAGCAGGTAACTAAACTTTGCTCAGGGGCTCAGTTGGTTTGTTCAATATACCCAATCAGTTAATTGCTACAGATCAGCGTAACTGTTTTATTACATCATTCAAGCTATTGTATGGTAGCAGAATGCCAAATTTAAAGCTGACCCAGTGATGAACACACAATATTACCTCAAACAGCTACTATTCCAGCGACTGCTTTTTTTTTGTTTAATGAGTGTGCAGTTACTAGAATCTCTTTATAACAGTAATCTGTATGTAGCTATTGCAATGCATACATCTTCCACATGCAGAAATGTGCCCTGTAAAGAAGAAATTATTTCTGTTTTCTTCAAATTTAAAACAACAAATCATTATTCATCACACTAAATTAGAACAGACTAAGGACAACACAACTGGTGAGCCATGAAACCAGTATATTGTCTGTTGGATGTGTAGGTAATGGACTAGTAGGCATGTTTCTACATGGCCATCACCGCCAATCTTACACGTTAAAGCAGCCATGTCTGGAGTTAGTGTGCCACAAGGTGCCCAGGCCAAACTCTGCCTACTCGTTGGGATTTCGGCTCAATTTTTGAGGAATGACAAGAAGGGACAGTCTGGCCCTGCCATTTGAATCAAGAATGGCTGAAAAAGAGTGTGTTGAAAGATAGAGATGCAGCCAGGGTATTGACGCACTGCAGGCCCAGAAGGAAATACATATTTATTTATTTTTAAAGAAACTGGCCTACACATCATAATTATCTAATTATTCTACATTGGAGGTGTGTCCCAATGGAGGTGTGCCCCCCCATAGGGATGTGTCTCCTTAGGGGTGTGTCCACATGGATGCGTGTTCTCATGCATTGGTGTGTGTCCCTATGGAGGTGTGTCCTCATGGGGTTGTGTCCCTATGGAGGTGTGTCCTCATGGGGTTGTGTCCCTCAGCAGTGGAGCATGTGACAAGGAAGCACAGGAGTCTTTTACTGTCTGCCTTCAGAATAACCAGACACCAAAAGCTCAAGTGCCCCCCCCCCCCCAAACTTAAGGTCTGGTAAGGCTGGGCAATTGGCCAATTGACTATGTGAATTGATGGCTGTTTTGGTGTCATTGATGTGGGCACTTCCTATTTGTCCAAGTTAATTATTTAATCTTCAGCTTGTTTTTATGCGTGGGGAATTCGCTCACATAAACAGCTTTGGACATTCAAATATCAATTTCAATAACTTATTTTAATTTTCAGAAGTTTAGCTCACAATCCTCTGGTACTGCAATTAAGCATTAAACTAACAACACAATGCAATTAATGAAATCAACATCAATGTCTCAAAGAAAACGCAAAGGCATGAGAGGGCATATAGTACAAAAAGTGCAAATGTAGACATATGTGGCCTAAACTTACTGATATGTCTAAACCCAGCAAAAAAAAAGAATTGCGTAGGCGAATCATATAGTGATATAAGACGATTTTAAATATATATATTCTGATTTTTGTTGAATGTTGTGAAATGATCGTGTCTCTAGTATTCCTTGAGGACTGTGCACTCCCCATCACCTCTAGTATTCCTTGAGGACTGTGCACTCCTCATCACCTCTAGTACTCCTTGAGGACTATGCATGCCCCATCACCTCTAGTACTCCTTGAGGACTGTGCACTCCCCATCACCTCTAGTATTCCTTGAGGACTGTGCACTCCCCATCACCTCTAGTATTCCTTGAGGACTGTGCACTCCCCATCACCTCTAGTATTCCTTGAGGACTGTGCACTCCTCATCACCTCTAGTACTCCTTGAGGACTATGCATGCCCCATCACCTCTAGTACTCCTTGAGGACTGTGCACTCCCCATCACCTCTAGTACTCCTTGAGGACTGTGCACTCCCCATCACCTCTAGTATTCCTTGAGGACTATGCATGCCCCATCACCTCTAGTACTCCTTGAGGACTGTGCACTCCCCATCCCCTCTAGTATTCCTTGAGGACTGTGCACTCCCCATCCTCTCTAGTATTCCTTGAGGACTGTGCACTCCCCATCCCCTCTAGTATTCCTTGAGGACTGTGCACTCCCCATCCCCTCTAGTACTCCTTGAGGACTGTGCACTCCCCATCCTCTCTAGTATTCCTTGAGGACTGTGCACTCCCCATCCCCTCTAGTATTCCTTGAGGACTGTGCACTCCCCATCCCCTCTAGTACTCCTTGAGGACTGTGCACTCCCCATCACCTCTAGTATTCCTTGAGGACTATGCACGCCCCATCCCCTCTAGTATTCCTTGAGGACTGTGCACTCCTCATCACCTCTAGTATTCCTTGAGGACTGTGCACTCCCCACCCCCTCTAGTATTCCTTGAGGACTGTGCACTCCCCATCCTCTCTAGTATTCCTTGAGGACTGTGCACTCCCCATCCCCTCTAGTATTCCTTGAGGACTGTGCACTCCCCATCCCCTCTAGTACTCCTTGAGGACTGTGCACTCCCCATCCCCTCTAGTATTCCTTGAGGACTGTGCACTCCCCATCCCCTCTAGTACTCCTTGAGGACTGTGCACTCCCCATCCTCTCTAGTATTCCTTGAGGACTGTGCACTCCCCATCACCTCTAGTATTCCTTGAGGACTGTGCACTCCCCATCCCCTCTAGTACTCCTTGAGGACTGTGCACTCCCCATCACCTCTAGTATTCCTTGAGGACTGTGCACTCCCCATCCCCTCTAGTATTCCTTGAGGACTGTGCACTCCCCATCCCCTCTAGTATTCCTTGAGGACTGTGCACTCCCCATCCCCTCTAGTACTCCTTGAGGACTGTGCACTCCCCATCACCTCTAGTATTCCTTGAGGACTGTGCACTCCCCATCCCCTCTAGTACTCCTTGAGGACTGTGCACTCCCCATCACCTCTAGTATTCCTTGAGGACTATGCACGCCCCATCCCCTCTAGTATTCCTTGAGGACTGTGCACTCCCCATCACCTCTAGTATTCCTTGAGGACTGTGCACTCCCCATCACCTCTAGTATTCCTTGAGGACTATGCACGCCCCATCCCCTCTAGTATTCCTTGAGGACTGTGCACTCCCCATCACCTCTAGTATTCCTTGAGGACTGTGCACTCCCCATCCTCTCTAGTATTCCTTGAGGACTGTGCACTCCCCATCACCTCTAGTATTCCTTGAGGACTGTGCACTCCCCATCACCTCTAGTATTCCTTGAGGACTGTGCACCAGTTGTGAGATAAAGCGTAACTTTGCCTGTTGCTGATTTGGCTTCCATTCATTGCTAAACATGTGGCTTACTTCATCATTTTCCGAGATACTGATACCTCCAAATGTGGACCAAACATTACAAATATACTAGATTCTTAATGCCCTGCCTACAATGGCCTGACAAACCACCTCACAACTTGAGGTAGGCTGCCATTTTGCACCCTGTTGTATGGTATCTCCATCACATTCCTTCTGGAGTTGATGCCATCTCCAAGAAAAGATATGGATCACCAGCATACCGTTGTTCTGCAAGTTATTTTCTTCGTTTCTATATGGAGGTTTTTGGAGGGAGGAGGCATAAACGTTTACCATCCACAAACCTTCTAAAAAAAGGAATAGGCAAGGATATTTCACGTGTTACCCCTCGATAAATTATTTTAGGCGCATTAATTAAGCATTAATACTTTTGTTATTTGTTGGACAAAAATATAGACACCGAAAATAGTTATGCCTATTTCGTCAGATAGCTCAACATCTATAGATGTTACTATGTTAATCGGTAAGGATTTACACTTTAGATGAGATTGTACTTGGAATTATGAAAAATAGCGTGGTAGTTGCTTGGCAATCATGAGGGGGGGGGGGGGGGGGGGGGGGGGGTTGGAATTCCAATTTGCAACGAAATCCTTTAACATTCTTTTTCCCCAGAAGAGATCCGGGTAATGACGAAAAGCAATTAGCGTATTATCAAACAACTGCAAATTCTTTAGAAGGTGTGTGGTCTGGGATGCTTGCATAAGACGTCATTCTTATGGAGTGGGAGGAGGAGGATGGGGGGATAAAGAAAAGACGCAGCAAACAGAGCACAAACTATGGCTTATCCCCAGTAAATTATTTGGAGAAGAGAAATCAGTTAGCTGTGAATGACGTCACGCGCGCCTGTTCACATGCACAGCCATAACTTCGGGGACGAGAAAAGTAAAAGCGGAAAACGAGCGACGGAGGAAAGTATATTGCTGAATCATGTGTATTTTTTATTTATATACTGCAGTGTTGTCCGGTGTACGTTACACGTAATAAATCCTACCCACAGCAGCGGATGGATTACATCACCGCTACGTAGCTTTCATCGTTATTGTGAAAATCAGGGCCCGGGTACGAGACTACATCTCATTTGCCAGGTTCAAATCACTCTATGGCTAAGTACCGTTTCAACCATTCTGCACTCAGAAGCGCTCCCAACCATGCATTAAAAATTTCAAGTGCTGAAATACTTGATCGCACATGAGAGAAGAGGCGTGGTTTAATACTGACAGTACGATATACATGGCACGTCCCCTTAAGGTGTTTCTTGCAACATCCATTTAACGTGCACAACACACATTGGTCCGATCAAACCGGGCAAGTGAGACGCAACAGTGGAAGTCGGAAGATACTTCAAACAAAAGGAAGTGAAACATATCTGAGTGTAAGTATCGAGAATTCAATTGATCACGCGACACACCAAATAATTTATTGGGGACCAGCCATAGCTTCTTTGATGGCCATATGTCTCCTCTGTCTGCTGCTTCTTTTCCTCCTCTCCCCTGGATGCCATAAGAATGACATCATGCATCCAAATGCTACTGTGTACAACCATACAAAGTGTAAATCCTTCTAATCCATGCTGATGGAAGCACAAAGTGCCACACTCACCTGGTCAAAATGGTGACCATATGAAACATGGTACATAGTAACTTTTGTAGATGC
This sequence comes from Eunapius fragilis, assembly GCA_963681505.1. Taxonomy (NCBI): domain Eukaryota; kingdom Metazoa; phylum Porifera; class Demospongiae; order Spongillida; family Spongillidae; genus Eunapius; species Eunapius fragilis. The sequence continues at coordinate 2,016,467 of OY811983.1, read as the reverse complement.
TGAGCTATCTGATAGATTTACATTTATACACTTGGAGGGTAGGAGTCTGATGACAAATGTTGACAGTCTGAGGTCTGCATGGAAGAGCCGGCAAGCACTGCTGATCTGCTGGTAGTATTAACAGTTCAAACATGTTTGCAAACTTGCTAACACATGCCTTTGGACATGAACAGTTTACAATATCTGTTGACACACTGCCTATAGTCCTCAAGTATCACCTTCCAACAAAGATTGAAGGTCGCCTAGACTAACTCGTGCCTTGCAGACAGGGAGGCAGGATTAGATTAGACACCCTATAGGGGCTAACGCATAGGTACAAATTTAGTGAACAGCTGTGTGAGCAGTGTGTGTGTAGACAGTGACTCCTGTCTGGCTCATTGCCAGACTGTTAGAGAAGATGCAGCAGATACTCATATGTGCTTTGTTTGTACACAGCCAAATTAGGAGGGTGGTCCCTATTACTAAAGTGTCCAAATTAGTAACATCCACCCCCACCAACCTTTGTGGCTCCTGTATAGCTTCACAGTCTCTCAGCATATATTATCTCTGCCTCTAGTGACAGAATGACAAAAGGTTATGTGCACCATCTTCCATGACAGTATACATTACAAACTATACTCACATAGGAAGGTTCATTTTAAATTCTGCAGTATATGTTCGTTCTGCTGGAGGCTATAAAAGGCAACAATATCCCCTTGCATCTTGTCACAGCATCTCTTTCCATACTTTCTCAGCAGGAAGTAGTTTGGTAATCTGGCAGGCAGCATGCAACTCCCACACAAACACACACACACACACAACACAACATCAAAGGTTCTATTATCATTATGCTGAAGCCCCGGCATGGAATGCATTTTAAAATTCATATATGCTTCTCACCATTTTTTTTATAAACTGGCTGACAATGGCGTTGGCACGGAAGTTGTCGACGAGCAGGTCTTGCTATATAAATCTGGACCCACACGTCGTTCTGCAGATACTTAAGTTCATCCGCAATTTGGATGCAAAATATGGAGAAGCCGACCGCAATAATCTTGCTCGTTATACTGCTCGCTTTGCTGGCAACGAGGCAAATTGAAGGTAAGACCTTTGTATTGAAGGGGTATAGCATGACCGAATTATGCCTTGTTTTTTTTTTTTAAAGGCTTCACAGTCTCAGGCATAGTCGGCAACACCAGCGCAGTGATTTTAATACAGTGTATTGTGAACGGCACTACGCCAAATCTGAACGTAAAGTGGTTTCGTGGAGATAGAGGAGTCGAATTTAACTCGCGCGTTGACAGTAGAAATCAAACTGTAAATAGCACGGCTACGTCATTCCTACTTCGGATTCAAAACTTCACTTACCTCGATGCAGGGGAGTACGCCTGTTTAGTGCGGCTTCCATCGATGGAAGTTCGTCATACGATGAATGTAGTCCTTCCAAGTAAGCAGAGACAGCAGGGTGTGGCTCGCAGGTTTAATTTCATTCAGTTCTTGCCCCCTCCTCTCTCTCTTCTCTCTCTCTCTCTCTCTCTCTCTCTCTCTCTCTCTCTCTCTCTCTCTCTCTCTCTCTCTCTCTCTCTCTCTCTCTCTCTCTCTCTCTCTCTCTCTCTCTCTCTCTCTCTCTCTCTCTCTCTCTCTCTCTCTCTCTCTCTCTCTCTCTCTCTCTCTCTCTCTCTCTCTCTCTCGCTCTCACTCTCGCTCTCTCTCTCCCCATAGCGATACTGAGGATAGCAGGCGCTAGGAACATTACTGCCTATACAAGCGATATAAATGTGGTGTTGAGCTGCGAGGCATTAGGATATGATCAGCCGGATGTAAACATTCAGTGGCTGAAGGGAGGACTAGCCCTCGGTACTGAGCCGTCCAAGCATAACGTGACAGTGATCTACGAAAACGGTACTAGGGACGAGGTACCCAAGCGCGTGGCCACCCTAACCATTTCGGAACCGTCTGTGTCCGATAGTGGACTGTACTACTGCAAGCTAAATGGAACATATAGCTATGCCAGTGTACTCGTTCAAATATTGGCTACGCCTACAGGTATAATGAGCATGTAATAAACATGATTTGTATGTACCATCTTAATCAAATCTTGAGTAATCACAATTTTTTTTATTTTAACGCAGACGTCACCATTCCTTCTCTGATGGAATACCCCACCGAAAGCACATCAATAACCACTCCGTCCCCAACCGCGACAACATCGTCGCCCGATGGCCCGCCTTCTATCCTCAGGCAGTTCTTCTGGGTCATTATCGGAGCGGTGGTGGGATGCTTGTTCTTGGTCGTAGGCCTGGCCGTGCTAGTCGCTTGCGTTGTGTGTGTCAGGGCAAAGAAGAACACCAACAAAGACGTTCCGAGCGAGACCTGCTCTCACGAGTACGACGAAGTGGGACCAGCGATGTTTCCCGCTCGCAAAGATATCGACGCTATAATGATTGAACATTGCGTCGCGTACAACTGCATCGGCGTGGGAACGAACGTTGCGTATTCAACTAACTCGGCCGCAGTAGACAATCTCCCGCAGCACAATGTCGCGTGATGCGAGTCGTCCAGAAGCGTGTATACACACTCGTTGGTGTACGTGAAGTGAGCTCCCGGCATTCGCCGGCTTCTGGACAAGAGAAATTCGGAACAATTGCACACACAACGCTTAAAACTCACATCATTAAGAGCAATTTGTACGTGTGTCTGTATGCTTGTTTCGGAGCTGTTGTTGGGTATTTGTCTCACTCGTTGGAAGTAATGTGCAATGACATTTTCACCGAATGTGTTTATGGGCAACAGTTTTTTTGAGCAATATGTTCAGCTTTCAGAGCAAGGTTTTTAATATGGATGTACTGCGTTTCATTTTGGTAATTCAATACTGGGAACCTTTATTTCAAGTTCAAGTGGGGTGCTTGGGGGGGGGGGAAAAAAGTCACATTTATCGACGCCGAAACTGAATGGACCTTTTCCGCTGATGGCCATTCGGCACTCCCCTGTATTAAGGCCCTGGTGATTAATATCTCATCGCAACAGCCTGTGCAAGCAATCATTAACTTTGAAGCGTTGAAGCGGGTAGTAGTAGTTTAGGGGCAAAACAGAAAAACATGCCCCAACATATGACATTGTCATAACTGGGACATGGGTAGTAAACAAGCACCCCCCCCCCCCCCCTCCCCCCCACTCCCTAGAGAAGCCAATGTTACAGCAGACTTGTGCTGTTACTAGCGCCACTTAGAACAGGAAGCCTCTGTGGTGGTACAACCTACGCAGAATGTGTGCCAGTTGTATGGACACCGTTGGTACATGGGAAGCCAAAAACATTTTTTCATTTAGCCTCCAAACAGATAGGAACCATCAATTTGTCCAATCTAGTATGTGTCACTGACCTTCTGATGTTTGCCAGCTTGAGTACACTACAGTACACTACAGTACACTACAGTATCAGTTGTTCAGATTTGTATCCCTATATTAATACCTACAGCATCGATGATACAGTGTGTATTTTTAAAATTGACGGTTGAATCCATCCTGTGGGGTTTGGGAAACTTAGGCTTCAGTCCATTTTTCAGCAGTTGCCTACAAAACTTGCTGCTAGTCCAATAATGCAGCTGCTGTCCAGCAGGACCCTGTGGTCCTCATAATATGAGTGTATATTTCTGTACATGGAACGAACTTTTATTTTGAAATTTCAAGTACATGGGCACATGAGCACACCCACACACACATCGCACGCAGACATGCACACACACACATGCACACACACACATGCACACACACATGCATACACACACACACACACACACACACACACACACACACACACACACACACACACACACACACACACTGATGTGCACACCTTTTCCTGCCTGAGTCTGACCTGGGGGACGTTTCAACCACATCAGCTTGAGCTTCAATGGCTGATTAATAAGCTAACTGGATGAATTTTTGATATAAAAAAAAACAATGCAAGCACGTGTTTTACGTTCCGTTGTGAGCTGAGCCCAGGATTATGCTAAGTGGGAGGGGGGGAAACATAAATTTCCGGGGAGGTTCCTGGGTGTAAATTATCCGTAACTATTAGATTTTGATTGCGCTCTACTTAGAGTATAGCGGCATTAAAAAAACACACAAAAGATCTCGACAGGCTACTGTGGAACAGCCATCCAAGGTTCCATGTGTCGATGTTTACAATATGTGTGTAGTTCCGTGGCTGTGTAAACTGCCACCCACAAATATATTATGTGTTCCTGTAAAGCTGCAAAGTATTTGTACTTGATCACCCGCTTATTATATATGCACCGTGCAGATGGATATGACATTCTACTTTTCAAACAACTTTACGTTACTTTTCTCGAGCTGGAACATATCGAGTACTGGACGTAAGTTGTGAAGGGTATTAACATAACTATCCATTCCTCCAGACAGTTACCGCCCCGTCCACCACTAGCAATCCTTAACCCCTACTGGTGTCACCCCGTCATGCCATTCATCATTTCATATACAATAATAGCTCATCCTCTCCATTCCAACTCGCATGGTGGGAAGATGGAGGTGTGTGTGAGGTAGGCAGGTTAAGGGATGCACAATCACTCAGTTGATTCAGTTTTTAACCAACACTATTCATTGGGTGTGGCTAATGATTACAGTATAGCTGTGTTGTTTCTATGAGCACCCTATTCTGAAGCAAACTGAACCCCTCCTCCCTCCTCCCTCCTCCCTTTTATCCCCTCCCAAAAAAATTAATAAATCGATAAATGTGTGTAAAAGTTTGCCAGGTGACTTTTGTGATAAGATGGTAGCAGTCCTGGTAGAAGCAGTACCAGTTGGTAAGAGGACATCTCATATGGTTGATCAGGAGAAAGCTGTGCTCACACGCTCACACACACACACACACACACACACACACACACACACACACACACACACACACTCACACTCACACTCACACACGTGTACTCAGTTATGCACTCTCTCGTGTTCCTTGCAGAGCTTGTAGGTGCCTTGGTTGGTGTTTTCATCGTCGTCTTGTTGTATGAGGGGCTCAAGATGTCACGGGAGACCCTGTTGACCGTGACCCTCAAGCGCATGGGTAGAGTGTCTGCTCCTACAAGTACCACGCCCCTGCTGACTATCCAGCAAGCATATAAAAGGTAATCCACCAAAATCAACTCAAATCACACCTTCACCTCCTCCCTCCTCTTCCCTTCCCTTTCTGTACCCCTCCTCTTCCTCCTCCTCCCCTTCCCCTCCTTTTCTTCCTCCTCCTTCCCTCCTGTTCTTCCTCCTCCCCTTCCTCCTCCCCTTCCTCTCTTCCTCCTCCCCTTCCTCTCTTCCTCTTCCTCCTCCCCTTCCTCTCTTCCTCCTCCCCTTCCTCTCTTCCTCCTCTTCCTCCTCCCGTTCCTCTCTTCCTCCTCTTCCTCCTCCCCTTCCTCTCTTCCTCCTCTTCCTCCTCCCCTTCCTCTCTTCCTCCTCCTCCCCTTCCCTCCTCTTCCTCCTCCCCTTCCTCTCTTCCTCCTCCTCCCCTTCCCTCCTCTTCCTCCTCCCCTTCCTCTCTTCCTCCTCCTCCCCTTCCCTCCTCTTCCTCCTCCCCTTCCTCTCTTCCTCCTCCACCCCTTCCCTCCTCTTCCTCCTCCCCTTCCTCTCTTCCTCCTCCCCTTCCCTCCTCTTCCTCCTCCCCTTCCTCTCTTTCTCCTCCCCTTCCTCCCTCCCCCTCCTCTTCCCCTTCCCCTCCTTTTCTTTTCTCCCTCCTCTTCCTTTTTTCACATCTCACCTCCCCACGCATGAAGAAACACTGGTCCTCGGATCATCATCATTCTGGTCCACTTGCTGCAGTTTGCACTAAGGGTTGTTGAAGTAGGCGTGGCCTACCTCCTGATGCTGGCTGTGATGACGTACAATGGATGGCTTTTCCTCACTGTGGTCGTGGGGGCTGCCTTGGGATACTTCATATCTAGCTTGGTGAAGTGGCCACTGTTGGCGTACATGTAGGCACACCCCATGTGATGAAGCACTGCGCACATGTGTATGTTACGCTGTGTTTGCTCTTTTTACGGTGTGTTTAATTGCATGCAAAATTTTAACAGGCTTGTAAAAATTAAGACCCGTGTAAGGAAAAGAGAGGGCCATGATCATGTTTCTGTACTTTAAAATGTAAACCTGACCTCATATAAGGGGGGGGGGGGGGGGGGGGACTATAGCCTCCTCCTCCCCCCCCCCCCCCACTTTTCAGATTGAGGTCGCCCACTAATAGTACATAACAGCCCTTTTATAATACCTTCCTACGCCTATGAGTAAAGAAGGGAACTGGAAATTTTTACCAATTATGCTATCCTGTGCTCGGAGTACATGTATCTAACTTTTTTTATTTTTAAAGTATTATCACGTGCGACACTATACCTACTGCACTGCAGTGCAAAAACATGGATACGTTCGGCAAGAGGATCCGCGACGAAGTGTTCTTCTTAGATAAAGAGACGGCATTCACTAATCATGGTTCCTTCGGCACCATTCCCAAGCCCGTGTTCGCGGCACATCAAGACCTCCTCCTAAGTATAGAACGAAACGTGAACAAATGGTTCATGACCGACTTACAGGTGCACTGCAGGCTCCCCCAAGGGCGGGATCCCGTAAATTATAACCGTGTCACGCGTTCTCTCTTCCCCACTGCTGCACACAGCTATATTACGACGCGGCGATCGAGGTATTGGCGGGCCTGATAGGGGCTTCCCCTTCGGACCTCGCCTTCGTCGAGAACGCCACGACCGCCGTGACCACGGCGCTGCGTAACCAGGCCCTGACCCACGGGGACGGCGTCCTGATAACGAGCCTCACGTATGGAGCGTGCGCCAACGCCGCCAAAGTCGTCTGCAGCGACACGGGCGCCGCCCTCCGCTCCATAGAGGTGAAGCTACCCTTGCCTTCCAAGGAGGCCGTGGTACAGCTGTACCGAGAGGAGCTGGAGGCCCGCCCCGGTACCAAGGTCGCGCTGCTGGATCACATCACTAGCCCTAGTGCCATCGTGATGCCGGTGAAGGAGATAGTGCAGGTGTGCCATGAGAGGGGTGTGAGGGTGATTGTCGATGGTGCCCATGCGCCTGGACAGTTGGCACTCAACATGGCGGAGTTAGGAGCTGATTACTACACAGGTAGGTCCACAGTGCTGTGTTTGTGGAGGGGGGGGGGGTGTGTGGATGTGGGTATTTGTGTCGCTCAATATATATATGTGGGGCAAAAATCATACCTATTTTATGGTAATAAGTTATTATCATTAATCCAGGACTATCATGCTTTAAATAAAAGGCAAAGAGATAAAAGGCAAAGAGTCCACTTATTTTATTTTGTTCACAGAACTCCATTTTACTGGGCCGGCTTATTAAGCAGGTGGATACCTTAACCATTAATAACTAACTTTGTCAGGTAACCTGCACAAGTGGATGTTCTGCCCGAGAGGGTGTGCCTTCCTCTACGTGTCTCCAAGCCTGCAGTCCCAGACCCACCCACTGGTCATATCCCACGACCACTTCAAGACCTTTAATGAGGCCTTCCGTATGCAGGCCACCAGAGACTACTCTCCTTACTGCATCCTGCCAGCCGCTGTGGAATTTATCCTCAGCATTGGAGGACAGGCAAGTACACTCTAGATTACATTTAATTGATTAGTTAATTAATAATAAATGGGTAATATATGGGGACACAACAGAGCCATCCTTGAAAGATCATTGCAAGCTACTGACATAGTGGTGGACCCTATTGTGCAGTAGAACGTCAATGTTTTATTTTACATATGAACTTTTTGTACTATTCTAATTAATCACATAATTAAAAGAAAGGGTTTGTGTTTTAAGTGTTACGTATACATACACCACATACATGGAAATAAAACTAGGTCAACAAGCTGAACTGTACTTTGAAAAGATGGCACTGGGACCTGCTTTAATAATTTGCTACAAACCATTATTATGGATCACACAAAGTACAGCCTTGGGTGGGGCAGTTCAACTGTGTGCAGCAGTAGTAACGTTGGAGTAAAGATCAATTTACATGCTGCCACACCCACAGGAAGCTATTTCTTCCTACAACCATGGGCTCAGCACGTGGGCGTCCGACATGCTCTGCAAACGCTGGGGCGTTGATCCGTTGCCCATAGCTCCAGAGCTACGCTCACCGTTCTTGGCCGTCGTGGGCGTGCCCAAGTGCTTTGGACCGCCCACGGTGGAGGTGAAGAAGGAGCTTGTCCGAGAGCTCTCTGTCAACTTCAACGTGGTTGCTGTTGTAGACATAATTGATGGGAAGCTGTGGTGTCGGATCAGCACCCAGGTGTACAACACCAAAGAAGACTACACCCGCCTGGCTGACGCTGTAGAGGCACTCGTTATGGACACTGCACCAAAAATGTATAAATTAAAATAAACTTCTTCTTTGTTTGATACAATATGTGACAGAAATGTTTTTTTTCTTTTTCCACATGTAAACACATGACAGAAAGAGTATACACATGTTTTATCTTGCACACACTTTCAGCACAGTCTGCCAAGAGGGTGCTTTATGTCTGGGGAGCAGGAGGCTGTGCTGGTGGTTGCTGCTTTGCAAGTGGAGTGAGAGGGGAAGGATGGGGGAGGGGGGGGGAGGGGGGGTTGGTGGGAAGAGTGTTCCTTGATGTGTCTACAAAGCCAAAAATGATGCAACAAACCTTGGATCCGGTTTTGTTCTGCACTGGTAGATACAGCTTAAACTCAGCAGGCAGCTCATCTTCTGAGTAGAGTCGATCGGAGAAATATACCCTCCGTATGCGACAGTTGGCATGGATCTGGTGGGGGTAAAGGAAGAGTGTATGAGATGGACCGACCCTACTCCTGCAGAGGGAGGACGTTCCTTCCTCGCCCACCTGCACTCTAAGGGTCTCAATGTAGTTTGTGCCGTACGCTCTCCTGGTAAAATCGGACAGATTAAACTGGATCTGGTTCCAGCCATCATCCAGCCTCATCGGCATCGTGCAGATGAAGGGTTTGACCCTCGTTGTAGACTGGTAGTTGGAGGCCCTAAACCGCCTACGAGCGTTCTTGTCGTCCAGTACCTGCCATTAAAATAAAGGGTAACGCGGAGAAAGTGATGCGTGAAGTTGAGGACAGACGTTATGGATGACGCTACCTGCACTTCAAAGGTAAAGTATTTCTTCAAATTTTTTATAATCATGACGAGGAAGGGTAGCTTGATCCCAAGCGTCTTCTTGGGGTCGGCGGGGCATGTGATGTATGTCGTGCTGTCAAAAACAAAAATGGGAGCCTCAAAATTTGTATATGCGGTCGTCACACGAGCAGTTTACAGGAACCAACCTCACGTTTGTACCCACAATTTCCAGTACCAGCGATTGGATATCGTTGTCTGTTATCCTCTTAATGTGACCGTTGCGAACCTGGTGGCCATGATGGGTACCCTCGCACCTTGCCACACCTAATAACTACCGCCTACCTTCTTGTCCCAGATTTGTAGCGGCTTGCTACCGATGCTGTAAAGTATGGACAGGAAACCGGACTGAAACGTATTCTTGAACATCTTTGCCGCCAACACTTATCAACGTTATCTATTATGTTGCGTGGCAACGCACGTACCGTAAAAGCTTTCTTTGTTCTTAAATAGCGACTTCCAAATGGGACGGACGGTTGTATTGGAGGAAGGAGAACTCAACCGCCTTACTGCCTCGTCGCGGGTGGGGCTATACACCGGAGTGCTGGTTGGACAGGTTGGGTTCGAACATGGCCGTTTGGCAGATGTCGTAATAGATTAACTCACAGCTGAGTGAACAGAAGGATTTCGTCGTCCTGATATTTCCTACGCCATCACTGAAAGATATCTCTGGGGGAGAGGAGCTTGCGGCGGATGGTGACTGGTGGGTAGAAGAGCATTCTAAACAGGTAAGAAATTGGTCAATCGTTGCGTCACTACGAGCCCCAGAGGGGGTCGTTAATTTTGTAATATGTGGTTGGGCTTATGTTACTGTACTTGAGGGTTAATTCAGGAAACCAACGTTCAGTGTCAGCATAGATATTATCTCTGGTGTCGGCTTCACATCTCATCGTGCAGCATATCAGCTTGAAGCCTTGGTGACATAAGCATAAGAGTACCTAATGATGGTGGACAATGTAGTGATATTAATGTGAATTAAAATTTTTTTTTTTTTGCTTGTGTGTTTGATAAAATAAGCATGGTACTAGTCACTACTCTTTGTTTTGATTAGTACAGTTTACCGCTATGCTGTGATTCCCATGTAATCGTTCCTGCCTTCTGACATCCCTCCCCTCCCCCCCCACCCCCACACACACACAAGGTGTCCCACATGCTCCCTGGTGGGCTGGCAGTCATAGGTTTGCTGCTTTGCTGCCCATCTGAGGAATTCAAGAGTCAGCAGGCCAGAGCGAGAGGTCTACTCTTAAAGATGCTCACCCAGCCTCTGTCTCGTGGAGTTGTACTGCACTGGTGCACAAAGTCCAAAAAGTAAGGGTAAAGATGTGACCTCACTTTAGGAAATGGAAATCATCTCATACACTTTTGAGTGCATTCCAAATATATTATGGATATACCTATCATACAATGCTGCTGTAGGAGTTCGTGTAACAAATTTTGTTTATAACAGATGCAGGTTCTATGCAATGGATGGTACAGACTCCCAGAGCAGTCTTAGGCCCACCGAAATGAAGGCTCAGGCGTTTGCAAGCAGCTGGTACAAGCTGGAGACCTCTGTTGCCTTGGATACCAATGCATACACTACCGGCTCAAAATCTGAGGGACTTGTTCAGGTGATTTACCAGCCCTTCCCTATGCTGTATATAAGACTTCTGCCCCATTCTATGCCATATCATAGATATTTAAGTAGACTTAAATATCTATGGCCATATATGGACTTCCCTCTCATCCAATACCATACATGGCCTTTCCTTCTCTGTGCCATATATGGTCTTTACAAGGTTATGCAACATGATTCTTTACCAACCCAACAGTCCTGTGTGCAGCATGCATTGGAAGCCATCCGAGAGGCAGTGGGCACTGTCAACGGGCGGCTCTGTAAGGGAGGTCAGCAGCTAGCCAAGGTATCTGGAGAGGCACTGGGTGTGGAAGTGGCTGTGCCCGTGAAGCTCCACATCACCAAAGTAATAGTCCACCACACCTGTGTGTGTCAGGACTGCTTGGTTCATGAGCACACACACATGCACACATACGCACAACACTCACACATACACAGGTCAGCTCATCAGTATGTCCACCTAAAATAGTGAAGCCGACCAGCTGTGTCAAGATTGCTGGCAACATAAGGAGCTATGCCTACCTTCACCCCAAGGCATCCTGTGAGGAAACCATCGCAGTACGTTTCTACATTGTGACGCAAGGTTATGGGGGGGGGGGGGGGGGGGAAGGGAGCTGTATCCCTGTCAGCCACACACACACCCCTTCCACACACAGGCCCTTAAAAGTGACCTGGAGTCCTCCCTACTGAATAGGTGTCGTGTATTCTGTGAAGACACTCAGGACGAGGAAGAAAATGGTAAAAATGAGATGGTTCAGGTTAAAGGTGTGTTTAATGGACACTTAGGCGTGACAGATCCCAAACCAGCACCCCTGCGAGGTGGACAGCTACCACAGCGGGTCCAAGTACTCCTAAGCACAAGTCCGCTGTTACTAACTGACTATTGCTTCCCTGACGAGGATGAGGGTGTAAGGGGAAATCACATGTCTCTTTGTACCTGTGGCTCAGATTTTTCAACCCCTCTCAGGAATGCAGAGGCAGAGTTGGTGAGCTGCTAGGAGCAGATCCTTCGTCCATAGTCATCCAACCTCTTGAGAAGTTCCCTTCACCCTTGTCAAAAGTTCATACTCCTTGCCCCACCCACACAGTCCCCTTGGCCCCCTCACACGGTCCCCCACTCGTGAGCAATCAAAGAACAAGCATGTTAGCCCTTGTCGTTGGATTTTCAGCCATACTAATCGCCATCCTGATATGGAGTGTGCAGCCATGATCATGAAATGTGTAATGTGTCATCGTCATCAAATTATGATTTTGATATCTTTTCAACCAAGTACTGCTTGTGACAGTCCCCAGTCTTTAGCCCCGCCCACTCATAATACGGCACCTTTGTATTGCAGAAAGTGTGTGGTGGCACACAGTGTGAGAAGGAAAGAGAAAGGCAAACAAAAAAAAGCGGTCAATTTTAGTTGAGAAGTGCTTAAGCCCAACTCACCGATATCACATCCCAGCCCATCGCCTTCAGCTGCCTGCGTTTGAGCACCGTCCTGCCCAGCGGATGGTTGCAGTTGACGGCAAAGTGTTCTGGCCCATCCGCCTCCACAGCCACACGTCGGGCAACTTGACTGTACTGCGAGTTGCCGTGCCAATCGCTGGCCAAGTTGACATAGTGACGCCTGCTGACCACCTCCATGCTGCTCAAAATATCAGAGAGGTTCTTAGATCCCACCTCCTCCTCCTCTTCTCCTTTCCTTTCATCGCCAGCAGGCTGCAAGCACTCCTCTGCTGAGGGCGCCGCCTCACTCAAGGGCTCATTTCCACTAAGGAGAACATTTCTGACGTAGCCAATGGTTCTGAAGTACCAATGTCTGGGGACCAGTATCGGCGTGTTGTCTGACGCCAACAGGAGCTCAGCGTCCACTATGTACCCGCTCCGGGTGAGGGCCTCAGGCAGGTAGTACTGCCTCCCTCCTCCCAGCGCCCCCAGGGCCCGCCACATGTTCCTCTGGAAGACGGACGTCTGGTGGTGACTCATCACAGCCTCGTAGGACTTGGTGAGCAGGTCGCGCGTCTGCTCCACGGGGAGGCCACCCAGGCCCAACTCAGGGTGCTCGTATGTGAGGGCCACGTGGAGTTGGAGGACCTGCATTGACGTCTTGGACATCTGTATCTTGGGTGACTTTGGGTGTTGTCTGTCTGACAGTAGAGCTTTTTTTTTTTTAACAAAGGGGGGGTGGTGGGGAGAGACATACAGTTAAGTCTATATACATATCTGTACTTACTTCAATTTACCTGTGAGAACCACACACACCAGTGTTTCAACAAGCCATACCCAATACCCCCCCCCCCCCCTCCTCCCTTCTCTAACCTAGCAGTGTCTCCCTGGAGAGGCTGTGCTTTACCAGCTGTGTGGGGTACACGTCAGACACTATGCAGGACCACACAATATTGGCGTGAGCCAAGTGGTTGGTCAGGAGCTCCGGGTCTGAAACAAACCTATCAGCAATTGCGACCAGTAGATCTGTCCGCGGGTGATTCAGAGACCCAAACGCGTAAGCCAAGTTACCGAGGTCGTGCGAGTTGAATTCGCCCAGCCGACCGAGGGAGTGCTCAGCGATGTGGTCCATAACGTCTGGGCGGTAGTGCTGGGCCTTTGCTAGACACCAGCTTGCCGAAGACAGAGTTCGAGGGGTGTAAAATCCGCGCCCTTTTGCCGCTAAAAGTTTATCCGACAGCATGTCAAAAAACGGTTGGTTGTAGTGTCCCGCCGTAGCCAGAGCCCAGGCTATCTGAAGGAAACTGCGCTGGTCGTAGCTAGACGCCCCTTTCGAACAGCTGAGCCGAGAGGCATTCGCGAAGACTTCCTTTTCCATGACCCCCACCTTGGCAAGCGACCAGAGGAGAAGGGCGATGGAATGGAAGGGGAACGAGTCTAGCTGCTTCTTCAGGTAGTCGGTGAGGACGGGAGTGAGGCCCTCCGACCAAATGTTGAGGCTGGCCATAGCCCAGGCCATGTTAGTGACGGCAATAGGGTGGAGGTTCTCGCCACTTGATAGTCGCCTGCTCACTTCGGCAGCTAGAGCCGACGAGGCGTCGGTGATGCCTGGGACGTTCCGGAGGGAGGCACAGGCGAGGAGGGCTGACGATAGGCCCCTCTCCGACAGCTCGTGGGGTGAATCGACGCACCGCTTAACGGCAGTTTTTATCAGCTGCTTGTCGTGGGTAAAGCCGTGGTTTGCGCAACACTGGAGACACTCGACTGCTATTTCGGGCGGTGCGGCCGGGAGGGAACTTGTCAGAGCGTCTGAAAAGGACCGGTACTGCGACGTGTGTGGCAGGTTTGATAGAGACCCGGCCGATTTAGCGGCACTGATTGCATTCTTTAATACGGACAATCCCACCTCCGCTTCAGACTTGCCATCTACTCTTTGGAGAATTTTTTGCACAGTGTTCGCCTTTGTGACCGAGTAGCACCGACGAAGAGTGAATAGTCCAACTCCTTTCCACATCATTCACACGTGGATACAATATACCGTCAATAGTAATATTGTAAAAATGTGTTTATATTTTGGTTCTAAGGGCAACCGCTTGTAAATAGTTCCCGGTATGTGGCCAAGAGGAAACAAAAGATGAGGTCTTGCTGTAATCTGTGCTGGCTGGAGACAGCAGCACGTCCGGTTCACTTCGCGTTAACTTTCTTCATATTCTGTGTACTACTTTTCAGTGAGAGTTCGGGTAAGGAACGGGGAGTCGAAAAGGTCGAGGGGTGATGGATGGTCAAGGGAATACGGGATTAGATATAATACCTGATCGATACCGATGTCATTTATCCTCCCCCCCCCTTAGTGTTGAACAAGGCATGGCGCTCCAACGATACCTACTTCCTGACTTTAGTGTTCGTACTGTTCGTGTCACTGTTACTCTACCTAATGGCTGCACTGAAGGACCCGGGCTACACTCAGAGGCAAGACCCATCCACACAAAGCCAGGTCATTCCACCCGTCGAGGCAAGCGTACTAACTTTTACGAAGTGTTAAATTGAACCCCCCCCCCCCCCCCCCCCCCCCCCCCCGCGGGTCCCCGCAGTCCGCTGCTAGTCCCGTCTCTCCCCAAACAGACATCCCGATACTGGACTTATCGCACCCTTCTCGAGGTTCCAATTACTGCCGCCTCTGTCGTGCCCCGCAGCCCATCCGCTCTAAGCACTGCTACACCTGCGGTCGCTGCGTGAAACGATTCGACCACCACTGCCCCTGGCTGGGTAACTGCGTAGGAGAGGGTAACCACAGGTTCTTCTGGTTGTTCCTCGGAAGCGAAACCGTCCTCGCGCTCTGGGGACTGATCATATCCTGGTAAGGAACGGACCGTGTACGTGACCCCCGCCGCAAATATCATGCCACCACATTCCCCATTGTTGTACTCCCCCCCCCCCCATAACGTATGATCCCCATCAACCCCCCCCCATAACGTATAAAACCCATTGTAGGGGCGCCATGTCAACATCTGGCACCACCATGGAGTGGCTGAGAGCCAACCTCATGCTCCTGATTAGCGGATTGATCCTACTGCTCGCTGTCTTCACAACCGGCCTTCTCTTTGTCTACCACTCCTACCTGATGCTGTGTGGTCAGACCACTTGGGAACAGGCGTACAGGCACAGGATATCCTACCTCAAGGAACTCGACGACATCTACAACCCTTTCGACGAAGGCTGCTGTTCAAACACGTTCAGGTTTTTGTGTGGCCGATCCCAGGACTGGGATCACATGTACACCACCAGAATCAACAGAAGTGCCAGCTTGCAACCTTGAAGGCACAGCTGTGTAACCGTGGAGTTCACAGTTGCATCAGCCATGTGTTATATTTATGTGCATTTTTTTTTTGTTCGTTTGTTTGTGGTTCTTCTCTCTCACTCACTTGGTTATTGCTAACCCCTCCCATTTCCTTAAACGCATTGACCGTTTTCACGTTATACACACAATCTTTTTGTAACATGCCGTGAGTGGCACAGAATATCCTCAGCCAGTTCTTGTGGAGTGGAATAGCGTACCAATTCGAGGGAGAAGATGGTTTGCAAAAACTCCATCACTGCTCCCTGTGTTTTGAGGAGGCAAACATTCAATGTCCCTCTTGCCCACAAATTTCACCCACCACCACCATCTACCTTAAAATGTTCGCACTTGTTCTTCAGTGCTGTGTTGGTACCCAGAAAGCCCCAGGCTAGCAATGGTGACATCGTCTCTGACAGAAGGTAAAACTTGCCCAAGAACCCATTTTTGTTCTGTTGGGCATAACAGTAGGGGGTTACTATTTATCCCCCCACAGGGACGTTGTGTGGTACTCACTTTCAACAGACCTCTCTTGGCACTTAGCACTGACCATAGTGCTGCATAAAGGGCCTGGGGGGAGGGGTAAAATAAAAACAACCAAAACATTGCAATTAATGTGCTGTAAGAGAGAGCTACGCAACTGATTCCTTCATGCGTTCAGTCAGCCATCTGTTCTGCAACGCTGCCAGAACAGCAGAAGGTGGGTTAGCCAGGTCTGTAAAGGCGTCCATTAGCACAAAGTCCAGTGCAATGTCATAGACATTCATGCATACAACCTTGGCAAGAAAAAAGGACGTGGTTTATGAAACCAGCAGCAACCGTAGTGCAACTCGCATCGAGCACAAAACACACATGCAAACACACCACACCCACCCTGCGGCTGGCCAGCTCCTCTTCCGCTTGCACCCAGTTACCTCCATCCTGAAGATAATCAAAGATGTCATCGTACCTCTTACAGAACTGGCCTGGATCCTGTACCAACAGGAGAAATAACCACACATTACACAATGACATGTTGATGAAGCATCTGCCCTGAAAATATAATCAGCACTATTCACTCATCCTGAACAGTATCTATTTTTAGCTTGTTAAGACATGCTCTGCTATTTTTGGAATGTAAATAGTGTAGCTGTAGCAGCATAAAGATTTGCAGATGTTTAATGAGAATCAGTTATCGCAGAATGGAGGTGATTATAAAAGTTATCGCAGAAGGGAGGTGATTATAAAAGTTATCGCAGAAGGGGGTGATTATAAAAGTTATCGCAGAAGGGGGTGATTATAAAAGTTATCGCAGAAGGGAGATGATTATAAAAGTTATCGCAGAAGGGAAGTGATTATAAAAGCTATCACAGAAGGGAGGTGATTATAAAAGCTGACCATGCAAAAAAAATTTCCCCCTTCTTCATACTAGTACCGGTATTAAAAATGATATAATTTGTACACATGTTTCATGTTCAAAACATTAAGAATTTAATACAGAAAATCATACATAATAGATTTTTTTTTTTTGGAATAGTGATAAATATGTGAACACTATTTTAGTTGCAGCATCAGTCCTACATGATCTCCTCTATTACTTAACATCAGTCCTACATGATCTCCTCCTCTATTACTTCCTACATGATCTCCTCCTCTATTACTTCCTACATGATCTCCTCCTCTATTACTTCCTACATGATCTCCTCCTCTATTACTTCCTACATGATCTCCTCCTCTATTACTTCCTACATGATCTCCTCCTCTATTACTTCCTACATGATCTCCTCCTCTATTACTTCCTACATGATCTCCTCCTCTATTACTTCCTACATGATCTCCTCCTCTATTACTTCCTACATGATCTCCTCTATTACTTCCTACATGATCTCCTCCTCTATTACTTCCTACATGATCTCCTCCTCTATTACTTCCTACATGATCTCCTCCTCTATTACTTCCTACATGATCTCCTCCTCTATTACTTCCTACATGATCTCCTCCTCTATTACTTCCTACATGATCTCCTCCTCTATTACTTCCTACATGATCTCCTCCTCTATTACTTCCTACATGATCTCCTCTATTACTTCCTACATGATCTCCTCCTCTATTACTTCCTACATGATCTCCTCCTCTATTACTTCCTACATGATCTCCTCCTCTATTACTTCCTACATGATCTCCTCCTCTATTACTTCCTACATGATCTCCTCCTCTATTACTTCCTACATGATCTCCTCCTCTATTACTTCCTACATGACCTCCTCCTCTATTACTTCCTACATGATCTCCTCCTCTATTACTTCCTACATGATCTCCTCCTCTATTACTTCCTACATGACCTCCTCCTCTATTACTTCCTACATGATCTCCTCCTCTATTACTTCCTACATGACCTCCTCCTCTATTACTTCCTACATGATCTCCTCCTCTATTACTTCCTACATGATCTCCTCCTCTATTACTTCCTACATGATCTCCTCCTCTATTACTTCCTACATGATCTCCTCCTCTATTACTTCCTACATGATCTCCTCCTCTATTACTTCCTACATGACCTCCTCCTCTATTACTTCCTACATGATCTCCTCCTCTATTACTTCCTACATGATCTCCTCCTCTATTACTTCCTACATGATCTCCTCCTCTATTACTTAATGGTGAGTGTCCAATTGAGTTTTGTAGTATACGTCCTAAGCTAGCTAAAATTATTACCCTCTTTAAAATGTCCCTTCAAGCAGTAGGAAATGTACCACAAAGAAATGTGTTGTGGTCTCATGTATAGAAACTGGGAAAACCTGATTTAACCATAAGGTATGAGGTATTTACACCAATATTTGTATGCTGCTGTGCAAGCAAAAAAATATATATAAAAAAATAAAGGGAAGTGTTTTATAAGTAAAGGGTACACAGAGGCATACACACCTGTGACATGGTTTGTACATCCGTAATATAAATAGTGTGGGGACTGTGAGCTGAACAGCATTAGCAAGCTTGCCGATACAAGGCATAGCGTGCTACCTAACCCCAGTTCCCTTAAGTCCCAAGTGCAACTTCAAGAAATTGTCTACCTGGTTGGCACTCCTTAGGAACATTGCCATCATATCGCGTCCTGCCTGCCTGAAATGGTTCCTGTTAGCCTCCGAGCTGACGAGTTCGTCAAATGCCAGGCGAACACAGAACACCTTTGCTAAGAAGTCGGACTGGCTGGAGCAGGCCAGCATAACAGTCCTGTCTGTCCTACACTTGACAAGCCCTCTATTGACCATATCCATTCCCTTTGTGTACAGCGCCATTGGATTGGTAGGAGAACGCTGGAGAGACAGGGGTGTGCGTGTGCGTGCGTGTGTGTGTGTGTGTGTGGTGAGAGCGGGGGGGGAGGGGGGGGATAATACGTAACGGATGACTTCAAGGTACATGGTATATGTTATACCGCGATGGAAGCAAAGTGAGACTCGACCGTTGAATGAAAGGACAGGCTGCTGTTATCAGACTCATAACCGCTCCCAAACGATAAGTCTTCATCGGGAAGAGATGCGAACAACTCGTCAGCATTGCTATTTACTATGTGGTGCAGCGAGCGCATGGAAGAAGATATGTAAATAAAAGGCCCATAGGAACAGTTACTTCAAACCTTCCGACAACTCGAGGGGTTCCAAGTATTCCCTGTCGCTCTCGCTGGTGCGGCTCTGGGTCTCCTCATCCACAGTGGAGTACTCTGAGTCTTCCGAGTCCCACACGCGTCGCTTGCGACTGTAGGTTCGGTCGCGAATGTCACCTGTTCCCCGAACGGACCGCACGGAATATCTACCACGTCTTTGATCAGTTGCCACACGTTTGGAACTCACTCGTGTCCACGACCACCACTGATGGTATCTTATTCTCGGGCGGATGAGCGATAGCCCTGTACCTACGGCGCCTCCTGTGCAGC
>OY811983.1:1924517-1992017 GCA_963681505.1 Eunapius fragilis | reverse complement strand
CTTCCCTCCCTCCCTCCCCCTATTTCTCTCTCTCTCTCTCTCTCTCTCTCCCTCTCTCTCTCTCCCTCCCTCCCTCCCTCTCTCCCTCCCTCCCTCTCTCCCTCTCGCTCTCTCACTCACTCTCTCTCTCCCTCTCTCTCTCCCTCTCTCTCTCTCCCTCTCTCTCTCTCCCTCTCTCTCTCACTCACTCCCTCTCTCTTCCCCCTCCCTCTCTTCACTTCCCCTCCCTCACACTTCCTCTTCTCATTCTGACTCCCAATAAAAGTACTACCTGCTAGAATAATAGCTCTTGTTGAAAAGTACGAACAAACCAAGTTGGGACAGCTCTCTCATGCTAACCTCATGACCAAGGAGGAGGATGAGGATGAAGGTACCTCTGATGTCATTAAACTGTAGCTGTTTCATGTGTGGGAGTGCACATAGGGGAGATCCGTAGCTCAGATGAGGAAGGAGGGGAGATGGCGGAGGTGGGCCAGTTTGTAGACCCTACTGAGCAGAGGTTAGCCTTGTGGTTCAGAGTTGTCCTCACACCCCATCTCATCTTGTACACCTCCCCACCTCATACACTCCACACCTCCCCACCTCATACACTCCACACCTCCCCACCTCATACACTCCACACCTCCCCACCTCATACACTCCACACCTCCCCACCTCATACACTCCACACCTCCCCACCTCATACACCTCCCCACCTCATACACCTCCCCCTCATACACCTCCACACCTCCCCACCTCATACACCTCCCACCTCATACACCTCCACACCTCATACACCTCCACACCTCATACATCTCCACACCTCATACACCTCCACACCTCATATACCTCCACACCTCCCACCTCATACACCTCCACACCTCATACACCTCCCACCTCATACACCTCCCCATCTCATACACCTCCACACCTCCCACCTCATACACCTCCACACCTCCCACCTCATACACCTCCACACCACATACACATATACCTTTTCATACCTGACCTCAAGGGTACGGGAGTTGACTCCTTTGGTATCCAAAGTGATCTGCATGTTGTGTGGAGATGACGCTGGGACAGCAGTGCAGTGTGTGGTGGAACTGTACCTCACACTGGTGGCGGGAGTGGATCTGATTGGTAGGTCTGCTGTTGGTTAAGGACATGTTCAGAGGTGCTTGATTTTAGAGACTTCTATGGAAGAAGGTGAAATTGAGTCTGTATCTCTTAGGAAGCTCCTTTTGCAGGCTTGCAGGGTGATCATGGTGAGTCTTTTGGCAAGCATTCACCTCATTCATGCTCACTTCTGTCTTCTTCTCTCCATCTCTCTTCTCCCCACCCTCCCTCCTGTTCCCTTACCTCTCCCTCCTACCCCATCCTTCTCCCTAACCCCACCCTCCCTCCTGGTCCCCTTACCTCTCCCTCTATCCCATCCTTCTTCCTAACCCCACCCTCCCTCCTGCTCTCCTTACCTCTTCCTCCCACCCCATCCTTCTCCCTAACCCCACCCTCCCTCCTGCTCCCCTTACCTCTTCCTCCTACCATCCTTCTCCCTAACCCCCCACCCTCCCTCCTGCTCCCCTTACCTCTCCCTCTTACCCCATCCTTCTCCCTAACCCCACCCTCCCTCCTGCTCCCCTTACCTCTCCCTCTTACCCCATCCTTTCATTTCCCTACATGTATGCCTCCATTTTCAGGGTGACGTTGTCAGATCAGTGCACTCCACTGCCTTGCAACTCCTCACCTTACCTTCATACACATGTGATGGGACAGACATGTCCTTTGTTCTTGGCCTCTATGGGCGTGTGCGTGGGTGGTGCACAATGCTCCTGGAACAGAACCTGGACAGCACTTGGTGAGGGAGTGGTGGAACATTACAGTTTTAAACCCCCCCCCCCCCCCCACACACACACACACACACACACCATCCTTCAGTTCAGGTTGGATCTACTGGTTGGTTGGATATTTCACTACATGTTCCTCTGAGCTTCAGGCTGCTACTGTTGTGGCCCACCTTATGTGTACCTGTAACCACAAAGACAAGGTCTGGGCACCATATCATTAATAAACCAACATCTATTCCCCTTTGCTCTCCCTTCCCCTCCTACACCTTTCTCCTATGTATATCCCTTCCTCCCCTCACTCTCTCTTTTTCTCTCTCTCTCCTTCCACTCCCCCTCCCTTCTCCCCCTCTCTCTCTTTACTTTCCACTCCTCTTCCCTCCCTTTCAAATAGCTTAAGTATGTGTACAGCATATGTCAGCAAGCAGCTGCACGACATCCTGGCATTGCAGGAAGTGTGATCTTGGCTGCCGTGACGATAACCAAGCTACCAAACAACCAAAAACAGTTGGAAAACTTTTCCAGAAATATGCTGACCCTTATCAGAGAGACAGCCCCTTCCATTGTGAACATTAAGTAAGTTGTCCCCTCAGAGTGCTGTGTGTTAGCCTCCTCTATAGGTGGTCTCCCCTCAGAGTGCTGTTTGTTAGCCTCCTCTATAGGTGGTCTCCCCTCAGAGTGCTGTGTGTTAGCCTCCTCTATAGGTGGTCTCCCCTCAGAGTGCTGTGTGTTAGCCCTCCTCTATAGGTGGTCTCCCCTCAGAGTGCTGTGTGTTAGCCCTCCTCTATAGGTGGTCTCCCCTCAGAGTGCTGTGTGTTAGCCCTCCTCTATAGGTGGTCTCCCCTCAGAGTGCTGTGTGTTAGCCCTCCTCTATAAGTGGTCTCCCCTCAGAGTGCTGTGTGTTAGCCTCCTCTATAGGTGGTCTCCCCTCAGAGTGCTGTGTGTTAGCCCTCCTCTATAGGTGGTCTCCCCTCAGAGTGCTGTGTGTTAGCCCTCCTCTATAGGTGGTCTCCCCTCAGAGTGCTGTGTGTTAGCCCTCCTCTATAAGTGGTCTCCCCTCAGAGTGTGTTAGCCTCCTCTATAGGTGGTCTCCCCTCAGAGTGCTGTGTGTTAGCCCTCCTCTATAGGTGGTCTCCCCTCAGAGTGCTGTGTGTTAGCCTCCTCTATAGGTGGTCTCCCCTCAGAGTGCTGTGTGTTAGCCCTCCTCTATAGGTGGTCTCCCCTCAGAGTGCTGTGTGTTAGCCCTCCTCTATAGGTGGTCTCCCCTCAGAGTGCTATGTGTTAGCCCTCCTCTATAGGTGGTCTCCCCTCAGAGTGCTGTGTGTTAGCCCTCCTCTATAGGTGGTCTCCCCTCAGAGTAATGCATTGTTTCACCTGTTGTTGTCGTGCTGATGTGGTGTTGGTGTGGTGTTGACATGCTTAGGGTTAGAGCCTTCCTCTGTACAAAGTGAATGACTCCATCTTTGTTGTCAGTATTTAGGCTGTGCCAATGATTCTGTTGAAAATACCTTCAGAGCTGTACCATGGTGCTCTGATTTTTACATAATGAGGGAATTGGAGTTAATGGTTTGTGGGAGGGTGAGTGTGGATGGGAGGATGACCAGGGATGGAGCCAGATCAACTGATCTGATGTCGTAATTAAACCTTCACAGAGAACAATACCAGCTTGCGCTGGCGGCCCACGCACCGTCCCTAACAAGCCTCCTGCCTCAAGACACAGGTGGGCTCTTGTTGGAGCTTCTCCTTGTGATGGGAGAGGAACCATTGAGCATTGCACATCCGTCGGCACAGTGCAAGATGACTAGCGCGGTTATTTCTCAGTTCTTCAGACTTATGGCTGTTGGTGAGTCATTTGATGACTTCAGTTTTTAATATCATCACATTGATTTCTGTCTTCTCCCCTCCCTCCTTCCCTCCCTCCTCCTCCCTGTGTGTGTGGGGGGTGTTTGTGTGTGTGTGTGTGTGTGTGTGTGTGTGTATCTTCCCTCCCCTCCTTCCCTCCCTCCTCCTCTCCCCCCTCCCTCCTCCCTCCTTCCCTCCCTCCTCCCTCCTTCCCTCCCTCCTCCCTCCTTCCCTCCCTCCTCCCTCCCTCCCTCCCTCCTCCCTCCTTCCCTCCCTCCATCCCCTCCCCTTCACCTCATGCTCTCTGTTTCTCTGATCTGATTTTCAATTCACTTTGCACCATGTCACTAGAGGTTAGTGTAGACCCTCAGGGGGAGATGTACCTTGTCAAGTGTCGGAAGCTGTTGGTGATGTGGCTACAACATTCTCCATCTCTGAAAACATTCGCCTACTGTATGATTCTTGGAAACATCTTAAGCAAGGTTGGAGGCTTAGTAATCTTAATCTTAAGGTGGGAGACTTAGTAATCTTAAGGTGGGTGGCTTAGTAATCTTAAGGTTGGAGGCTTAGTAATCTTAATCTTAAGGTGGGAGACTTAGTAATCTAAGGTGGGTGGCTTAGTAGTCTTAAGGTGGGAGGCTTAGTAATCTTAAGCTGGGAGACAGTAATCTTTGAGTGATCGTGAGGTTCATCCATTAATGAGGTCATTCTCTGAGGGAAAAGGGGTTCTAAAAAGTGTGATACTGTACACATTTATGTGATGAGAAGAGGGTGGGGTGCTCTAATTAGCATGACGTTATTTATGGTCTTTGAGAGAGCATTTACATTGATGTGTGTGTGGTGTGTGTGTGTGTGTGGTGTGTGTGTGTGTGTGGTGTGTGTGTGTGTGTGTGGTGTGTGTGTGTGTGTGTGTGTTTGTGTTTGCTATGCAGGAGCCCACCTCAGAGATTCCCAAAGAAGGTTAGTAAATTTAATCTATTTCCCAGTAGTTGGAGAGTGCCCCCCCCCCCCCCCCCCCCCCCCAGCAGATCTCGCTAACCTCTTGGCCATCAATGCTGTGCAGGACGTCAGCATCCATAGTCGCCAGCTGACCTCCAAGCTACATACCGGCTCTCTCCCTATCAGAGCAGGGAGCAGCAAGAATGGGCAGGTGGTATGGGAGAGGGAGGGTGAGGGTGTAGGTAATGGGAGAGGGAGGGTGAGGGTGTAGGTAATGGGAGAGGGAGGGTGAGGGTTTAGGTAATGGGAGAGGGAGGGTGAGGGTTTAGGTAATGGGAGAGGGAGGGTGAGGGTGTAGGTAATGGGAGAGGGAGGGTGAGGGTGTAGGTAATGGGAGAGGGAGGGTGAGGGTTTAGGTGTAGATAATGGGAGATGCAACGTTGTTATGGCCCACATTGCAGATGAGGTGGCAATTGTAGCAAGTTCATGACCACAAAACATGGAACCCAGTGTACCCAAAACCTTTAATGTTTACCATACGAGACAATGGCGCAATAATTGTATCCATTAGAGCGAGGTAACATCATTTTGTTTTAAGTGGGATGTGTAAACCAAGGTATTCTGTTCCATGTAGATGTGCAGCCATCTAGTTCCCCGTACCCACATTAAGTGCACTTTCACACTTACTGTGTCATCTGTTCATCGGTATGTCTATGTCCCTCCTTCATCCTTCATCCACAGCTACAGGGGGCGTCCTACTGTGCAGACCACCTCATATGGCTGATCAGTGACCTCACTAGGGACACCTGCGGCCTCTTTGCCTCTGTGTTTGTCGATCAGGTGGCTCCGTTCTTCCCTGTCAATGCCACCACATGGCCAGAGACTGAATTTGAATCAGCTCCAAAAGTTATCGTGGAATGGTACGTTGATCTACGAGGTGCCATTTTGAAGTGGTTAGTTTTTATTATTATGCATGTATGTATGTGTGTGTATGTGTCTATGTATCTATGTGTATGTGTGTGTGTATGTGTGTGTGTGTGTGTATGTGTGTGTGTATGTGTGTGTGTGTGTGTGTGTGTGTGTGTGTGTGTGTGTGTGTGTGTGTGTACGCAGGGACCTGGAGCTTAGGAGGTTGTTTGATGCCAACCCTGTGTTGTGGAGGGTACTGCTTGTCATCTCACAAGGTATATCAGAACCTCAGGACCCAGGTTATGGAATTTCTGAAATTTTAAACATTGCGCTTCTTCAATTTCTCTAAAGAGTCAGAGGGGCGTGCCTTGCTGGTGTGTGCAAATGTCATCAGAGGCCTTTTCTCTCTGCTGATCAACCACTGGAAGAAGTGCAGGATTGCCATGACAACGGCATACCCTAGAGAACTCGAAAACTCTGAAGCCATCATCGAGTGTATGGCGAGGGTGAGGGTGCCCAGACCATAATTAGTGCGTAGCTGTAGGTCAGATTTGTGATTGAGACAGCCAGCAGACAATAAAGTATAGCGCACGTTTGGTTCTCGTGGGTGGTGGTGTTTCATGCAGGATATTGCTACTTGGGATCAAATGTTCTCCCCTTTAACCTGTTTTGTCATTACAGTCACATTGGTTACCTCCACCTCTCTGCTACGTTGGGGAGCTGTTTTCGCTGGTCAGTGGCCATGACATGAACCTTATCCTCACGGCTGTCTACGTATTTGTCAAGGTAAAGCATAGTGTAACCATCAAAGCTTATACTTACATAGCTTGTGACTGTCAAGGCTCAGTACATAGCTTGTGACCGTCAAGGCTCAGTACATAGCTTGTGACCGTCAAGGGTCAGTACATAGCTTGTGACTGTCAAGGCTCAGTACATAGCTTGTGACTGTCAAGGCTCAGTACATAGCTTGTGACTGTCAAGGCTCAGTACATAGCTTGTGACTGTCAAGGCTCAGTACATAGCTTGTGACTGTCAAGGCTCAGTACATAGCTTGTGACTGTCAAGGCTCAGTACATAGCTTGTGACTGTCAAGGCTCAGTACATAGCTTGTGACTGTCAAGGCTCAGTACATAGCTTGTGACCGTCAAGGCTCAGTACATAGCTTGTGACCGTCAAGGCTCAGTACATAGCTTGTGACTGTCAAGGCTCAGTACATAGCTTGTGACTGTCAAGGGTCAGTACATAGCTTGTGACTGTCAAGGCTCAGTACATAGCTTGTGACTGTCAAGGCTCAGTACATAGCTTGTGACTGTCAAGGCTCAGTACATAGCTTGTGACTATCAAGGCTCAGTACATAGCTTGTGACCGTCAAGGCTCAGTACATAGCTTGTGACTGTCAAGGCTCAGTACATAGCTTGTGACTGTCAAGGCTCAGTACATAGCTTGTGACTGTCAAGGCTCAGTACATAGCTTGTGACTGTCAAGGCTCAGTACATAGCTTGTGACTGTCAAGGCTCAGTACATAGCTTGTGACTGTCAAGGCTCAGTACATAGCTTGTGACTGTCAAGGCTCAGTACATAGCTTGTGACTGTCAAGGGTCAGTACATAGCTGGTGACTGTCAAGGCTCAGTACATAGCTTGTGACGTCAAGGCTCAGTGTGACTAGTACATATCAAAGCACAACACATTTCCCTTCTGTGCAGGAAAATTTCCAAACGATACAAAGTGGACAAGTGCCAAAGAAGCCAGGTAGCAGTGTCCACTCAGGGTTGCTATCCTTACCTCCTGCCCCCTCTTCCAGGTCATGGATACACTGCTGTCATCCAGAACGTCTTGGTGAAAAACATTGATAGATTAGGTCACCTGTTTGCAAGATATTCTGTCACAGTCCCCCCCTCACATTAACCACATGGCTCCTCCCCCTTGCACTGATCACACGTGGACCTTCTCTTCAGTGACCACACCCCCGACCCCTTGGGTGTACAATGTTTGTCATCACTTACTGATAGCATGCAACCCTAAGTTTGAGGGGTATAACTTGGGGTGTCCAGCAAGTATGACCAGACCACCCATACACGGCCGATTTTCTGCGTGTTTGAATCAGGTCCTCTACCCAAAGGAGATGATTTGGTCGTGGGGTGGGCTTAATTTCCTAAAATTTACAGACCTTGTTCCCGATACCATTGGATTTAATTGGAAATGATGTCCCCCCTCACGGCTGAATCACCATTTTTGGATAGCGAACCTGATTCAAACACGTAGAAAATTGGCCGTGTATTGGGGTGCACACTTTTACCCTATGTACTGTGCATGCTTGTACTACAGGTCTGTGATTGGTCCACTGTCAAGGGCAATGTTGGATGATGTGGTGAGGCCTGTCTTTGGTGTTCTGGTGTTCACAACCTTTGTGGAGAGTACTGGTGAGGACAAGGAATGGTGTGATGGGTAGATTACCTTTGTGCCTGGCTGGTTTGTTGGTGCCATCTGGAGCCCTTGAGTCGTCATGGTTGCAAGAGGGCCAACCAGTGAGTGTGATCGCCTGTGTGCCTTTGCTGCATTTGGCGGAGGTTCACTGTCATAACGTTGTTGTGCTCTGGTGGGTGTGGATTCGTCTGTTGCTGTGGGAGTTACCATGGTGACTGGACTCTCAGAAGAAGTCCGATGGGGTATTGTCACTGAGCTGTGTCGGACGTGCTGACGTCGTGGAAGGTCGCTGTTGATGGCTTGCATGGAGACGGGTTGCAGCGAGTTTTGAGCGACTACTGGACTCTGGGAGGGGGAGGGTCTACGAGGCAACGTCATGTGTTGGTTGTGATGTAATAGGTGGGTTTCAGTTTCGCCATGGGGCGAATCTTGCACATGCGTATGCCGACTGTACGTCGAATTCCGAGGCAGTGTCATTGTGCTGTGACTAAGGCGTAGTTCGGAGGCTTCCCGCACAGGTGAGAGCTGCGCATGCGTAATAACGGCATCATCCTTTCGGCTGCGTGGGGTCCCTCGGGGATGTGTTCTGGCGGCTCCTTCGGTCTCATTCGTGTCGCTGGAACTATGCTCGCTTGGTACATACGACCTCTCTCTTTCATTCTATGGAAGTATATAAATTTGTTAAGCTTAATTGCCTAACTGGCTACGATCGCACCTTTGACAGTGATACGCTTAGTTGAGAAAAGCGCTCGTACGCTTCCTTATGAGCGTGTTGTTCCGTCGTAACTTCTTTCACTTCTGTGCTTGCGTCGATCTGTGGTGGCAGTAAAGTGCACCCAGCTGCAAAATATGCACACAACATACGTACCAGGGGGACGTCCGCGATTATTTTCACTCCTTTCTGCTCAGTTGGTAGGTTAGTTACCATAGAAGCTGGAGGAAATGGAAGGAGAGTTGGGATACGACCACCGCCTGATCACCACTTGGGACGGACTTACTGTATGTGACTCTGTCCCCCTTTTGCGAGACGTTCATAGCCTGAAGTGACGGCCTCTGAAAGTTGTACACTTCCTTTCTCGCGTTCAGCAAAGCACGGATCAGTTCGTCTTTGCCGCAAGACTTTAAAAAGCCTTCTATGCTTACGGCGCTGACCGAATAATGTAGTTCTCTTTTTTCTTCCCGTAGATTTTGCAATCTCCAGTCCGTACCGGGGGGAGGAGCTGATGTTTCGTTACTAAGTTCCAAGGCGTTCGTTATCAAGGCGTTCGTTATCCCCTTTGAGAAAGCTGCCCAATCTAGGTAGCCGTTCGCATCTGCAAGCTGGGACCACAGGCTCAAGCAATTTCTTGGAAGACAGGAGGGTCTGGCCTCATCTGATGGCCAGTGAGACGATAACACCTGCAAATGGACTATACCCCTCTCGTCCGCTAATACATCGAACACCATCTTAAAATCCAGAGCTCTATGCAGTGTTGGCTCCATCTCATGAGGGCGGCACGGTTGTTATGAATGTCGGCAGCAAAATGATGTTCCCGCCACATTGTAAATTCCCCTGCGCCTTCTCATGACTAATCAAAACTCACATTTACTAGCTCCGTCCAAGTTAATCAAGCAAGAATTAGAAATGTTTCCTCCGCTTGAGTGCCGTCCTTACATTTTTAAAAGAAGTATATATAGATTTTTTAGCCATTCAGGGTTATACGGTGAATTATGATGACCTTCAACCTTTTCAGCCTAGATGAAGACTCAGTTTTTGATTTTTAGCACAAATTGAACATATACATACGAAGCTAGCAATACATGCCAATGATAAGCACGTTTGCCAGGGATGCCGCTAAAAAAAGAGAGATCTGATAGAACAGTTACCCAGGGACACTTTGCACCCGGGAAATATGTGCCTTGATAGCTGTAGTTGCCTTCTGAGGATTTGGCATTTGAAATCTAATCTGGTGTGTGGCCACGGCACTTTGTCCCGAGCCATGGCCAAAAGTGAAGGTGATGACATCAGGGTGCTTCTTCTTAGCTGTTATCTTCAGGATGGACTGTATCTTATGTCTGTGCTTGACCACCGCCCAACCAGCCCTGTCAGACAGCTCCCTGAGAACGACTATACTGTCCTTTGTCAGAAGGAGGTGGCTACACAGTGCGTGAGGGGAGGAGTGGCAAACGTGTAATTTTCACACATTATGCACATGAGCAAAAAAGGGGTCACCTAACACGATATTATAAAATTTCCCAGGAAGGAGTATCAATGTTGATGCGTGCAATTGAAAGGTAACGCTTAACTAAAAATTCAGCAGCATGATGGACAGACCACATTTCGGTAAGAAAGAAGTTGTTGAGGACCTAGGTATTTATTAAATTATTTGAAAACTTGAAAAACATGTGTTAGGTCCATTCTTGCTGCAACGATCACACACACACACACACACACACACACACACACACACACACACACACACACACACACACACACACACACACACACACACACACACACACACACACACACACACACTTACACACCTGCAATAAAGCTCAGTTTCAACCATCTCATTACAGGGACAATTATAATACAGATCAGATGCTGCTGTGTAGAGACTGATGTTCACCATCTGTCCCCTACCGTCTTCAGTGCCAGCAGCATCTTCTGTATGTGCGTGCATGTGACCATACATGTGTAGTGTGCACAATGGAGACACATGTACTGTCCATGATCCATCATCGCACGCATAAAGTTACGTACCATTCTCTTCATCCTCATCAGCAATCACAAACACATCACCATGGTTACGATAACGTTTGCTTGGAGGATCTGCACTGCTCACATGCCTACACATTCCAATGGTGGTGGTTTTGGGGGGAAGGAAGGGGGTGGGGGTGGGAGAAGGTAATTAATGGAGTTATGGCAGCTAAGTTGTGCTCTAACTTACTTGGCTGGGGGAGGTTTTTGCTCACTGGAGTGCAACATGGCCCCTAGCCTTGTTCTCAGACGCTGGGACCGCTCCTTGAAGCCTGATGAAAGCACTGTGTACAGCTTTGCACCCTGGTGAACAAAAAAACCCTGCATAATGAAACTGAAGCCAGACAATGGGAGGACTGACCCTGGTCTGAAGCTTCTGTCTGTACAGTGAGGAAGATGTTTCTGTTTCAGAATCAGACTGCCAATGGAGAGTATGCAGATGATAAAGTGATACCAAAAGCATATTCTGAATACAAAGCAGTTGTTTGAACCCAACATTATAGGTGAAATAAGCACTCAGTACGTCAAAATTCCCAATAAGTGCACATCTATTATTGTTCCATTATCAATATTAAAACAACAGGTGAGTCTGCCCACATCAAACAACACTTTTTTCATTGCAGGCTCACTAGCATTACAAGCAAAAAAATTTTTTGCTCTATATACAAGTACATGTGTTTTACATAAAATCAAATTTCCAGCTAAATCAACCACAAGACAGACATTGGGTTTTTTTAAAAACTAAAATTGCCCCAAAACAAAAAGTGGTTGCCATTGTTGTCAATGCACAAAACATCACCAAGTACATCTCTAACAACTTCTTTGACCATGCAAAGCAACAGGCACTGTGTACAAAGGCACCACATGTACACACACACACACACACACACACACACACACACACACGCACACACACACACAAAACTCACTGCATCGCTGGGTGCTGAGCTGCAATAAGCACTATCTGAATAGAAGTGATCACACCTCAACTGGTCATAGTCTTCAAGGTTCTCTGCTATGCGCACTCCAAGTATGCTTCTCAACTCTTGGTGCAAGGAAACAGCCTCACATCAGACATGCAAGCGTGCGTGGCAGTCCTACCTAGGAAGCCCCCTCTGGCCAGACTGATGTGGGGTATGGACTTCTGAAGGAACTTGGCGACCACCATATTTACGTACTGGTCCTCCTGTTCCCGCCCTGATCCCAGGAAGCAGATGTGTTCCCCTCCCTCCACATTGGTGTCCTTCACACGCGTGCACAGTCTTTGGAGGGCTATTTCAAAATCATTAGGGGAATACAGGAGCTGTGTGTTTGTGTGTGTGTGTGTGTGTGTGTGTGTGTGTGTGTGTGTGTGTGTGTGTGTGTGTGTGTGTATGTGTGTGTGTGGGCATGCATGCGTGTACATGTGTGTATGAGTCATTGCTGTAACAGAAGCATACATACCAGGTTGGAGTCAAGGCTGTGTGCACTTGGAAGGTGTCCACAACTGAACTGCTCCACTGGGCGGCAGTCTACTACCACATAGTGAATGCCACCAGCCTGAAGTGGGCAGAGATGAGAGGGTTAACATAGGAGAGGAGAGGGTTAACAGAGGGAGAGGAGAAAGGGAGAGGAGAGGGTTAACAGAGGGAGAGGAGAAAGGGAGAGGAGAGGGTTAACAGAGGGAGAGGAGAAAGGGAGAGGAGAGGGTTAACAGAGGGAGAGGAGAAAGGGAGAGGAGAGGGTTAACAGAGGGAGAGGAGAAAGGGAGAGGAGAGGGTTAACAGAGGGAGAGGAGAAAGGGAGAGGAGAGGGTTAACAGAGGGAGAGGAGAAAGGGAGAGGAGAGGGTTAACAGAGGGAGAGGAGAAAGGGAGAGGAGAGGGTTAACAGAGGGAGAGGAGAAAGGGAGAGGAGAGGGTTAACAGAGGGAGAGGAGAAAGGGAGAGGAGAGGGTTAACAGAGGGAGAGAAGAAAGGGAGAGGAGAGGGTTAACAGAGGGAGAGGAGAAAGGGAGAGGAGAGGGTTAACAGAGGGAGAGGAGTGGGTTAACACAGGGAGAGGAGAGGGTTAACAGGGAGAGGAGAGGGTTAACATAGGGAGAGGAGAGGGTTAACATAGGGAAAGGAGTGGGTTAACGCAGAGACGGATAGATTCAGAAGGGTGGGAGCAGGCATTAGTTGGATGAAGGCATCTAGGTGGGAGGTATAGTGTGATCTGTTAGAGGAGAATGTTCAGAGGAGATAAAGAAAGGAGGCCTATAATGGTGAAGGATGGGGAGGTGGGGGGTCAGGAGAGAGGGAAGGGTCCAGAGGGGGTGTGGCCTGCACTACCTCACTGCTGCCGACCAGCTCCAGGAGGCTGATGGGAAGGCACAGAGCGTGGAACACATCACCAGCAAGAGACCTCGACGTAGCTGCACGCCCACTACCAAACATCAACCCATGGTAGTCCTGGAAGCAAAAGTGACAAGCACATGTCATGCAACGACACACACACACACGCACGCATGCACACACCACACACACACACACACACACACACACACACACACACACACACACACACACACACACACACACACACACACACACACACACACACACACACACACACACACACACACACACACACACACACACACACACACACACAGCTACAGGGTCAGTGAGCCAAAAGGATAATGGGGAGATGGAGCTGCCTATAGGAAACAACGACTTGCCTTCCTGAAGGACTGTGGGGTCCTGCTGGCATAGTATTGGGCAAGGGTGAACAGGTCATCAACATCATCCACACTCAGTTGACTGGGGACAGAGGAAAGAGCACTGCAAAGCTCCTGGTGGGTGGTGTTTGAAGACCCAGACACAAGCTCCCTACGTGGGGAGGGTAAAGGACACATGGAGGAACTGAATGCACACACTGGGCCTTCCCTCCTCCCATTTCTCCTCCCTCCTCCCATCTCCCCCTCCTCCCATCTCCTGCCCGCTTACTTTGCATTGATGACCATAACCAGGGCGAGGAAGATAAGGAAGGGATCCCTCTCCATCAGGTAGTGGTCCCACATAGCCCTCACCACAGGGCCTTCCCTCCTCCCCTTTTCTCCCTCCTCCTGTCTTCTTCCATCTCCTCCCTCCTCACCCTCCTTCCCTTTTCTCCCTCCTCCTGTCTTCTTCCATCTCCTCCCTCCTCACCCTCCTTCCCTTTTCTCCCTCCTCCTGTCTCCTCCCATCTCCTCCCTCCTCCCCCATCTCCCCCTCCTCCCATCTCCCCCCCTCCCATCTCCCCCCTCCCATCTCCCCCTCTCCTCCTCCCATCTCTCCCTCCCCTCCTCCCATCTCCCCCTCCCCCTCCTCCCATCTCCTGCCCCCTTACTTTGCATTGATGACCATAACCAAGGCGAGGAAGAAGATAAGGAAGGGATCCCTCTCCATCAGGTAGTGGTCCCACATAGCCCTCACCACTGGCAGCTTGCACCTGGACACATACAGGCTACGAACCTGCCATTCCACACATAGAGGTGAACTTCCAGAGGCATACACAATCAAGCACTGTACCAATCCAAAAAACCAACACCTATTTTACAGATAGCAAATTTATTAAAGTACATGTAGGTGTGGTATCTGGTTATATTATTCACCTGAGGTCCCACTAAGCCTCTAGATACCTGGAAGGTTCCCAGACCCTTCCCTAACTATTAAAATGTGCAAACTTACAGTCTCGAGAAAAATAATAATAATAAAATGGTCGGATCAATAATCAATAATCAGTGGCACACTTTGTGTCTTTGTGTCTTCAGCTTAAGCCAAAACAGTACAAACAACAAGTCATACAAGTAACAGTACAAACAACAGTCATACAAGTAACAATACTAACAGTCATACAAGTAACAAAAGTCATACTAGTAACAATACTAACAGTCATACTAGTAACAATATAACAGTCATACAAGTAAACAATACTAGAGTTAGAACAGCAATAATAGAAAACACACTACTTGTACACACACACACACACGCACACAACACACACCAAGCCACAAAGACACAGCCTACCCACTGTTGGAGGTATGATTCGGGGGCCAATTTTTTGGTGTCCAGCATGGAGCACAGCTCTGGGTCATGGTAGAGCAGCAACAGACGGAAGAGGTGGAAGGGACGTCCGTCCACTTTACAGTCCCTGCACACACAAAGACA
Organism: Eunapius fragilis; assembly: GCA_963681505.1. NCBI lineage: Eukaryota > Metazoa > Porifera > Demospongiae > Spongillida > Spongillidae > Eunapius > Eunapius fragilis. The sequence goes on along the minus strand of OY811983.1, from coordinate 1,977,168 downwards.
CACCCACACACACAACACACATAAACACAGCACTTTAAACAAACCTGCCTGCCCCACCCCCTCATTCCCCAACTTCCTCCCCTCACCTTCCCACACCTCCCCCTCACCTACCAACCTCCTCCATCACTCCTCATACCTCCCTTTTCACCTACCTCCTTCCTCCTTCCTTCTCCCACCATCTCCCTCTTACCCTCCTCCATTTCCCTTGAAAAACACTCAGTCTATTAAGTTGGTGGTCTAGGTTCAACCATCCAAACCATTTCCCTTTTACCTCCTCCCCATACCCACAATGTTACCTTTTACCTCCTCCCCATGCCCACCTTTTACCTCCTCCCCATACCCATAATACCTTACCTCGGCAAGTACTTGACAGTCAGGGCATAGAACGCATTGAAGAGGTCTCGCCTGCTTAGCCCAAGGTCCACAAAGGGCAGCAGGAGCTCCGCCCAGCCACAGTCCTGCGTGTACGGTACGTTACGTGTCTTGCAGTAGAAGGTGAGCACCAGTTCCATCTCCATGGCCAGGTGCTGCCTTGTGCCCTCCTCTTTATCCAGCCGGGCTGCAGCACAATGCCAAACGTTTTATTAGGTGGACACATATGTGCACACACATACACACACACACGTATACACACACATATACACACACATATACACACATATACACACACATATACACACACATACACACACATATACACACACATATACACACATATAAACACACATACACACATATACACACATATATACACACACATACACATATACATACATTACATACATACATATAAACAAAATACGCACAGATATGGACACACACATTGCAGACAACAAAAAAAAAAATGGTTCTCATATGCCTCTCAATATACAGATATACAAAACACACATGCACTCCCACACATGCAATCACTATCCCACAACAAACCTGCCTGCTCGAGACACTGTGAGTGAATAAGATCCTGATTCTCACAGTCAAGTGGACCCTGGAAGTGACCCATAGTGTCTGGCTTGCGAGATACGTTGAGACATTCCTAAGAACACTTCAGATAAGGCACCAGCGACGCAGAAGAATAACGTTTCTCCCCTTGCCCACCCCGGCACCTCTCTAACCTTCCACACGTCGGCCCTTAGCTCTTCCGGCACTTTGTTCGGCGGACAAAGCTTCCGAATTACTTCACTGTCCTCGTGAGAAGCGAGTGCAGCCTTCAGTGCCTCCAGAGTGGAACTGACATCGTCCCTGTATCAGCCAGCACAGAAGATGGATACGCTGAAGATGTGCGCGAAGACATTTGCATGCAAAATACGCGCCAAAGACGTCGAGGCTCGCAACCGTGGTATGCCTTCTCTTACCCCGCTGGCGGTTTACCATCTCCTTTGGAAGGTTCTTGACTCTTGTCCTCCAGAAGCAGTTCGTCAATCTCACGAAGAAAATCATGACTGTTAAGGTCAGCCATCAACCCGCTTGTTTTTTTTTTATTAATAGTTTTTTTTTGTCTCAACACATCACGTGACGTTGGTAACCAATGGAGTCTTGCTGATATATATTTTTAAAACATTCTCATGTGCACGTCTTTAAAGGTTACTCCACATCCTCGGGGACATATTGCTTCGTGCAACGGTCGCGTGGAAAAGATCGAAGCATGGGTAGAACCGGTCGATATCGCCTCCTGTTCAACCTGCGCGTCCCATCGCGCCTCGCAGGTGCAGAGCCTAGTGCAACACGAACGGGAAAGGAAGCTAGCAGAGTTGGCTAGATTTCGGAAGGACGTAAAGAAACGTGTTCGACAAGTGGAAAAGGCTAAGGAGCGAAAGTTGCTTACAGAGGCGACCGGTGACAGTCCACGCAAAGTAACGTTCAACCACACGGTACGTTGACGCGTCTACGAGGCCGAGTGAGTTGTTTTATATATCTCTAACTTACCAAATCCCAGCCCTCTCACGTAACGCCTACTCAGAATCCCGAGAACGAAGCCGTACAAGTCGAGGTCGAGAAAGCTATGCACGAAGGGACGTCGCAGACCCAGCGAGCGAGGAGGGCCTTGCTCGCCCTGTGCACGGGGAATGCAGCGGAAAAAACAGCCGATGTAAATGGGACCACAGACGGTGGAGCAGAAAAACAGAGGTCTGAAGACAACCAGGGACATCAGAGGAATACTTTAACATATCACCAATCTACAGAAGAGCCAAGACTTGCCGGTGACTCACTGTTGCAAGGCCTTTGTCGCTCATCGCAGGGTGCAAACCAACCAATCGCAGTCCGTGATCCCTCGGGTGGTCCCATGTCATCCATCCCTGTGCACTCACAGGACAATGCATATGCAGAGCCTACAAAGCCTCCTTCCTTTCCTCCTGGGGAACAAGGGGGCAGTCATGGACGGTGCGTTATAGTAGCCCCGGGCAGGCTTGAGCACGATCGAATGGTGCAGGCGCAGAAGCAGCACCTGGTGTTCAGACGTCTTTGGTCTCAGCTTGAGAGGGAACAGGTAAGACAGGCCAGGTACCAGAGGAAGGAAAATCAGTGTGCCACGAGACTCAAGGGCCAGAGGGAAGCTGAGAGGAAGATGCAGGAGAGGGAATGCTGCCTTGCCGAGTCCAACTTGGCAGAGCAAGAACTGATGGAGGACAGGGAGAAGGCGGAGCAGTGGGCGGTGCTTTTGGCATTGGAGGAGCGGAAACACAGACTTACAAAGGCCAAGGAAAATGAACGGTTTATTGAGGCACTGAGAGAGAAAGTAAAACAGAGAATGATTCAGAAACACTCACAACTGCCAGCCCTCTGTGCTTGTGCCAGGACATTTTGGGAGACAGACCCTGATACCTGTGCTAATAATTGCATATTCTACAAGAATGAAAAAGGTTTGAATTTGTTGTGTCATTTAACATACCTAAGTTATTATACCTTCAAACTTACTTTCAGCTTATGCCAAAGCGCTGTGGAGTTTGATGGTTTCTCTGGAATTACAATGACATGTTCACAATTATTTGTTCTCGCGGGAATAACAATACGAGGCAACCCATGCGTCACGTGCCGGAACGTCTTTTTTTCACTAACCCAACTGTATACTTGCTAAGATGGGTGATACTTGTATGCAATGGGTTGCTGGCAACATATCCGCAGATTTTAAGCATGCACTCAAATTGCGCAACGAGGAAAGTTTGTCTGACCCTGCCAATGAACCATTTAAATCGTTGCTCGCGGCCCGGGCGCTTCTCTGTGAGATAAAAGACAAGTTTAAATCCTACAATCCTTCCACCGAGGAAGATGTGCAGTACGCAAAGATATTAGATGCTTGCATCTGTCTTCAACTGGGCATGAACTACATCGAAGGCGAGGAAACTGCGTCTGGCCAGAAAGCGCTCGAGACCTGCTTAACGCTATTGGAAGACGTTCCCGACAAGAACAAAACTGCCTCGGTGAGCATTGAGTGTTACAACCAGCTCGGTGTGATGTGGGGCAACCGCGATGCACACCAGAAGGCGCTGGAGCTGCTACTCAAAGCCGCAACAGTCTACGAGACAAACCGTGCCACCCCTCCCATGGCGGCCGAACAGTGGCTGTTGGGAAACGCAGGCAGCGAGTTGGACAGGTCGAAACTGCTGGAGGACCTTCACACGCACACTCTTTTCTACCTCGCCCAGGTGTACGGGCACACAGGCCAACCCCAGCTCTCTGCCCAGCACTGTCGCGACACCCTTGGAAGGCAGCTTCGCGCCAATCAGTTCGACAGCGTAGAGTGGACCCTGAACTGCGCCACTCTCTCACAATACTACCTGGGAGCGTCCAACTTCTTACAGGCCCGCCACTGTCTCGCCTGCTCTGCCCGGGTACTCCAGAGCCTCTTGGATAAAGGCATGGCGGCCTCGTCGGAGGACGAGGTAGATAAGCTGAGGCGCACAGAGGCCGACCTCTCCCGTTGCTGGTGCAAGTACGCCATCTCCCTCCTCCAAGCCAGCTGGGAGCGCCCGGATGGTTTTGATCCCCACCCGCAGATATTCAGGTTCGAATCGCTCGACGTGGACGACGCGGAATCCAGCATCACCGCACAGCTGGTGAAGGACTATGAAGCTGCAAAAAGCGTCTTTCTGTTTGGAACGAAACACTTTGACGCGGCAAAGCAGTACTACTCCAAAGACACACACGCGACAGACTACGCTGCCCTAGTGCAAGACCACTCCTCCCTCTTCAAGGGTCTCTCCTACTTCGAACCTAGCGACGCCTTAAAGTGTCGCATGCACAAACGGAGAATCGACATGCTAACAGATATTATCCGTGACCTCAACCCTGCCCATTACTTGGTGCTAAGCAGGCAACTGATGCACGAGTTGGCTGGTGCTTACTCGGAAATGGCGGACCTCAAGATAGTCATAGCCAGCGATTCTCCATCCCCGCAGCAGATAGTGAAGATAAACAAACTCATCACCCAATCGGTAAATTGGTACCGCAAGTTCTACGATACATTTGTTGACAGTAATACGGGCACATTGCAGGCTGACACAGATAACCTGCGTTCAATACTCTGTGCTCGACTTTACATGGCTAAGTTGATAACAAAGGTCATAACACCAGATGCAGCTGCTCAAGTATCCGCCTTGCAAGAAGCACTCGAACATTACGAATGGCTTGTTAACTACTGCGACAGTCACCCTGAAAGAGTGAGCGACGTGTTCTGTGAGGAGTTGGCGATTTGTAGAGACATGGTTACCTTACTTCCCTCACGCATTGCAACCTTGACATGAAAATGATGTTGTACATGCATAGTGTATATTGTTATAGAAGTGCAAAGAAAACAAAATAAAGGAGCATGGAAGACAAATGGTTCTGCAAAAATGTCAAGAAGGCATCTTATGCATACTGTTCAACTGTGACGAGGCAAGAAGGGAGAAGAGGGTTTATGAGTGGTTCCATAATGCACATCACCCAGTCACTTACTGTAAGTTGAGGCATCAATCTCATCAGGTAGCTGTGCTATATTGACCTCAAAGCGATCTTGTACAGAATTGAGCACCTTCGCATCGCTTTCGTCCGACACAAATGTGACAGCCAACCCTTTTGTGCCGAAACGTCCAGCACGTGCAACCTTTTTAAAAAGCACAGCAAAGCAATTAAAAATGAAGGACACAGGTGTTTAGGATTGGACCGTACCCTGTGAAGGTAAGTATCAGAGTTTTCTGGCATATCATAATTGAAGACGATGTTAACTCTTTCAATATCCATGCCACGTCCAAAGAGATCTGTAGCAACCATAATACGTTTGCTGAAGTTCTTGAACGCCTGGTATTTTGCAAGCCTGAAAAAAAAAAAAGTATTTAAATATGTGCTTTGTTTTAAAATAATAAGACAACTAAGGCTAAGGAATGTCTCCTGCATGGTTTATCTCCCCAATTAGTGCCCACTAGTGGCTATGGGAAGCACAAGGAATATACAGGAGTCAGCCACACTTCATTCTCCGACAACCAGAAGGTTTGGAAAAATAGAAGAGAGCATTATGGTGTTCAACGTTGTGCAAAGGACTGTACCTCACAGAGGGTTGTATTAAACAACCTGAGGCTCCACAACACAGGACAGAGCTGAAGAGTGGCAAACCCTCCAGATGTCCACGTTGATATCACATTTTACACACTTAAAATACACACACACCTCTCCTCCTGAGGCATCCCTCGGTGAATGCAAATAGCTGGGAAATTCTGTTCCACCAGAAGTTGTGCCAATGCAATGCATCTCTGCACGCTTTTTACAAATATGACCACCTTAAAATAGAGCAGTGGATGATTTAGTAAAGCCCTGAGACAAGTCTTGCAAACACATTCTTCAAGGAATGCACATATACCTGGTTGAATTCAAGGGCATCAAGGAGTTCAAACAACTTCCTGTTCTTTTCTTTGTCCTGGAGCTTGACATAATACTGCTGAAGGCCGTGTAGTGTCAACTTGGTCTCATCATCGATGTACACCTCCATCGGCTGTGGATACAATGCACTGCCTGGTAATGCTAAGAGAGGCCTACAGGTATTACCCCCACCACACACACACACCCCTGCACACAGACACACAAACACTACATCAGTGCAGTGTTACTTGTACACGCAGTGAAGTGACATCAGCTGTAGCTGCAGCCAGTGGTAGGGAGGATTCATGCTAGTCCAGCAGGGGTTGGGGGGACCACGCATAAAGCTTTTAAAAGACTACCAAAGCCATCCAAAAACGAAATACTCCTCCTAATTAGAGCCAACTCCCACCACCTAGCTCAGTAGCCAAAATGCTACTTTCTTCACACCTTACTGCACAATCACAGCAACTTGATGTCCACTTGTCCAACACACCTTCCCTTCATTAGCAACGCCAAAAAAAAAAACCTTACTAAACCAACCACTGCCATGTGGATCAACTCAACAACAAAACGAGACCTGTAGCTCTTCACGGCACGCCTAATCATCAAGACACAACAATCACCATTTCCAGGGCTGGTGCTACTACAGCTGACACCCTCACGAGAAGGAGCAGACAGGAACATTACATTATTCATGAACTTCTTGCAGACGGGACGGATTTCTTTTGAAAGAGTAGCACTGAACATCATGACTTGCTTCTCGTGAGGTGTCATCTTGAAGATCTCCTGGACATCCTTTCGCATGTCTGAAAACAAGGCAAAAATGGGGTCATCTACTGCCAACCCAACAGCGCGCGCGCTCAGAATGGTAGTCAATAATACATCTGTAACATGTTACGACAAAACGTCAGTTTTACGTACCTAGCTGCTCGAGCATCTTATCACACTCGTCCAGAATGAAGTGTTTCACGTGCTTCAGGTTAAGGGTCTTGTCCCGAATGAGAGCGAGCACGCGACCGGGCGTACCCACCACAATGTGCGGGCAGTTACTCTGCAGCGTCTCCTCGTCTTTCTTAATGCTTATCCCGCCAAAAAACACTGAAGTTTTTATGTTGTCGAAATACTTACTGAAACGCTCGTATTCTTTGTATATTTGAAACGCCAGCTCTCTGTGGGGTTAACAAATGGTGCAAAATAGCTTCGCAATATGCCAATACAAGTTACGCTCGCTTACCTCGCGTGACACATGACAAGCACAGACACTTGACCGTCCGTCGGCTCTAGCTGCTGCAACGTAGCAATGACAAACACGGCTGTCTTTCCCATACCACTTTTTGCTTGGCAGATGATATCCATTCCTAGAATAGCCTGAGGTATACACTGGTCTTGAACTATAACAAAATGGCGGATTTCAAAAATGGCGGTTTGAGTTAGGGGCGTTACCTTCACTAGGATGCTCAAAACCACAGTCAACAATGGCCCTGAGAAGCTCAGGCTTTAGAAGAAAATCCCTAAAACCTGACGCATGTATCGACACGTAGTTGCCCTTTACAGCCTTTTTTGCATCGCCTGTGTCCGCTCCGTTAGCTGTTTGTTCTGCGGCTGTGTCTTCCTCATCGTAGTCCAACAGTTCTTGCTCTACATCATTTTCAGCCATTTCACTGCCTGTCAGATGTTTGAAAATAAATCGAGACAATTATTTTCGAGGATTGAAACTCACAGTTACGATGATCAGAAGCGAGGAGCAAGTTCTACACTACGCATGCGCAAATCATCACGTGAGCGAAAAAAAATACCTTCCTGTGCTACATTCCGGTATTGCAAGCCGCCCGTAAATTTAGAACGAGAAAGTGTCAGCGGCGGATCCAGGGGGGGGGGGGGGGGGCACTCGGGGCACGTGCCCCCCCCTCCATTTATAAATTCATAACTTTTCGGGCCGCATTTTATAATATAGCTGCACGATTGCGCTGCCTATTGATATCCGCACGCATGAACTCTACTACTGTACTATATCCCGGGCCCCCCGATACGCGATCATACCCCCCCACCCCCCCCCCCCACCCCCCCCCCGGTTTTCGTATCGGGCCATAAACCGACAGCACCCCCCCCCGCTTTACGTATCGGGTCAGAAGCCGACACCACCCCACACCACCCCCAGCCACACCCACCATCCGTGCCCCCCCCCCTAAAACCTGTATCCGCCGCTGCTAAGTGTGGTCAACCATCGATCAATCCGCGATGCATCGTTGTATCAAGATCATGAATATTAATTAGCCCCCCCCAAATTTTTGTGATTGACTACGGCCATGTAATGTTGTCAAAAAAATGTTGTCAAAAAAATGTTTTCTACTTCTCGGATGCCCGATTTTTCATTTTTACCCTTTACCAACTAATAAAAAACAGACGACACAACCTTCGATTGTTATACTGGTACTTTTCCCTTTTGACGCATTTTTAAATTTTAACATATGAGGCTACAAAGTTTATTGCGTTTTAAAAACTATAAGTTGGGTATTTGTGGATGCTTTTGGTTTTTTGTGGTCATGGACGAAATAAATTCATGGTGTTATCCATATCGCGCCCTAGCCCTTCTGAGGACGTGATCTGGGTAATCTAATCGCATCAATCACAAATTTCTTTCATGCCATGCTGCACAAGTATAGGATTTGGTTTGATCTGTGCTAAGACTACCTTTTAGAATATAGGATGTTGATGTTCCAAAAGTGATGATGCAACAACGTTACGATAAGCAATAAGCTGTTCCCAATTATGTTATACTTCAGCTCCACATATTTGATCTGTGAATCCAACATGCCCCCTTTTTAGATGACCAACCTGTGACTTGAATAATCACATATGAAAGAATGTCACATGCTCATAAAAGCAATATTTAAAAACAATAGCACAGAAGCACTTATGCTGTTACTAAGTCACACAAGTATCTGCTTGAGGTGATTCAACGTTCAACCTACAACGCATACATACATACCAATATACACAAGCACACGTGCACACAGACATACATACATACATACATACACATACACACACGCACATACACACACACACACACACACACACACACACACACACACACACACACACACACACACACACACACACACACACACACACACACACACACACACACACACACACACACACACACACACACACACACACACACACACACACACACACACACACACACACACACACACACACACACACACACACACACACACACACACACACACACACACACACACACACACACACACACACACACACACACACACACACACACACACACACACACACACACACACACACACACACACACACACACACACACACACACACACACACACACACACACACACACACACACACACACACACACACACACACACACACACACACACACACACACACACACACACACACACACACACACACACACACACACACACACACACACACACACACACACACACACACACACACACACACACACACACACACACACACACACACACACACACACACACACACACACACACACACACACACACACACACACACACACACACACACACACACACACACACACACACACACACACACACACACACACACACACACACACACACACACACACACACACACACACACACACACACACACACACACACACACACACACACACACACACACACACACACACACACACACACACACACACACACACACACACACACACACACACACACACACACACACACACACACACACACACACACACACACACACACACACACACACACACACACACACACACACACACACACACACACACACACACACACACACACACACACACACACACACACACACACACACACACACACACACACACACACACACACACACACACACACACACACACACACACACACACACACACACACACACACACACACACACACACACACACACACACACACACAATCTTTGAGGACTTTTTCTTGCCCAATCCCAAACATTGCCTTTGCCTTTTCTCTTATTTCTGAAGTGGTTAAGGCCTGATGGATGGGTGATACATCTGGGGAGAGAGTAGAAACCTGTACATCAATGAAAGTTACAAGGTAACACATGCATATGAGGTATGTTAGTGATGATCCATCAGGTTAGCACAGTCCGCTGATTAACTCTTCCCATCTGTGCACTCCTAATATGCATTCTATTGATCAACACATTTGTATGCCTGTTCAATCAGTTTAACTGTGGCATTGTTACTTTGACCATCGCAAATAGACTTCTGATCAAAAGCAAAGCAGTCTTCAATACAGTTGTTGTAACCCTTTTGAACAATAAAATGCCTATGTGAGTCACACTGCATGGAAGAGAGCTGAAAAAGATGAAATAACTTAAGTATATGTTACTGAAGTGCAGATAGTTCAAGGTAGGTGTACTCTGCAGTGCCTTGCTCACACACTTGCAAATAAGGAACTGTTCAACGTCTCATAATGAATGTTGTCTGCTATTAGTGCCTATGGACAAGGACAAGCCACTTCCTAGTTCTTTCATTCAGTCCTTTGAACAAATCTATTACAGCTCTATAACATACAGGTACATTCTCTGTCATGACAAACAAGGAAATGAGCTGATCCAAGGTTAGATTTAGGTGGGAGAGGCTGTCCACAAAAATATTCATATAAGCTTACAGCAATCATGCCTTCATATGAGTTGCCCAGAAAATACTTCACCATGTACATGCTGATCTAAACGTACCAAGGTGGGTATATTATTAGTTGAGTGTTGACTTCTTATCTGGACCACGAACTGGAGATAAGCGAATGCATATTACCAATAATATCAATGTGTGCACCATGATTGCAGTGGCAATAACCAACAATCAGACATGAAGGATGGAAAATAATTGTCAATACATTACATTACAAGACAATAAAATAGTCTAAATACCAATGCCACACTTAAGGGTGAAATATCCGTGAAGTGTCTACGATACCCTTGATATACATCACGTCATCTTTCACATAACTGGGGTCATCTAGAACATCGAGCTTACTAAACTGAGGGCACCCTGAAGCCACATTCATATCGGTGCGAGGCCTCTGAAAAGAACTGCTCTCGGGCGTAGGTTTGAATGTCTGCACAATATGCTTACGGTGATTCTGATCAACAAGAATAAGAGAAACTTTATGATCAAAGGGCCACTTGAGTAGGGGGTCATACTCGCCCTTCATTAGAACAAAAAATATAGATAAGTGTGTTTTATATCCTAATCCATCACCATTCAGGTATGCTCGTATGCACATCTTGTAACCATTTCTGCCGGTATAGAATGGCGGGCTATAAATTGATGTGATCCTTTCATCGATTGCGTCTCTTTTTCTTCTTGCAACATCAGGAATGCGCCATAGAAAGGCTCCGTTGTGTGTACTGGCTAGTGAGGCTTGTAGTTGAAGCTCCAATTCTGAAATCCTAACTTTTAATAATTGGTTGGACTTTTCCTGTTCTTCTAATCTCTTTTCTAGTGATCCCTTTTCGGTGCCTAGCTCATATCGACGTATAGGTATCGTGGTGGTAAGCGTTTCATTGATTTCTTTCAGTTGTTTAGTGGATAACTCCAAACTATCTAATCTTTTATTAAAATTCACTTCGATGTCACGATATTTGTATTTGCTCGTTTTATACTCTTCTACTAAAGAGGTAAGCTCATCTAACTTCTGCTGCATTGTGCAAATCTTTTTCCCAACAGACTGAATGTGACTGAACACCTTTACAGGGTCATCCATGTGCCCAGGAATTGCCCTATCAACCTGTCAACAATAAGCATACCATATTTGGCATGTATAAATTGCATCACGGTGAATCCCTAGGGATTCCCCCCGGGATTTCCCGTTACCTTTTCATTACAAACATTGCATTCCACCCAGCGACATTCATTATTTTCATGACCTGAAAGCTGTTAAACCAAACATGCTAAGCCTCTGATGTGCCAAGCGATTCAAAAACATACTTTATTACGTTCCATTTCTTTGCCGCACGTCTCACACTTTATCAATGCGTGTGGGCACTGGAGAAGGTGTCGCTAACAAAAAATTAAAAAAATAAAAACCCAGCTGCATTATCGCATTCACCAAAATGGTTGCACACGAAATTTTACCTCCATTTCCCTGTAGCGGAACTTCTCTTTACAATAACTACAGCCAGTCTCACGCTGCGGACATTCCTGCATATGTGCATCTAAACTTTCCTGCTGGAGTTTGGCGCCGCAATGGTTGGGACATTCGACAATACCGTAGTTACACTCCCTACAATGAGCCTATTGGTAAAAACGGGTTCAAAATATGTGCCCCGCGACTGTTTGTAAGTCACCTCGAGGTCTTGATGCTTCCCAGTCCACATACAGCCATTGTCGTTCCACTTACAATACACCAATAACAATAAAATTTCCTTACGTATCGCTCTGTCCTTTTGACACTATCGAACGGGGTGCGAACACCTAGATTGGACTCTTCTCTAAAGAGAAGTCACGAACCTGGGGGTCGGTGGGACTGTCAGAGCCTTCTTTTAAGTCTACTCCACACTTGTCGCATTTCTTTTCTGCCGACCTAAAGATAAATATTGTCACGAACGTGGTGGTTTGTGCTCTACTTCCACCCTCACTGCAAAATCTCTTCGAAACACCCCTGACACAACCGTGTTCCGTTATCTGTCTGTACTGCGTCTCTCAGGATAAATTTACAATGTGGACAGTACAATTCCTTTCGAACTGCTTCAACTGTTTTGATGTTCGCCATTTTAATAGAAGTTGATAGACCAGAGGTTATTATAATCATAATTATTAGAGGCATGTGCGTCATACATACAATTATACATACATCAAAACAACACATTATCTACATAGTTATGGTGATGAATTGTCCCCTTCTAGGAATGAGTATCCACCCCGTAAGAGGAGGGCCCGAGCAAGCCAAACTTATAGACTGCCATGTAGGTTATATATCCTTTAAGAATAACCCCTAACCCTAGCTCTTCCGTTAACTTTTTACGTAAGTTAAAACCGTTGCGTTCATTCGTGGGCACCCTGTACAATATTATATGTGTGTATGATGGGGTGTGGACTATTATATACTGAATGCCGAAAGGTCTATACGAATGAACGCAGCACTTTTGATCATAAACGGGAATACTTATGCAGAACTGCATGACGCGCCCGTCTTGCATCCAAACTACCAAAGTGAATTTTTCTGAGGAGCACCAGATACGTTCATGCATGCGCAACTGAAGACTTCAGTATAAGACAGCATATATGCATGGCATTGCATGTATTAGATCTCCCTTGCTCCATCAGCAAGCTATAATTTATGCATACCTCTACCCCCCCCCCCCCCCCCCCCCCCCACCCCCCCCACACCCACTCCGGACTCTGTACTAGTGGGGCAAGGAAGGGCGTTGCAAACTTGCGATGCAGCGCTGGCGCCTGGCGGAAAGCATGATCTATATGCATACCAGGAAAAATATGAATAATTTTACTATATAGGATACATGCATGTACTATATTATACGATCTAAGGCCACTCCAAGTGGTAATCCTGTTTCTCATCAGGCCATTATTGATTTTTAGTGCATGCGGGCGGGCGGGTTTTCAGCATCTCGGAAAACGTTATTGACTACATTATGTTATATGCATTTTCTGACGCGAAACCAATACTCTAATTACCACAAATATCATATATGCATACAAAACACAGAAATTAACTGCATGTAATAACAAAAAAAAGGCAAGGACTTTTCAGTTACCACTTAGAAATGCCGGTGGGAGTTTGCTCTTGATGCATCACATTTGAGAAGGTATTTCTGATCATCCATATTTTCCATCACTCAAGCCAAGTCAATGTTTCAACACCTGGGTATTAAGGTTGTGAATGGCTACCGCTTCTTAGGAGGGTTCATTGGAGACCGTGAAACCACAAAACAATTTCTTGACAACAAGATCACAGGGTGGGTGAACAATCTTGTCAAATTATCCAAAGCTGCCGAGTCACAGCCTCAAGCAGCTTTTGCTGCACTATCCAAATCCATGCAGTTTGAGTGGTCCTACCTGCAAAGAATCCTTCCTAGTTGTGAGGAAGCATTTACTCCAATCTGGAATACTTTTTACCAATATTTTTGGCCTGCCATCTTTGAAGGTACAATCTCCGATCTTGAAAAGCAGCTATTCTCAATTCCTGCACGATTAGGTGGCATGGGAGTTCGCAATCCAATCAAAACTGCCAAGATTGCCTATACCACATCCAGAGCAGGCACAAGAAACATTGTGGATGCCATCAAAGGAAAGATGGAGTTCTCTCTACCTGATCACAATGTTCTAATGTCTGATGCAATGGCAAACATGCACACCACCCTCCAGCAGCAAGATGAGGTCATACTTCACTCAACATTGGCCAATTCAGAGCTAAATGCCAAAACAAGATGGGCAATACAACGGGCAGTGGAGGGCAAGACATCATCATGGTTAACTGCTTTGCCTATTGCTCACCATCACTTTGACCTTTCTGCCACAGAATTCCGTGATGCCCTCGCATTGCGATACAATCGACCACTGCTGAATATGCCAGCCAATTGTGATGGATGTGGAGCTGCAACTAGTTTGGAGCATGCCCTTGACTGCAAGAAGGGAGGTCTGGTAACCCAACGTCACAATGAAGTTCGAGATGTTATTGGCGACTTAGCATCAGTTGTTTTCAAGGAAGTTGTTAAAGAACCAGTCGTGCAAGAGGCAAACGATGCTGAAGGTGTACCCTCCCTAATTGCTGACCTTAGTATCAGAGGAGTATGGCAGCCCCAGACCGTGGCGTTGTTTGATGTACGTGTCACAGACACTGACGCCCCGTCCTATTCACAGCGAGTTGTTTCTGCCATTCTCTCTTCAGCTGAGGAAGCGAAGAAAATGAAGTACTCTGAAGCAGCAGCTCTTCGCCGAGCATCATTCACACCCTTTGTTGTGTCAGTCAATGGAGTCCTGGGTCGAGAAGCAAGCTTTTTTATCAAACATCTTGCTCAGAAACTTGCTCATAAGTGGGAAAAGTCAAACAGTGAGGTATTGGGATGGATGAGAGCACGACTGTCTTTTGCAATCCTCAGAGCAACAAACCTTTGTCTGAGGGGCTCCCGCACCAAATGGAGGAGTGCATTTGGAATGGATGATGGAGCAGGGTTGCCTAGTATCTCTGCCTGAACGTCATGCTTAAATAGTTTATGTCATTATCATTTTTATTTAATGTGTAATATTATTATTGTTTTTGCACCATATGTCTAAATGTATTATGTATTCTGTATATTACATTTATTGAAGTCTATATTATTGGTTTAGCACAGTACACATGCATATGTAACAACTTTCCAAAAGGCGCTCCACATGAAATATTGTGAGTATATATATACATCAGCCAATTTTCCCTCCATGCATTTCTAAATCTTGAAAGGGTGTACCACCACAAGTGAAAGAAAAATCATCAAGTATTTCTTCCATGCAGCTTTAGTACAATCATGTTATATCCCTCCCGCTGTAGCATCATGCATACCCACACTCTTTACATGCCTCAAGCTTGAAGCAAATTGAAGCGTCTTCCTACGTACTCGTGGTGATGTTTTTTTGTTACAAAGATGGATGGGGTACGTTGGGTGATTTGGGTATCCAATTTAACTGGCTGAACAGCGACATGACCATTGGTAGACTAGGAGGCATGCATACATTGCATGCTGCATATTTCATCCATGCATGGATCTACAACAAAAGCATAATAAAGGGTTTACCACTGTTTAGAATGCTTCATACTGAACGAAAGTATTTTTAAATGTGGAGCGTCCAAAAAGCATAGCCTTAATATGTGAAACACTGTAAATAGCTATTGACTTAAAATCTGCACTCTCAGGTGCCCTTCTCAGATCCTTCAAATTCTTACATCGTTGAGCAATTGTTTTAAATTCATCGTTCATTTTCTCCCTCATAAGTCCCACACACTGTAAATTCAAAGGGGACATAATCCTCTCAACAGGATTGCTCCATGAATGACAGGGAGCCCGATAAAAGAATATTGTTCACCAATACGTTCAGGCTCATTTTCTGCCGAAATTGTCCACGGAACGACAAAACTGTTGCTGCAAACACACAATAGGCTGCAATCGATCAGTACTTTTTGAAAACGTAAATTGTTACGCATGCGCAGTGACGCGTTTCTGAAAATCGGCACGCGGGCGAGGGAGGATGAGTGGCCTAAAATAACCTCGAGTGGAAAGTGCGTCGGCCCTGCGGGAAATATCTAGATGTCTAGATGGGCGTAGACCTTCGGAAGGTTGGGTATCAAGCCTATACATGTACCCAGTGTAGGCTATTATCGCATATGTGGCTACATGTAGACATGTAGCCACATGCGCTATCAGGTGGATACGATCTTGGCATATACTTGATACCGCCAAAACGTGAAGGTCGGGCTACGCCCAACTAGGGAATATCTTTTTCAGTTGGGGGAGGTAATATTACAGTCAATGTCTGTACAGGGTACAAGAATAATGGAATAGCAATGCATCTAATACTATGCCAATGTTCCCTCTTCTGCTACGAATAAAAACTCTGCAGTTTAATTACTTACAAATACAAAATATATTTAATAAGTAGACCCCACGTGAGTTGAATAGCATGAAGAAGGCGGCGCTCAGGAATTACTCCTTTTGGCGGCAATGGCTTCCATTCACATCCAAGGAGGCACCACCAAGTGCAACTACACCACCTCCGTATGACACCACCATATTTATGACACAATAAAACTAGCGCAGCGTTTTGACTTCGGCAGGCCAAAACGGCGAAACCCGGCAGAAGAAGTGAGAAACATTGCTAGCAAGTTCTTCCCACAACACTCTGCGGGCCAGCTGGCCAACGCGGTCTTTCCCAACGTTGCTATCAAAACACAAGTGAGTACTGATGAGGAAAGCGTCATTTTAAAAATGTATTTTTAATTTCTTTATAAGATCCTACTTGCTTGTGAAAAAGCTACGATGAGAGACGTTCCCAACCAGATGCTGGGCAAGATGCAACGCATGGATGACGTGCTGAGCTATTTCCTCGGCACCACCAAATCCAGAAGTCTCTCGATGCCTCAAAAAAAGCCTAAGGCCCAAAGGCCTGTTAATCTGTCCATCGGAACCAGGTACAGCTTCTCAGGTAAGAAGAGCCCGCGTATGGCCTTCCAGAACTTCAACGACCCAGAGCATGCAAAGTTTCCGAGCAAGAAGAAGCGGGCAGTTGTGTGACACAGCCTTGTTGAGGCTGATTGTTTGTGGACAGTTGGTACCGAGTGCGTGCGATATTGAAACATGAAATCATCATCATCATTGTCGTCATCATTGCACAACAGATTCTTTTTCTTTCAATGTCAACATAGGACTAGTGAGGGAAGACAGAGCATAGAACACATTGACATTGTCAGGTATCTCCACATGTCCTGATTCACAAGGGACAAGCCGTGTGTGTGTGTGTGTGTGTGTGTGTGTGTGCATGTGTGTGTGCATGTGTGTGTGTGTGTGGTTGAAAGAGCACAAAGCAATGAACACTTAGGACACCACATTTATGTCTTTCACTCACTGGAGTCCTCCAATACTTGTACCAGTTTGTATTGGGAGGGGCTACTGGTGTTTCCGTGCTTGTCTAAAATGTTCTTGATCACAGACGCTGTTCTCTCAGACTCGCTTAGCTGTGTGGCACCCATCAGAGGGTGAAGGTGTGGGTGTGGGCCATCAGAGGGTGAAGGTGTGGGTGTGGGCCATCAGAGGGTGAAGGTGTGGGTGTGGGCCATCAGAGGGTGAAGGTGTGGGTGTGGGCCATCAGAGGGTGAAGGTGTGGGTGTGGTACATCAGAGGGTGAAGGTGTGGGTGTGGTACATCAGAGGGTGAAGGTGTGGTTGGATTAAGTTTCGCTTTAAGCCCCACCCCCTTACCCACCAGAATGCTTTTATAGCAGCAGCAGGCTTCGGTACTGATGGACACCCTGACGATGAGAGTGGATGGAGGTGATGGTGTGCCAATAGGTGATGGAGTGTGTGAGGGAGAGCCTGACTCAGGGGTGGCCCTGGTCACCAGGATCAGCTTGCTATTACGTTCAGCTGTCTTGTGTGGACTACGTCTGTGTGTGGAGGAGATGGGAGGGGGAATAGAGGGATGTGGGATAGAGATGGTAGTAGTGGTGGTATGTGGTATGTATATAATGGGGGGGGGGGGGAGGAGGTTTATTATCAGGGGGCCAGGGAGTGCTCACCTGCTTCTCTTGAAAATTGAATTGTTTTCCGCTGTGGCTGGTGTTGGCTCCAGCTGCTCTGAGAGTCGATAACTGAAGAGAAAGTTATATATGGATGTATTGTGTGTATCACACCCCTCCCCTCCCACAACCCACTAACCACTTGGCCCTCACCACACACAACACCCTCACCTCCCCATATATCACCGCACACTCTAACCTCCCCCATGTCACCATATGCAGTACCCTCACCTCCCCATATGTCACCATATACACAGTACCTCACCTCCCCATGTCACCATACACAGTACCCACACCTCCCCATATGTCACCATACACAGTACCTCACCTCCCCATGTCACCATACACAGTACCCACACCTCCCCATATGTCACTATACACAGTACCCACACCTCCCCATATGTCACTATACACAGTACCCACACCTCCCCATGTCACCATACACACAATACCCTCACCTCCCCATATGTCACCATACACACAGTACCCCATTAGGACACCCCTTCATTGTCACCCCCTCCCCATCCACAAGACCCTACATTGGGTACATTACTTTTCATCTTCAGTGAGACAAGAAGTACTTCCCAACCAGCGAACAAGGTGTGGAGAATGAGGGAGATTGTAGTTGGCTGAAACCTTCTGGTACAGTGTTAGTGTGGCTAGAATCTCAAACTCCTGTCGCTTTTTGCAGAAGTTAATGAGACCATCCTAAAAAGCAATGCATCAAAAAATGCAGTTATTACTATTAAAAAGCAACAGCCTTGGTTCTTATCTATAAGCAACACACCTGCGTTTTGTCCTTGTGGGCAGTGTGTACCATGGTGAGATCAGTTAGGAAGGTCCCCAGGTATGGCACCACTCCATGCTAAGGGGGGGGGGGGGGGCTGTAGTCATGGCAACAACGATCGACGTCCTAAGAATGCAAGGTGTACCTGGGTCAACTGTGAGGGGACCTTCTTCCCTTGAGTATGCTTAGCTGTTCCCTCCTGTCAGTAAGCATTTTGACCAGTAAGTGTGCGTGGGTGTGGTGGTGGGGGGGGGGGGGGGTCTCACCTTGGCCAGAAGGTCTCTGCTGGTTTTGTGGTTTGAGTCTGCCTGGAAGAGATCTGCCAGCTCTTCAAACGTAGCCTGCTTGTCTCTGGTATTGAGGGGAAGAGAGGGTGCTATTTGAATGGCTGCTACTTACGTGTACATGTGGTGGTTGGGGGGGGGGGGGGGGAGGGGGGAGAAGGGAATAGTTTTGCATGTACATTGGACAACCCCAGGGGAAAGGTGTGGGACAACTGCACCTACGGTTGTCCCCCACACACCTTCTCCCTGTAATGATTGTAGGTCTCTTGTGGGCGGCAGGGGGGGGGGGGTATATGGTAACCATTGGATGTGTACTTAAGCCATGAGGATATGTATCTCTTGTGCTGTCGTAGGGTATGTGCGTTTCATGAAGGACATGCACACCAAGGGGATGTGTTTTTATTTTTATTTTTAAATGAGGAGGGAAGAGGGAGGAGTGAAGAGGGAGGAGTGAGAAGGGAGGAAGGGAGGAGGGAGGAAGGGAGGAGGGAGGAAGGGAGGAGGGAAGAAGGGAGGGGCACAACATACTGGGACACAGTGTGCCATGACTGGTGTAGCCTGTAGACTGAAGAGGACTGTAGTCCTGCCACAATGGCCCTCAGAGCTGAGAAGTTTCTCATCAGACGACAGTGTTGTGCTACCTGTATCCAGTGTGCTATGACCCTGCCCCTGGCTGCTGCTACGCTCTCCTCCAGAATGGTTGCTATGACTACCAGTGATATCCTAAATGGACAAAGGGTACATCAGTATGCATGTGTGTGTTGTTGTGTGTGTGTGTGTGTGCATGTGCCCGTGTGCATGTGTGTGTATGTGTGTGTGCGTGTGTGTCAGGCATACGTGTGCGCAGATATGTGCATGTGTGTGCGCATATATGTGCATGTGTGTGCATGTGCATGTGCCTGTGTGTGTATGTTCACATAGAAGTTACCTGTTGAAATGGTTGATGCAAGCTCTGACTGTTGTTGCAGCTGCATACTTTATGTCCCTGGTATAACTCAAGCACTCGTGAGGTGCGACTGCTTGAAAGAGACGCTGGTGAGAAGAGAAGCCAAAATGAAGGGAACAGATGAGTGAGTTATTCACTGAGGGCGGAAGTGATATGGTTGTGTGTGTGTGGTGTATGCTTATTGTGATGGTGCCACTTGTGATGTGGCATGAATAGGTGCTGATGTATACGTATTAGGTGGCAAAGGGAAAGAGTCCACCAGAATGTGAGTGATGACGTGTGATGATATAGAAGCACACGAGGAAAGTGCAACAAGAGTATGGAGTGGGAAGATATTAAGGAGTGCTTGTGGGAGGGTGAGGTTAGTGCTTGTGGGAGGGTGAGGTTAGTGCGTGTGGGAGGGTGAGGTTAGTGCTTGTGGGAGGGTGAGGTTAGTGCTTGTGGGAGGGTGAGGTTGGTGCTTGTGGGAGGGTGAGGTTAGTGCTTGTGGGAGGGTGAGGTTAGTGCTTGTGGGAGGGTGAGGTTAGTGCTTGTGGGAGGGTGAGGTTAGTGCTTGTGGGAGGGAGAGGTTAGTGCTTGTGGGAGGGTGAGGTTAGTGCTTGTGGGAGGGTGAGGTTAGTGCTTGTGGGAGGGTGAGGTTAGTGCTTGTGGGAGGGAGAGGTTAGTGCTTGTGGGAGGGTGAGGTTAGTGCTTGTGGGAGGGTGAGGTTAGTGCTTGTGGGAGGACAATGGATTAACTTCTAACACAAGCCTCACTGAGTCTTCTGCTGTCAAAGATGCGGCCATATCTTGTGGGTGGAATGAAAATAGATGGAACTGTTGACCACCAACAGCATCTCCTGTAAAAACAAAAGGCAATTAAGTCGATTTATTGTTTTAATTTGTTTATTTTTACCTGATGAAACAGTATGCAATATTCTATCAATCCAGGAGGTCTGTGAGTGCCTTTCAACTTCCGCCTTTACGTTTGCTATTGTTTCTCTCAATGCGAGGCTCTCGTGGGTCTCATCACAGCCTGGGCCTCCTGCAAACTCTTCAACCTTGGCGAGATTGTCGATTGGGTTGAAAAAGTCTGCTGGATATGCGTCAAGCCAGAACTTGAACAGTTTAAGGACGTTACTGTCGGAGAGGCACACACCAACAAAACAAAACAAAAGTTGTGAAACGTGTATACATGTATTCTCGATAGACAAACGTACCGTCGTCTCAACTGTGCAGAATCGATTGAAGCCACATCAACGCTGCGGTTGAAAGAACGGCTGCAATGAATTTTCCTTGTTTTTTTTTTTTTGTTTTTTTTTTTCTACAGTTACAAAGCGACCACTAAGAGTTTACCGCAAGGCATAGGAATGGCACAATGCATCCTTCGGTTTGAACCGGTTAGAAGAACCAGACACGCTACCAGGTTACAGTTTTTATATACCTATCAGCGGTCGGCTTAGTTCCTCCGGTTAGTATCGAAATAACGACCCCTGGCTCGGCAAACGTGCGATATGTCGCCAAGAAGCACGCCCTGTACGCTGACACGTCCGTGGTCACCTCGTTCGGAATGAGGTATCCAGTCAAACCTTCCAGAGTGCCGGCCTTCACCGTGCGAATCTTACGCGTCACCCACTGCGAGCTATCGTCGGTAGGTTCGCTCTGACAGCGAACCCTTTTGAGCACCGTAGAGAATACCAAACCGTCCTCTTTTTCTTCGGTCACATCTTGTGTTCCTGAAAAAGTAACGCAATGTCAAAACAATAGAAACAAAAAATAACAAAATAAAATACTGAAACAACAGAACTGCAAAAATAGAACGCACCGATCTCACCCGTAGAGTCTGGTTGCGAGGCATGGGAGCACCGTACTTCACTGGTGGCGTCGTCGTCCATTCCTTTTTGGCAAGCGTCTTCGAACGCTTTGGTGAAAGTTATGACGAGCCACGCCTACCAGGTTGTGACGTCTGCACATTTACTTCGAGCCACGCCTACTAACACCCGATCATTTTTCATGTGTGGCCATGTAGTGTGACATTATCACACCTTGGAGATGTCGCTGGACCACGTTAGAGACAACGGACGTCCCTTGTCCTCGCTAGGAAGTGTAAAGAAAAACCAAACTGGACAGAAACTCACAAGAAGCGGCCCCGCCGCGGAGATTAAATTTAAACCTCCGCCCACACTTCTTTCTTCAACAGAGCTGCCAGGGGTAGGCAGTTTTTTTTTGTCGTTATAAAAAAAATCGCACGATTTCCGCAGGCACATTTCCTAGCATGGCGGGTTAGAAAGACCAGCATAGGTAGGCCCATTGTGACATGTGCATCCCGTTGCTGCCATCTTTTCTCACTCACGTTCACCACCCACATGTGCGCAGGTTCGTCTGGCGTCGACTATAGCTGCAGCCCTCTGCACAGTCCGAGAAAGGACCAGTGGTTGGTGCGAATGATAGGTGTGACAGCCCCTCCCCCTCACTCCGTTATATTAATAACCTCGGACGAACTCTTTCCCCTTCACACACACACACCCTCTCCGAATACGCAGACTCCAAGGTCTCATCCTTGCCTATCCCTCCATCTCGCACGCCTCACGTGCGTTGCTACCCTTGCCCCTATGCCAACAACATTTCAGCTGCGTTTAAGAGGTCTGCCAGCGACGTGTTCCTTTTTAAAAATAATTGATAAATTCCCTTAGATACTCCCGCTTTGCTCCCACCCCAAGGGCGTCACTGCCCCGCACTTCACTTATACTGTCGTCATGGCCACCGACAATCGAAACAAGTTCATCCATTTTTACCAAGTGCCAAGTTCCCACGAGAACACGGTATACCGTTCACCCGGACTGGCGCAGAGAACCATAACCGTATATATGTGAAATGAAACATAATAGAGACTGTGTGTAAATCAAAACGATTAATATTTTTGAATGTATACATTGCGGTCACACACACACACACACACACACACACACACACACACACACACACACACACACCTGACCTATCTACATTATACAAAACGCATGTCATTATCAGTCCAAACCATTCCTTTAGGAAACAGTACAAGTTGAAGCTAGTGTGCAAACAACATGGGAGGGATGCATATCACATGGTGATAGCTTCACTATACTTGCTGCAACCATCTAGTAACACATCAAATTACAGTCACCAGAGGCGGATACAGGGGGAAGTCCAGGGTGTCCGGACACCCCCCTTCCAGCCGATCATGAATAAATTAACGTAATTAAAGTACGCAAATCAACCTGGTTCAACCACATTAACCTCTTGGCGACAAAGCGGTCAGCTTACGACAGAGGCTGATATGTACGGGGGGCGAGAGGGGGGGGGGGGGGGGGGGGGGGGGGGGGGGGGCCTGGTGATGAATAGAATTAAGTATCAATACAAATGCAATTAACAACATCCCACGTGATATAGCGTGGCAAGCAAACGTGTTCACTCACCTCATTCATACGACAATCTTGAGTTACTTTTCCAAGAAAGCAGAAGGTAATGTACTAAAAGATTTATGGATTTACGCGTACAGGAATCACGCACCCGTCATGACTTCAACCGCCCGGCAGGCCGATCGAGTATCTCGTCATGCCAATAAGGGCTACCCGGTATTCAATTCTAAGTTGCTAATTATGAACTATACGCTCAGCATTTGTCACAGTTGAAATTAATGAATGTATGTGAAGCATTTATCAACAAGCACACAGGAAAATGTCTCAATCTTGTATTTTGTATCAGTAAATGATATGTTGTAGTAAATGTACATTTTACTATTTCATTATTTCAATCAAATGTGAAATGCCTCTCTCGACAGTTTCTACATTCCACTCCAATAGGTCATGAATTTAGGATGCACAGTTTATGAGTTGCACTGAGACTCACGCGAACCCCCCAACCATTATTCGCCGCCATTTACTTTCCCCCCAATTTAAGGCTTCAATATTGATATGTAGTCTGTGTCGCCAAGTGCGGACCCCCAAAAGTTTCCACGCTTCGCGTGGGAGGGGGCACATCCCCCTATTGATTTCATGTCTGACACCACCCTTATAGAATTCCTGTATCCGCCCCTGTCAGTCCCTACTCCGTAACAGAATACCTCATATAAGATGATAGCCAAGGTCCAGTCCTTGTTATACCAGTGCAGTTTGAATGGTTGCTACACATGCCAGCCCCTCCACTAGGTTAAAAACCTCCACTTACTACATAAGGCTACATAGCCTTTCATCTCTGCCTACCCCACTAGTCTGAGGTATCATGTGCAATTCTCCCTGGTCACAACCTTCCAGCAGGATTTGCCCACTGATAACATCAATCATGTTTGCCTCACTCCAAAGCCTTGGTTAGCTTTGCCTCACTCCCAAGCTTTGGTTAGCTCTGCCTCACTCCCAAGCCTTGGTTAGCTTTGCCTACTGTGACCAACTCCAGCTGGCATCCACAGGACCACTCAACAGATCTCACAGTTACTTGATACCAGACTGACAGGCAACATTATCTGAGACTATATGGTCAAAGGATCCTATTTGTGAATACATTGAGAAGGGGAAAAAAAAAAAAAGACAACACACACTATATTGATCACAAAATGAAAACAGTAGTGAACTCTTCTACTTCAACCAGTCCATATCGTCATCATCGTCAGGGAACAGAGGGTTATCGGGTAGAGGTGGTGGGGCGATAGCTTTAGCAGGTGCCTGAGAGAAGGGGTTAATTATGATGATTGCAAACCAAGAGGGGGAGAGAAAGAAGAGGAGTGGGAGATGGGGGTAGGGGGGGTAGGGGGATAGGGGGGAAGGGGGACTTCATGAGTTTTACCTCACTCTCTGTAGGTTGTTTCTTGGTAGTGGTAAATATACTATTGAAGTCATCATCGTCATCGCCAAAACCAGCAGCACTTTTGAAGAGAACATATTATGAGCACAGAGAACAGCCATGCCAGGTTCAACCCAGCTTACCTAATTGTAACCTTCCCTGCAACAGGGGCTGGTGCAGTGGCTGGACCACTAGCCTTTGGCTGTGCTGGCTTTGGTGTGAAGAACGTATCATCCTCATCTGAGTCAAATATTCCCTTTGATGCCTTTTGGGCTAGTGTAGAATGATGTATGTTGTAACAAACCACAGACACACCCTAACCCAACCAAACCAACCAACCCTACCAAACCAACCAACCCAACCAAACCAACCAACCCTACCAAAGAGGCTTACGGGAGGGGTTCAATGAGTCATCTGGGAGGGGTGGAGGCCCCTCCCTTCCAAATATGCTACCTGCTCCATCTGCTCCATCTAGCCCTTTTGCAGTATGAAAGAGGGGAGGGGGGAGGGAGGTGGGGAAGGGGTGAGAGAGGGGGAAAAGGTGGGAGTGGGGGAAGGGGTGAGAGAGATGAGGAGAGGTGAGGAGGGAGGGGGAAGAGGTGGGAGAAAGAGATGAGGAGGGAGGGAAGAGGTGGGAGAGGGCAGACCAATTATGAGTTATGCTGATGTTTTGGTGGACTTGCCTCCAGGCTTGTGCGTAGTGCTTGCCGACATGCTAGGTGATGCTGCAGCCATAGTAGTGCCTCCTCCTATCTCACCTGAGCCAAATACTTCATCATCAGCCATCACAGGCTCTGTAACAAGGGAAGTAGGACAGTGGTTGATGAGGTAAATATAACACAACAGAACCCATGCAGGCTTTTCCAGTTATATTCGCAACTGTTCCAGAACAAACAAACCATGCTTCACACCTGACTGAATACAGATTCCTAATAATGGAAAGTGTAATTCTAAATGTATGGAATCATTTCGCACAGTACAGTGGTGACTCTTAAAAACTTTTTGGAATATGTCAGACTGGATAATGTAGTACACATGCACACAAAGGAGGTTTAATCTCACCTTGGGACTGTTGGGTTATTGATGGAAATATGGGTGGAGGGCTTGTCGACAGTATGGGAAGGGGAGGGAGTACTTGGGGGGTTGGAGGTGGTTGGGGATGTGTGGGAGGGAGTTTGGGGGTTGGAGATGGAGGCCGGGGAGGTAGCAGAGGCTGAGGACTTGGAGATGAGGGTGGAGGTTGGTGGACAGGTGATGCTTGCAAATCTTTTGAAGTGTCCTTGTCTTTAATTTCTTCCTCTTCTTCTTCCTCTTCCTCTTCATCTTCCTCCTCCTCCTCCTCTTCCTCTTCCTTCTCCTCTTCCTCCTCCTCCTCTTCTTCCTCCTCCTCCTCTTCCTCTTCTTCTTCCTCCTCCTCTTCCTCTTCTTCTTCCTCCTCTTCCTCTTCTTTCTCCTTAACACTGTCTTTCTTCTGCTCAGCAAATAGAGGTTTATCAGTTTGAGGTAAACCTATTTCCTCTGTAGCAAAAAGGACATACGTTTTATATTATCTTTTTGTCCCATTATTTCATTTTGCCTTAGCAGTACCTGACTTCACCTCCCCCTTTTTGTCTTCTAATTTTTCTTCTTTTTTCTCCTCTTCTTCGTCCTCCTCCTCTTCTTCTTCTTCCTCCTCCTCCTCCTCTTCTTCTTCCTCCTCCTCCTCCTCCTCTTCATTCTCAGGCAATTTTTGAGGAGAATTAGGAGTTACCAAAGTTGCTGCAGGAGTCACAGCTGCTTCCACGTTGGCTACAACTTTTACATCAGGTTCGGTTGGCTTGATGACCTCGACCTTCTTAACAGGTTCAGCAGGTTGACCCAGCGGCACTGTAATACATCAACACACTGTTACGTCATACAGCCTGCCTGTTTTCTAGACCAACCGTTGGCCATCTCTGCCAAGCCCCCAACAGGTTCAACTGCCTTCACCATCCCCACTGGCTTCACCGGTACAGGCTGAGGTACTGGAGCAAAATACTGTACTTTAATTTTTAAAATTAAAAACACACTTCTTTACCTTCTTCCTCCTCTTCCTCCTCCTCTTCCTCCTCTTCCTCCTCCTCCTCTTCATCCTCCCCAGCACTAACCTGTGTCTTTGCGGCAGTACTGCCGGGAAGAGTGTTCAAAGTAACCTCCTACATTTGAGTTAGAAAAACACCACTCAACACCAAAACACCCAGACATGAAAGTGACAAACTCAAGAGACCTTAATGGTTGCCACGACAACACTCAGGATTTCTGGAGTAGTGAAGCTACCCTTCACTTTAAACTTGGCGGCCATTGATTGGTAAGCCTGGTTCATTATCACCTTCACCTTCCCCTGTACCTCCTAGAACACACACCCACACAACCAAACACATACAAGTATGACATAGTTACCTTGGGAGGGGGAATGGGGGAGGGGTTTTCCTCACCTCTGGAGAAGCCCCTGTGGACTGCCGTGCCTTGCTTGCTTCTTGGAGGTCATCAGAAGCTGTCTGCAGCCTCTGAAGGGCGACAGGGTGTTTAATACATATACGCCAGACCAACCTCCACACACACACACACAAATGTACACACACACACACACACACACACACACACACACACACACACACACACACACACACACACACACACACACACACACACACACACACACACACACACACACACACACACACACACACACACACTCACTCTTACCCTTTCCAGTTCACGTATCTTAGCACTGTACTGGTCTTCTGCCTCACGTCTCTGTTGCCTCAAGGAGAGCTCCCTGCCCTCCAGCTCTTTGATCTGCTGTCTCTGGGATGCCTCCCTTGACTCCGCCTCCTGAAGCTGGCTCTTGCACTGTTGCAGCTTGTCAAGCTGTGCACTCAACTGCTCCCTAATGTCCTGCAATTGTGGGGACAGGTCTTGACGTCTGAGGACATCAACCTTTTGATGACAACAGATGGGAAGGTGGGGCCACCACCAGGAAGAGAAAGCGAGAAGTGAGAAGAGAAGGAGGTAAAGTGGAGGGTTGGGGGGTTTACATCCTAACCTTGGCATTGGAAGCACTCAGCTCTGCCTGCAGCTTTTGGTAACTCTCCTGGAGGTCATCCATCTTTCTCCTCCACTTGTCTTCTGCCTGGTTCACCATGCGCTCACTCTTCATTCTCCACTGCTCTTCAAGGTCCCTCTCCACCCGAGATACCTGGTCGCTAGCGGCGTCGTTTGCCGACTGTTTCTCCTTCTTCAGCCGCTCCTTCAGCTGGGAGACCTCGCTCTCGTGGGTCTGCTTGAGCTCCTCCATCTCCTCGTCCCACTGCTTCTTGGCCGCAATCATCTTCCGCTTGCGCTCATTCATCAGCTGCATGGAGCAGGGAGGAGTGGCTAGCGATATGTGGTGGACCGTATCCTTGACACCCATTAGTAAGTAGCGTAGCTGATAATATGGCTTCTCGTAGTATCAACCATTACTAGGATATGCCCCTCCCCTGTCATCATGTTACTTACATGTACATGCATGCAGTTCACTAGATTCACATGACTACTCTACTGAAGAATAATGGGGGTGGAAGGAAAGGAGGGGTGACCTGTCTGGGAAATCCCTTCCCAGCCAGTCTTTAAACCTATAATGACCATCCTTAAAAGAACTCTAGTTTTTAATTCTTAACCACCTATCTTTTAGTTCTTGACCACATCAAGCCATTTTGGAAGCACAATACACAGCAGTTACTACAACACAGTGAAGAATACCTAGAGCACATTTTAAAGTCAATAACAACCCCAAGCTCACATGCATAGAAACACATGTACCACACACACACACACACACACACACACACACACACACAGTGATACCTGCATCCTCCCACCCCCTCCCCCTCCACCCCCCCCCCCCCCCCCGCACAAACACTCACCTTCTCCTGAGCTTCCTTTTCGGTCCTCAGCTCTGACACCTCATCTTGCAGGTGTTGTAGGTCAGCCTTCAGTTTGGTCCCCTGACTTTTCTCCTCTTTTAGTTCTGACGATGAACTCTGCAGCTGTGCACTCACCTCTGTAACCATGACAACCAAAACAATGAATGATGCATGGTTGCATGTGTGTGTGTGTGTGTGTGTGTGTATGTGTGTGTGTGTGTGTGTGTGTGTGTGTTCTAGCTGTCTCTGATGAAACCTGACCTTCGTACTTCTGTTTGATGGATGCCCACTCCTGAGCGCTGCGTTGAGCATCTGCCACAGCTGTTGCCAGCTCTGTCTTCAGGTCACACTCCGTCTGCCTGGCTGTGGCTAGTTCCATTTGGAAAGCACTGAGCTGGGCTGTGCAAGAACTTAGTTCTGTTGTCAAGGCAACCTAGAACAGGACAACAGGAAAGTAAAAATAACACCTAAACGTTAACTAATGCAATTAGTTACCTTTTCTTGTTCTAATTGGAGCACTTTCACTTGGGACTGAGCTGCAGTGGTCTTGAATGTATCATTGCGGTGTTCCAACATGGAGTTACTTTGTTCCACAAACCTAACACATTAAGTCAACACACCAAGGTAATGATATTATCACGAACACCAGTACCCAAATGTGACCCCACCCCCTCCATACATGGTAGCAGTACCCAAATGTGACCCCACCCCCTCCATACATGGTAGCAGTACCCAAATGTGACCCCACCCCCCCACACATGGTAGCAGTACCCAAATGTGACCCCACCCCCCCACACATGGTAGCAGTACCCAAATGTGACCCCCCCCCCACACACATGGTAGCAGTACCCAAATGTGACCCCACCCCCTCCACACATGGTAGCAGTACCCAAATGTGACCCCACCCCCTCCACACATGGTAGCAGTACCCAAATGTGACCCCACCCCCTCCACACATGGTAGTAGTACCCAAATGTGACCCCCCCCCACACACACACACACACGGTAGCAGTTACACAGTTCAGATGGCAGTCCCTAGGCAACAATAGCCCAAAGTCCCCTGGCCCCAGGCCATTCCCTTGCCTCTGGTTCCGCTCCAGTAACTCTGCAATCTTCAAATTCTGCGTCTCAATTCGAGCACTCTTCTCAAACACATCTTTGCGAAGGTGTTCATTGTCCTGATTAAACCAAGGACAAAGGAAGGTGTGTAGTGATCACACTCCTCTCTTTACATTCATCTCCTTCACATCAGATGCCCCTCCCACATCCAATGCACTATTCCCTCCCACATACAGAGCATCCCTCATGACCAAGAAGGTTATCTTGTGTGGTACTCAAATGATTAAATGGTTAATTCCTTTGCTTTTAAAAATCTAGACAGGGTGTTGCTAATATGTGATTGCACTTATTCTATTAGGCTCAGTGAAGTTAATTAACTAACCTGGGGCCATTGCTATGGGAACATGCTACCAAGGGTGTGCTTCTCACTGCAGGGCCACTGCTATGGGGGACATGCTACCAGGGGGTGTGCTTCTCACTGCAGGGCCACTACTATGGGGACATGCTACCAGGGGTGTGCTTCTCCCTGCAGGGCCACTGATATGGGGGACATGCTACCAGGGGTGT
This sequence comes from Eunapius fragilis, assembly GCA_963681505.1. Taxonomy (NCBI): domain Eukaryota; kingdom Metazoa; phylum Porifera; class Demospongiae; order Spongillida; family Spongillidae; genus Eunapius; species Eunapius fragilis. The sequence goes on along the minus strand of OY811983.1, from coordinate 1,946,631 downwards.
GCTTCTCACTGCAGGGCCATTGCTATGGGGAACATGCTACCAGGGGTGTGCTTCTCACTGCAGGGCCACTACTATGGGGACATGCTAGCAGGGGTGTGCTTCTCACTGCAGGGCCACTGCTATGGGGGACATGCTACCAGGGGTGTGCACTCGCTGCGTTAAATGATGGTTGCGTTAAATGATGGTTTATTGTAAGCAATCATATGGTGATCTCGTAAAAACAAAAGTGTGATCGCTGTCATTGTATGTAAGCTGTGAGGATAAAATCACGCCCCAATTATATAAACCATCCCTTCACCTTGCCTCCACCAGTACAACCAGTAGTCCAATAAGGCAATGATGGCTTCCCCCCCCCTCCCCCCACCTGTTCTTAATAATGCCCACGTTTCAACAGCCAGGCAACAACAACAAAAGACTGCAAATAAAAGCAAACACTGCTTGCTCAAAAGGACCACCTGCTTACCAAGAACTGCCCTGTGCATAGCCTACATTTACTTATTGCAACAGACAACTCTGGTTCTGATTACTTTGCACTCCAGATGTGACGTCACTTACAAGTTGAAAGAAAAGTGAAGCATGCTAGGTAGTGCTTGCAATGTGGGCCACAACAACAGCCCAGAGACAAAGGACTTCTTCGTAACATACAATCGAGCGGTACTACATGCATGCCACATCAGAGTGTACAAAATAATTACATCATGAAGCCGTCCATTACACTTTCAGTGCACGTAACCCTAATCATAGTAACCATAGTAACCATCTCTTCCCTTTCCCCCTCCTCCCCAGTACGGCACTTCACCTGGATGACTCTCTGCACGTTATGCAACAAGACTGTAGCCTCCATGTTGGGAGCATTGCGGGACATGAGGGAGCTACCACCACCACCACCTGTGCCAATACCCTCCTCACGTAGCCTGTCCAGCTGTGTGGAATGAACAGCAATGATCACACACAACACACACACACCTTCTTTTGACTGAAGGTATGAGGAAACAGTGGTAACATACAGAACAGAACAGGTGCAGTGATAACATACAGAACAGGTACAGTGGTAACATACAGAACAGAACAGGTACAGTGGTAACATACAGAACAGGTACAGTGATAACATACAGAACAGAACAGGTACAGTGATAACATACAGAACAGGTACAGTGGTAACATACAGAACAGAACAGGTACAGTGGTAACATACAGAACAGGTACAGTGGTAACATACAGAACAGGTACAGTGGTAACATACAGAACAGGTACAGTGATAACATACAGAACAGGTACAGTGGTAACATACAGAACAGAACAGGTACGGTGGTAACATACAGAACAGGTACAGTGGTAACATACAGAACAGGTACAGTGATAACATACAGAACAGGTACAGTGATAACATACAGAACAGGTACAGTGATAACATACAGAACAGGTACTGTGGTAACATACAGAACAGGTACTGTGGTAACATACAGAACAGGTACAGTGGTAACACACGGAACAGGTACAGTGATAACATACAGAACAGGCAGTGGTAACATCTATGTGAGGAGGTGTCATGTGTGGATGTGAGTGGTATGGATGTGAGGGGTATTGTGTGGATGTGATTGGTATTGTGTGGATGTGAGGTGTCATGTGTGGACATCATGGGAATGTGACCAAATAAGACATAAGACTATGTATGGACTAGAGGTAACACCTTGTTGGCAATGTCTTCCACTTTGGTGAACAGCTTCACAAGTTCCACACGTACTTCAGTCTGCTGCTGTCTTGTCTCACTGAGAAGGACTGTACTTTCAGCAGGAGGGGGAGGGGCAGGGGCAGGGGGAGGAGGGGGAGGAGGCTGCACATAGGCTTGCTGGCCATACATTGTCTGCATTCCAGGTTGCATTCCAGGTTGCATTCCAGGTTGCATTCCAGGTTGCATTCCAGGTTGCATTCCAGGCTGCATTCCAGGTTGCATTCCAGGTTGCATTCCGGGTTGCATTCCGGGCTGCATTCCAGGCTGGTAGTAGGTTGCCTGACCAGTAATAAAAATAGCTTAACAAAATAACACAGAAGGAAGAAGTGGCAGAGAAGAGGGGGCAGGGAAGAAGGGGAGGAAGGGGGGAGAGGGGGCAGGGAAGAGAGGGGCAGGGAAGAGGGGGGGCAGGGAAGAGGGGGGGCAGGGAAGAGAGGGCAGGAACCTCCCTACCTGTCCTGGCTGCTGGCCAAAGCCCTGAAGGATCTGCTGAGGTGGCTGATAAAGTGCTAGTTGGTTGGCCATTGGTTGCTGTCCATAAGGACCACCAGGGGCTTGAGTGTTAAAACCTAGCTGTCCTGGGGGAAAGCCCCCTTGCTGCTGGGGGAACCCCTGCTGGAGAGGAAATCCCTGTTGTTGTGCAAAACCCTGCTGCATAGGCTGCTGGGCCATGGCTGGCTGTTGGGGGTTGTATGGGTTTGTAATGACAGGAGCTGACTGCTGTTGTTGCTGTTGCTGTTGCTGTTGTTGTTGCTGTTGTTGTTGCTGTTGTTGTTGTTGTGCTATCCGAGCTGCTTCATCTGCTTTAGCTTTCAACTGACAAAGAAAATAGGTGACAATTGTATATATGTAATGTACACTATACAAGCAAATAGGAACAGCATGCAGTGTATATTATGGGTGCATGTGTGTAACGTGTATGTTATGGGTGCATGTGTGTAACGTGTATGTTATGAGTGCATGTGTGTAACGTGTATGTTATGGGTGCATGTGTGTAACGTGTATGTTATGGGTGCATGTGTGTAACGCGTATGTTATGAGTGCATGTGTGTAACGTGTATGTTATGAGTGAATGTGTGTAGCGTGTATGTTATGAGTGCATGTGTGTAACGTGTATGTTCTGAGTGCATGTGTGTAACGTGTATGTTATGAGTGCATGTGTGTAACGTGTATGTTATGAGTGCATGTGTGTAACGTGTATGTTATGAGTGCATGTGTGTAACGTGTATGTTATGAGTGCATGTGTGTAACGTGTATGTTATGAGTGCATGTGTGTAACGTGCATGTTCTGAGTGCAGAGCACAGGTGTAATATTAAGGTTGCATGTACATCTTAAAAGAATCCATGTGTGCAAAAAATTGCTGTGTGCTTTATGTATTCATGTTAATGTACGTCACGTGGTTGAATGTAAAGAGCCTGGCTTGTGTATAGTTTAAGTGCACAGGTACACAAAAAAATCAGTAGAATGAAATGTGTGTGTGTGTGTGCCTGTGTGTGGCTGCCTACCTCATCATTGTTAGTGGTCATGGGTAGCATTGGTTGTCCCATCTTGGAGATACGTGACAAGATCTCACTCCTCTGGGTGGAACCTCCCTCTTCTGTGGACTGGGTCAAGTGCTCTTCTATGGAATGGGTGCGTTCCCTGACTGAGCTCTGGTCATCGGAGCGTGAACTTTCAGACCTTAGGTGTGCATGTGGAGGTGTGCATGTGAGGTGTGCATGTGGAGGTGTGCATGTGAAGGTGTGCATGTGGAGGTGTGCATGTGGAGGTGTGCATGTGGAGGTGTGAATGTGGAGGTGTGCATGTGAAGGTGTGCATGTGAAGGTGTGCATGTGAAGGTGTGCATGTGGAGGTGCGCATGTGGAGGTGTGCATGTGGAGGTGTGCATGTGGAGGTGTGCATGTGGAGGTGTGCATGTGAAGGTGTGCATGTGGAGGTGTGAATGTAGAGGTGTGAATGTGGAGGTGTGCATGTGGAGGTGTGTATATATGTGAAGGTGTGCATGTGAAGGTGTGCATGTGAAGGTGTGCATGTGGAGGTGTGCATGTGGAGGTGTGCATGTGGAGGTGTGCATGTGGAGGTGTGCATGTGAAGGTGTGCATGTGGAGGTGTGCATGTGGAGGTGTGCATGTGGAGGTGTGCATGTGAAGGTGTGCATGTGGAGGTGTGAATGTAGAGGTGTGAATGTGGAGGTGTGCATGTGGAGGTGTGTATATATGTGAAGGTGTGCATGTGAAGGTGTGCATGTGAAGGTGTGCATGTGGAGGTGTGCATGTGGAGGTGTGCATGTGGAGGTGTGCATGTGGAGGTGTGCATGTGGAGGTGTGCATGTGGAGGTGTGCATGTGGAGGTGTGCATGTGGAGGTGTGCATGTGAAGGTGTGCATGTGGAGGTGTGAATGTGGAGGTGTGAATGTGGAGGTGTGAATGTGGAGGTGTGCATGGAGGTGTGTATATATGTGAAGGTGTGCATGTGAAGGTGTGAATGTGGAGGTGTGCATGTGGAGGTGTGTATATATGTGAAGGTGTGCATGTGAAGGTGTGCATGTGAAGGTGTGCATGTGGAGGTGTGCATGTGGAGGTGTGCATGTGGAGGTGTGCATGTGAAGGTGTGCATGTGGAGGTGTGCATGTGGAGGTGTGCATGTGAAGGTGTGCATGTGAAGGTGTGCATGTGAAGGTGTGCATGTGGCATGGTGTGTGTGCACATGTGTGTGGATGCATACATTTGTAAATGTGTAAGACAATGTGCAAAGTGCATTGTACACACACAACAGCATTTGGTGCATGAAATGTGAGTGTGTGCATGTGTAATGTGTCGTGTGTGTGTGCATGTGTAATGTGTCATGTGTGTGTGCATGTATAATACAGGTGTCATGTGTGTGTGCATGTATAATGTGTCATGTGTGTGTGCATGTGTAATGTGTCATGTGTGTGTGCATGTGTAATGTGTCGTGTGTGTGTGTGCATGTGTAATGTGTCGTGTGTGTGTGTGTGTGCATGTGTAATGCGTCGTGTGTGTGAGTGCATGTATAATGTGTCGTGTGTGTGTGTGCATGTGTAATGTGTCGTGTGTGTGTGTAAGCAGAAGCATATAGAGAACATAAGGTAGCAGTGAGCATTGTGAGAAGGCAGGACACACAGGGGTTCCCTCACGGTGGTGTTGGCACTGGGGCAGGCATAGCTGGCTCATCTCCGTCCTTCCCCTGTTTGGTTTTCTTCACCTCGACCTCAAAGACGAGGGTCGAGTTGGCTGGTATACGGCCTGCCACCCCCTGGTCACGTGCAAGGAAGCATTGAGTTACGCATAGTGTAGCAGGAGAATGCATTGGGTAGTTCTAAGCCCTTGTGTCCCCCCCCCCCCACCCCCTTTCCCCCTCCCTCCCTCTCCTCAGCTGTCTATTGTTCACTCATGCCCTCCGAAGGCATACCTGTGCGCCATAGGCAAGGGAAGCAGGAATTACGAGGAGCCTCTTGCCACCTTTCATCATTCCGATCATGCCCTCGTCCCAACCCTGCGGGTGTGTGTGTGTGTGTGTGTGTGTGTGTGTGTGTGCGTGTGTGCGCATATGTGGGCATGTGTGTATGTGCATATACATGAGTATGTGTGTGAGTAAGCAAGAGAAAAAATTAATGAATAATTTCCAAACAGGAACTCCTACACCACACCTCCCACCCTAACCCAACCTAACCTTACCCTAACCTGAACCTTAACCCTAAGCCTAACCTTAACATTAACCCTAAGCCTAACCTTAACACTAACCTAAGCCTAACCTTAACACTAACCTAAGCCTAACCTTAACATTAACCCTAAGCCTAACCTTAACATTAACCCTAAGCCTAACCTTAACATTACCTTAACTTAACCCTAAACCTAAGCTTAACTCCAGTGGCTCTAGTCCTAAGGACTTCACCTTAATAACTTTGCCCCTGCCTATCTTGAACTTAAATGACTTGTCAGTAGTAGCATTGCTATCAAACACCTACAGTGGGATGGAGAGGAGGCAAAAGGAGTGGGAGGAGAGATGGTACGGAGGGGGTAAGGAGAAATTAGCAATGGTGAGGGGGTGGAGAGAAAGGAGAGAAAGAAAGGAGAGAGATAGTAACCTTCATTACTCAGTATGTCTGCATGACCATTGTAAGGTACCTTCCCAATGCCTGAGCCTTCCCAGAGCCAACCGGTGTACTTGCAGTCTACAGAGTCTCCATTCTCAAGAGGCTGCAAAAAAGGGGAAGGAGGGATGGAGGGAGGAGGGAGGTGGAGGGATGGTGGTGGCAGTGGTCCAAGGAGATGCATATGCTAGAGTAGCAAAGCACACGTGTCACACATACATGTCCTTCTCCAATGATCAGATCTTGTTTTAAGAGGGACGAACATCCAGCTATATTAGCTTTGCACAGAGCAATCTGAAGGAGACAGGAGACCAAATTTTAATTCTCAATACTCTCACTCCTACCCTTCCCTTCCCCCCCAAGTACAAACCTGTTTGGCTAACTTGGCTGCGTCATCATCTGACGTATAATGGAAGGACCATGCCTGCCTCTGGTCGTCGTAAAAGCTGGCATAATTACCCGCCTGAACCTGAATTTTTATTTATTTAAATTTTTCAATGTGCGGTCGTGTTGTAAGTAAAAGGGGGCTTTACCGTGTAGTTGAACGAGAGGTCAATTTTAGCAGCGGTCACGTGTTTCGTCTGAGACACGTACACCAGAAGTTTATACTGCATACAAACACCCAAAAGTTTCAACAAGTGAAGGGTAGGGGCATTTGACCTCACTCACGTCCTTCGTCGCGTGCAAGCCAAGCACAGCGCAACCTAGTTTCCCTTGAGGAACGTACTTCCCATCGACACTGTGGGAATATATGTAGTGAGACAGCTCTCTCGAACAAGCGGCTAGGTGCTTGTTGCGTGTGTGTGTGTGTGTGTGTGTGTGGGGGGGGGGGGGGTAGGGGGGGTAGGCAAGGGAAGGGTGGGTGGCCTGCGGCTTGCTCACTGTTTTTGTGTATCAACGGCCGTAGCGAATAGCACCTGATGTGCTTCTGGGGCCGCACCTTCACGGAGATTACCGTTAGTGGGCGACGAAGCAATGAAAAATGCTATACCTGTCTTTGCTTGCTTTTTCGGTTGCTTAGGAGGCTGGTATGAGAAGTTGGGGTTGCCGCCCCCGTCCATAGCCTTGCTCACTCCAAAGAGTGAGGCTAAGGTGGACCCACTGGGTAGAGGCACTACCGGTTAAAGCACGCGCATTTCGACATTTTTAGGGTGTTACCTTCCTGCTGGCATGAAGTCCTCTCCATCGCCATCCCCGGGAAGAGAGTACGCAGACATCTCTTTATTAATAATACATTAAAAAATGGCTTCACCGCGCGTCATGTGATTCCATGCGCTCAAATATGTCAGTGCACGTCCGTTCACTACCATAAATACGCTAGCAATCTCTCTATAAATTATATTATAATCTGCTATGATTCGTGATAGATCATAAGTATTGGAGTGAAAACTCGAATAACATTATATGATTACCTTCTTCCAAATGGTACTCCAAACTCTCTCTTGCACTTCGATTTTAAGTATCATGTATGTATACTACATTCGCCTGTGTGTATTACCCGTCCGATTCCTCACCTTAGCTGTTCCAACCTCAAATGACCAATTTTATCAGCTAGTGCCACACAAGTGCTATTTTAGTGAAAGGGGGGCTGTTGGGCGATGTAGATAAGAGACACAATGAGTGAGGCCAAGTGGTTGGAGCTTCATGTATTGTTTATTGTGTGTTCACACATAGTCTGTTAATTATAAAAGTAAAATAGGTATAAATTTTTCAAGTGTTTAAATTAATATTAATTAATTTGAGACAAAATTAACTCAGGGTAGGGCCCTTGCATTAGAAATTAAGGTTTTGCTTGGCATACAAGCTCTGTGCCTCTTTAGAGCTAACTGAGAGCATAACAAGACATAACCTCTTGAGCCACCATACCCCATGTCCCTAACAACCAGTCTCTTTACCTCATGTCCCATATGATCAGCCTCTTTACCTCATGTCCCATATGATCAGCCTCTTTACCCCATGTCCCATATGATCAGCCTCTTTACCCCATGTCCCATATGATCAGCCTCTTTACCCCATGTCCCATATGATCAGCCTCTTTACCCCATGTCCCATATGATCAGCCTCTTTACCCCATGTCCCATATGATCAGCCTCTTTACCCCGTGTCCCATATGATCAGCCTCTTTACCCCGTGTCCCATATGATCAGCCTCTTTACCCCGTGTCCCATATGATCAGCCTCTTTACCCCGTGTCCCATATGATCAGCCTCTTTACCCCGTGTCCCATATGATCAGCCTCTTTACCCCAACCCAATTTTAACTGATTGCATGGATCTCCTTTTGCTTGCCTCCACTATCTGTAAATCTACCAAGTTCCACTTCTTGGCATAAGGCTTTCTCATTCATCCATCCAGGCAACAAATTCAGAGTTTTCCCCGTACATGTATTATTTTAAGCCACACTTATTTTTAAGGTCACATCGAAATTCATTTGAGGGTGTTTTTCCCCCGCGCGCATGCGTGTGACCTCCCCTTTGCGCATTGAGAATGCCGCTGAACCTTGGAGATACTTTTCCTAACTTTAGTGTCGACACCACTGAAGGAAGGATCTCGTTTCATGACTTCCTTGGAGACAGGTTAAAAAAAAGCATAAGAATGAACGTGTATGGGTGTATGCTAACGTGCACCTTCACAGTTGGGGTGTTTTCTTCTCACACCCATCGGACTACACACCCGTCTGCACCACGGAGCTGGCCGAAGTGGCAAAGCTAATCCCTGAATTTAAGAAGCGGAACGTGAAAGTAATAGCACTCTCTTGTGACCCCGTGGAGGCGCATCGGGGCTGGATTGAAGATATCAAGGTAACACGGCACATGCACACGTGAATCAAAGCGCGTAGACATAGCCACACCGTCTTACATAAAAAGATCACCAAGCGTTTTGGCTGTCAGTAATGATTTTCTCTCTCTCACTCTCTAGAGCTACGCGTGTTTTACGGACAAGTGGCCGTATCCCATTATCTCGGACCCTACCAGAGAGTTGGCCGTCGAGTTGGGGATGATAGACCCTGAGGAGAGGGACAAGGCTGGTATGCCGCTGACTTGCAGGGCGGTACGTAGGGGAGCAACTGTGAATGCACTTTTTAAACCCTTTTGTTTCATTCAATGGCACAGGTATTTTTCATTGGGCCGGACAAGAAGCTGAAACTCTCTCTACTCTACCCATCTACCACGGGCAGGAATTTCCAGTAAGCCTGCTTGTGTTGAGCATGAACTGATTCTGCTCCTAGTCTGTATGTATGTTGTGGTGTGGGTGTGGTGTGGGTGTATGTGTTGTGGTGTGCGGGTGTGGGTGTTATGTGGGTGTTGTGTGGGTGTATGTTGGCGTTGTGGTGTGGGTGTGGTGTGGGTGTCCACAAAAGTTTATTTGAACTTTTGTCCTGAATGTCCACCACCTGGGGGTACAATTGTACACCTGGGTGTACAGCAAAAAAAGTTTTTGCGTTTGGTCCTTCAAGGGATCTAGTGACACTGAATGGTACAGATACTTAGTGCAAGTCCTTTTAGGATCGAGCCAAGATAACTAAGCCTCAAGTCGTTTTGGTACTCGTAAAACAAGTCATGCTAGTGGACCTATCCATTACATTCCACACAGTACATCAAACGGGCAAAGGATGAAGCTTGTAGCCATCGATAGCCTTAGCTTTGGTAGTCATTAAAACAACTATTTTCCTTTCAAGTGTAGCTAATAACGTGACCTTTGCCTGTTCGATGTACCGCATGGAGCGTAAGGGATAGGTCTACCCAAAGGACTTGAGGCTTAGTTATCTTGGCCCGATCCTAAAAGGACTTGTACTAAGTATCCATACCATTCGTGTAACTAGATCCCTTGAAAGACCGAATGGCAAAAACTTTTTTTGCTGTACACCCGGGTGTACAATTGTACCCCCAGGTGGTGGACATTCAGGACAATAGACATTAATTATGTTTAGCTAGTCGTTGGGAGTATCTGCTTGTGTCCATCTTGGACTTAATTACTTGCAGTTGGATGTTGTGTAGCTTTGGAATGACGATATTTTGAGGGCTTGTGTACGATCTGAAGTTTGGAAGCATTGTGTGCCTATGGTATTTAGTATTTTTGGTGGGGCAGGATGTTGATGCAGAGCAAGATATTTGGTTGTCTACAAAAGGTTTGATGTTTAATACAAAGATCTCATCTCCATTCAGTGAAATTCTCAGGGTGATTGACTCCATACAGCTCACTGCTACCAAGAAGGTTGCCACCCCTGCTAACTGGCAGGTGGGTGTTGGCTTTGGAGCGGGAAGGGGAGGGAGAGAGGAGAAAATTGGTTTTATAGCCTCGCATGTTATACAAACCATTTCATTTAGTTGTCTTGATGCTTCATTTTTGAACTAATCCAAGGGGAAATGCTTAGTAACCCTTCTCTGGTAGCAAAATTATCGTGCCAGCCAAAGGTGCAAGATAACAATACTGTTGTTGTGGTTTGGTTTTCCTTTTCCTCGTTTCAGTTTATAATGAGACATACCCTATGTCATCTACTTTCTGTGGTAGAATTTATTTGTGTCCCTTGCGTCTTCTACCAAGGAAATTACCCTTAGTGGATTCAAGTTTTAATATCAATAACTTAAATATATAAACAGCATGCAATTTTGTCGCGAACTGTTCCATTATATATACTTCCTTAGTAATAGTAGGTTAGCGGTATCATGATATGATGCAATCATTATATAATACTTTTTGTAGCGCTCACAGAAAAACTGCTATTCCAGTACATGTGACACAGACTTAAGTTTTTTTCTGGGGGGGGGGAAGGAGGGTTGTGTACCTTGCCATTGCTCCCTTCAATGATGTGGAGGGCATTATTTAGGTCAGTTTGCACATAATTGAAGTTTTTTTAATGAATGCACTTAGAAATTGGATGGACAGTTACAAGAAATTTTAATTGTAGCGAAGTTCCATACAGGATTGATTGCTATATGAATATCATTTAGCCACACACTTCAATGCAGGTGATGGAGTTGTCCCCTGGGAAGCTTTAAAAGAAAGCTCAACCCTTCTTTTAAAAGTATAACTATTACAAATTACAGTCTTGTAACTGCATGATCAGGGCCCCCCTCAAAAAAAAAAAAAAATTATGCAATGCAATTATATTACTACATATAGCTGCTGCCACCTGTTAGCTGTACATGTAGCAATCAACCTGAGCCTAAGGATTGCAAACATCCCCTCCCTCTTTGATAAGCACTGAAGCTACCGTAATGATGAACAGTCTAATTTTCATACTCATAATTTAATTTAATTTATTATGGGGCATTTGTGTATATTTTGAACGTGCTTTATTTGTAATGTAATGGTGTTATAATGGTGTTACTTAAAAAAAAAAATTCACCAAAAAAAAATTATGGGGCATTTTCATACAAACTACTATGTTTGTAAGTCATTCTGTTAATCTTCTTCTGGTCTATTGCAGCCTGGAGGAAAATGTATGATTTTGCCATCTGTCAGTCAGGACGATGCTGCTCGTCTGTTTCCCAAAGGATATGATTTGATATCAGTGCCCTCAGGAAAGCAGTACATACGTCTAACACCACAGCCCGAATGACCCTGAGCGGTGTTTGCTGCCAGCTTGTTTTAATAATAAGACTTTTGCTTTTTGGTGATTTTCATTTTATTGGTCATTTTGATGAATTAATTTTAAGCAGCATCATAACTTCTGGGGTTGTGTAAAGGGAGAGGCTGTAAAACTTGTGATGGTGACTGTTCGTTATGAGTTGGTGAAGGTGAGCGGTTAAGATTGTCTGGTGCACTTTAATACAGGTTATCTTGTGGTACACTTAAAACAGACCTTGCCTATATTTAAAAAAAAATCCTGAAACAGTACCATACTGTATACAGCTTTGTCCTTTTTCCGTTTTCTATTCTTCTACGAAGGCTCGAGTTCCATGGCCAGCGGGTGAGGCGGGGACCCAATGCTGCATGTCAAGCTAACAAGTATAGCCATGCACTGTTATATTCCGTTGACGTTTGGAGCCCAGAGATCATACCTAGATCTCGACGAGTTGGGGGAGGGGAATCCCCTCATGAATAATAGAATCAACATCAGTAACAGTTTCAAGACATTACCACATACATGTACCACCAAACATACAAGTTTCACTGTTGACTTAGCAACCACATCGCGTTGTGAAATATTTGATGGAACACATTTTTGTTGAGTATCTTGAATCGCAAAGTCGTAATTTGTATGTTAATGATTTTGCCCCACTCATACTTTTCATGAAGGTTCACGTGCGCCGTACAACACTAATTTAGTTTCCTGGTCATAGCATTAAAAAAAGATTACTCGGGTGATGCTTGTAAAAGTCCGGGCACGCGGTGGCAGCCATAGTGTATTCATTGCCACTAACTGCTGGGGGGCGGGGCAGAAGTGCGCATGATGCCCTCGTTCCCAACACACACAGCAAATTTTAATATTATGGCTACTGGCTTGTTCCTCGTCGCTGTTGCAACCTTCTGCACATCCGCGACAGCCACCCCCCTGAGGGCGCCACCGGTACCCAAGGATGCCCTCCTCCCCTCTCCGCTCTGGTACACGCAGCTGCTCGACCACTTCGATGCCGACGACACGACCACGTGGCAGCAGCGTTACTTCGTGAACGACTCGTACTGGACGCAAGGGGGGCCTGTGTTCCTCATGCTGGGCGGCGAGGGCCCGGCCAATCCTGCATGGCTGGCCGCGGACACTGAGATGATGCTGAATGCGCAGAAATACCAAGCTATGGCAATACTGCTTGAACACCGGTATGTGACGACGTAATTTTTTAATTTTTTTTTTAAAAGGAAAGTGACCGGATGCGTTACGTTTGTAAATACTTTGACCCCCCACCCCCCATGTAGGTACTACGGAGCGAGTCACCCCACTCCTGATACGTCCCTCCCCAACATCAAGTACCTTAGCAGTCGGCAGGCCTTGGCTGATGCGGCAACTTTCCACAACTTCATCATTGCAACATACAAAATGAGCAGCTCCACCATGTGGGTCGTTTTTGGTGGTTCCTACTCTGGTATGTTTTAAGACCTGAGTGTGTCACGTATAACATCACCATCACTCTCTCCCTCTCACTTCCTGTCCCTCTCATTCCCCCCTCATTCTTCCCCCTCCCTTGTCTCCCTCTTCCCCTTCCCCTCCCTCATCTCCCTCTTCCCCTCCCTCATCTCCCTCTTCCCCTCCTTCATCTCCCTCTTTCTCTCCCTCATCTCCCTCTTCCCCTCCCTCATCTCCCTCTTCCCCTCCCTCATCTCCATCTTCCCCTCCCTCATCTCCCTCTCCCCCCTCCCTCATCTCCCTCTTCCCCTCCCTCATCTCCCTCTTCCCCTCCCTCATCTCCATCTTCCCCTCCCTCATCTCCCTCTTCCCCTCCCTCATCTCCCTCTTCCCCTCCCTCATCTCCCTCTTCCCGTCCCTCATCTCCCTCTTCTCCTCCCTCATCTCCCTCTTCCCTTCCCTCATCTCCCTCTTCCCCACTCCTTCCCCTCCCTCATCTCCCTCTTCCCCACTCCTTCCCCTCCTTCATCTCCCTTTTATTCCCCCCCCCCCCCCCTCTCCCTCGCACTGTACTACGGTATGCATTCAACTCCCATGTGGGCTCTCATAAGGTGCTCTGTCCGCTTGGATGAGAATACAGTACCCTGGAATTGTTGTGGGTGCCGTGGCATCCAGCGGTCCTGTTTTGGCAGAGCTAAACTTCTACCAATACTTGGAGGTGGTCAAGACATCACTTGCTGTGACTAAGCAAGGTTTTTGAATTCTTTTTTCTTTTGTTGCGGCTATTTCCTTCACTTAACTCTCTGACTACCCTTGTCATTGCTCTTATATTGTCTTTGTACATTTTGCCATGGTAACCCTTTTAGCAAATTCCTACCTCACACACTAGACCTTTTGTATGCTCTTAGTTTGTTTTCGTTCTCGTCCTTGCCACATGTCCTACCTTTTTTATTCATCCCATCCCTCACCGCCCTCCTTACCGATCAAACAACCTTCCTCCAGGTTTAGCAGCCATATCCTTTATCCTCCCCTCCCCATGCAGGCGATCAATGCAATGCAAACATACAGGCTGCCATCACAGAGCTGGATAACATGCTTGAGGACAGTCATGGGTGGCCTTTGGTTGATGAGCAGTTCTTGTATGGCCAAGAGCATGGAATATTGAACGCACAAACTTACTGTCCTTCTCTCCCTTTTCCCTTCTCTCCCTTTTCCCTTCTCTCTTCCTCTGCCTTGTATCCCTTCCCTTTCCTTCGTTGGTATTGCTCCACCTCCATTCTTTTCCTTGGTCTTGCTTCACCTACCTCTTCCCCCTTCACACTGTTGCTATGGACAGTGTTGATCCACCTCTTAAGACTTTGGATGACGCCAGGCAGTTGGTAGGGAACCTCATTGACATATTTGCAGGAGTTGTCCAGTACAATAAAGACAATACCGCCTTTGAGGTAAGACTGGGGACCTGGCTTCCTGTTCCCCTCCTGCGGTCCCATGTTGGTGGGTGTGGCCTGGACACCCTCCCTCTCCCTTTGGGTACTCATAAGGACCAACGTAACGGTCACTCCCTAGGGGTATGGCTCACTAGGGAAAGCAATGTGGTGTTAAATGATCATAGTTGTAAGGAAGAAACCTCTGGGGGCCTGGTGTGTGTTTTGACTGTTGCCAAAAATCAAAATATTCTGTCCATTCATAGGGCCGTGCTAATGCATTTACAACTGATGACCTGTGCAACTTCATGTGTGATACAAGCAAGGGCACACCGCTCCAGAGATTGGCAGCACTCAACAGCCTCTTCCTGAAGGCATCGGGGCAAAACACAACGGACGCCAGCTACAAGGACTTGGTCGATGGCATGAGGATGTCGGGATGGAACGACACCTCTGTGACCTCTGGAGGTGAGAGGCAGAATAGAAACAGGAGAGAGGGAGGGAGGGAGAGAGAGAGAGAGAGAGAGAGAGAGAGAGAGAGAGAGAGAGAGAGAGAGAGAGAGAGAGAGAGAGAGAGAGAGAGAGAGAGAGAGAGAGAGAGAGAGAGAGAGAGAGAGAGAGAGAGAGAGAGAGAGAGAGAGAGAGAGAGAGAGAGAGAGAGAGAGAGAGAGAGAGAGAGAGAGAGAGAGAGAGAGAGAGAGAGAGAGAGAGAGAGAGAGAGAGAGAGAGAGAGAGAGAGAGAGAGAGAGAGAGAGAGAGGAGGAGAGGGAGGGGGGGGGGGGGGAGGGGGGGGGGGGGGGGGAGAGAGAGAGAGAAGGGGGGGAGAGAGAGAGAAGGGGGGGGGGGGGGGCTTGTGTGAGGATGACTGGGTGTGTGGAATGCTCTGTGACCTCCAGGGGTCCTTGGTGGTGAAAATTGTGGGAGGAGAGGGAGAGCAGGAAAGTGTGAGATAGATGCCAGGAAAAAAGGAATTTGTTAATGGATGGGGAAGCAAGGGTGGAGTGGGGAAGCGTTGGTGTGGGGGGCAGACAAAAGGATGCTTGGCTGTCTGCCAACTTGCATTATAGTCAACCAGCCAGCTAGGTAGCTGTTCCCACCACACAACACATGGGCTCCCACACTGTGAATGATAGCATGTCTGCTTTTGTTTCACTGATATTGAGAGATATATATATATATATCTATATATATGGGAGAGAGATGAGAGAGAGGGAGAGAGAGAGGTGAGTGAGGGGGAGAGAGAGCGAGAGGGAGGGAGAGAGATGAGTGAGGGGGAGAGAGAGAGTGAGAGATGAGAGAGATCTGTGTTGTTCTCTTCTTGGTAATGTATCTCCTGGTTGTGGTAAGAATAGGTGTGTGGGTGTGATGGCAGAACTAAGCGTGTGTAGTGGACACGGATTATAGTTTCCGTGGCAACATCTGAACAGTGTGTGCAGTTTTCGCATTCCGTGAAGATAGGTTTGCGTGAGTTACATACCTTGGGGTGGCACCTTGCAGAGGCTTCTGGCGGGTAATGGAAATGCTATTGTTAGGAACAGCAGCTCCTGTTTGCATCAGTGGCGCCAGGCATAGAAGGGAACAAGGCGCCAACACCTGAAGCTGTAGTGTGATCCACCACACAGCAGTTGTTTCCTGTGTGTGTGTGTGTGTGTGTGTGTGTGTGTGTGTGTGTGTGTGTGCGTGTGTGTGTGTGTGTGTGTGTGGTTTGTATGTAAGTGTATTCATGTATTTATGTGTGCATGTATGTGTATATGTATATATGTATGTATGTATGTATTATGTATATATGTATGTATGTATATGTGTGTGTAATATATATGTGTATAACTTTCACATATATGTGTGGCATGTGATCAGCAGCTGATAAGCTACATCTTACACAGCCATTATGTCCACACACACACACACACATACTGTGTGGTTTGTGGGCAAAGGATGTACTGTGTGTGGGAGGTCCCAATGATCTTTGTGGTCACAACTTCTGGCATGTCCTTTATTCACATACAACACATACATACACACACACACACACACACAGAACGTCAATGGTACTACCAAACTTGTACAGAGTTTGGGTATTTCCAAACGACAGATTCTGATAACCAGTCATTTGGGAGCCTGGTCAACTTAGACTCCTTCACTGATGTGTGCTCTGATGTGTTCAACATCTCCCAATCAGCAGTCCTTCAGGCTGTGTACAACACCAACGATTTCTACGGAGGCAAGAACATCCCCACCAACGTGACCAACATTGTCTTCCCCAATGGCTCCATTGACCCATGGCATGTCCTTGGCATCACCCAGAACATCACTGACCAGCTTCCTGCAATCTTTATCACCGGCACGGCACACTGCGCCAACATGTACCCACCTTCCCCCAACGACTTGCCAGAGCTTACAAATGCTAGAATGGAGATCACCACTCTCATTGGGACCTGGTTGGCAGCCGTTTAGAATGAGTCAGGGGGAGCTCGTAATCATGGCTAGCTAGCTAGGTATTTTGGTTTGCTGTTGTTGTTGTGATCAATATATGGTTTCTGTTGATGCTTTCATGTTCCCATGTAAACTGTGCCGAGGCACCCAGGCTGGGTGGGGGGGGGGGGAACTTGCCAAAGTATGGCCAAATGATACACATAACAGTTCTTTGCTGGCTACTATGACCCCTTTGCAGTAGACAGGTCATGCATTTGTGAAATATTCTTCCCATAACAACATATGAAAATACACATGGGTACATACAGAAAACAGCTGTCAAACGTCAAAAGAAGTACAGATGGCATTTTGAACAACACGACGAATAAATAAAACGAAGAAAAGATAAAATTGAATGTAAACTGTACAAACGTGTTGCCAACACAACGTGAAACAACTTGCTGATTTTAAACTTGAAAGATGTGAATTGGTCAAAATACTGCACCACACTGACGCAGCTGTCTGTACCCCCTCTCTTCCCAACATTTCCTTACTTCAGCACGGAACGTACATAATCGGTTGCTTAATCTCAGCGGCCGCAGCAGGCGACTGCTTGCCGCTCGGCGTGCAAGTCACTTCGAATATCAGCTCCGACTCGGCCGTCCTCCACACGAACTTCTGCGCCTCGTTGGCCCTGGGCGCGTACAGGGCCGACTCCGGCAGAGCGCAGTGCTCCAGTTCTTCGGGCTGCTTCTGCTCGATAGGGCTGAGGAGGGACGCCCTGTGCCCCACGCCCTTCGAGCAGTCCACAGCAATGTTGATGACGGCCCCCCACCTGTACGCCTTGAGCGCGAGGACAGAGTTCGTCAGCTCGTTCTTGACCACGAGCCAGGCCGTGAATGACTGGTCCCTGTGCACGTGCTGGAGGGTGTCCGGTTGGTCCCTCCCCACGGGAACGGCCCAACTCACCGTCGGGGAGAAGTTGTCGTTCATGCAGATGCGGACGCGTGCCTGCTGACACGGCCCGTGGACGGTAGCGCACTCGGTGGTGACACCGTACCACGGATACTGACGACCGTCGGCGTCGCTGACGGCTTCTGTCTCCCCGCTGTTTAGCTCCTGAATCTCCCAGCTTGAGTGGCCCGCCGGGTAAGTGTTGTAGAACTTCATGGCGGTCACCGCCTGGACCCAGCCGACGGTGTATATCTCACCCTCTTCCAGCGTCAGTTCCACTTCTGCCTCGGCCCTAAAATGCGGTGTAACGTAGTTGAGGGTCGAAGGACTCTCGCGGACAGACGTCTCTGTGCGATCGATCATTGCGGTGCAGCTAACGATCTTCAAGCGGTCCGAATCAACACGCGAATCGTTTCCAATTGTCATCTTCCTTCTTCTTGAGCGCGACACGCATCCGATCATGGCACGCGACCATCTGCTCCAAGGCTTTAAACGGCACAAAAAACGCTGCCACCACGGCTGCCCTGAAACGGAATCTGCGTGGCAGAGTACTCGTCCCACGCACTTTGTGGTCTGCGGTCAAATAATAATCAGTCCCGCGTTTTACGACAGTTCATATCACAAAGGGCCCAATTGCACTGTTGTTATGGCTTTCGCTCCCCGGTTTCCAAGGAGTGCTGCTCTTTTTATATCAAAAAAGCTCATTACATGAAACTTTGAAATGGAATGACAAACAGTAGCTTGAGTTACAATAACAAGTTAGTATTAACAACGTGCGTACGACATCATCTAAGGATTCGGCCACGGCTCGCTTTGCCACTTGCGCGCATGCGTTTAATGAGCCCTAATGAATACAATTGGTACCGGGGTTAACACAGCGCCGTATGGGGGGTCTAATTTAATTACGGAAGTGGCAACCATGTCTGATAAAAAGGTACGCAAAGAGATTAAAAGACTGCTATTCTCTTCTTCCTACACACATTTCCCATCACCCCCAACTCTTCTCTTCCACACCTTTACGCAGTAAAACAAACATTCTGAGGTAGATATACCGTTTCGTTCCCGCAGGCGTTCTCGCTCCTGAGCGTTACTGGATACCTGCAGCTACCCGATAAGCCTGGTTAGGAAGAACCTTATCTGCGCATGGAATCGTCACCTCTCAACATGTACACGCACGCATTGCACACGTACACACACACACGTACACACACACGTACACACACACACACACGTAACATACGCACCACACACACACCGCACCCGCTGCACACACCACACGCACACTGCGCACACACACACACACAGGGGGGAAGTTCAGAAAACGATGGTAAGGTTTAACGATATCATGTTATGCAACCTAGCCACACCCCCTGCCCTCCAGGTGCTGGTTTGACGAGAGAACGTGCTCATTGAAGTTCTACAAAGACCAGAATTCGTATAGAAATCGAATTGATGAACCCCATGGGTACGTATGCATGCAGTGGCTTTACATGTTTGGCTTTACATGTGTACTCTGCAGGGAGATAAAGCTTGCCTCTGCCAAAATCACGCCTCCACTAGTTGATGGAACTGACCATTCAAGCAGCCAGTTTCAAATAAGGTTATAAACGTTTCCATCTGGTCTGCTCATGTTCCCTCCCCCCACCTCCTCCCTCTCACCTTACTTCTCCCCCCCTTCTTGTCCCCTCCCACCTCCCCTCCAGCAATGATGAAGGCTTGTACCAGCTGCAGGCCAAGGACAACAAAGAAGCCATTGAATGGATCAGGAGGCTGCAAGACAAGAGATCAGAGTACCACAAGGTGGGAGCCACCAGGGAGCACCACCACGAAGCTGACAAACCAGCGAGTGAAGCAACTCGAGCATCTGGACTAGCAAAGCTGCTAGGAGGTTAGGGGGCGTGTCCGTTTTGTGGGTCATCATTGTACACATCTTACTCCTCCCCAGGCTGCTCTCCGGAGGGCTCTCCCGTAGGTGTGAGGAAGATCATGCAGCAAATACTGAGTCCTCCATCGTAGGTCAACTTTTGCCCACACTGAGGGAAAGAAAAAAGACAAGGGTTTGATATATTATATGTGTCCCCATTAGGTCTGTGGTTAGCCTTTGGCCCCTTCTAAGTGACCAGGAAGCTAGTAGGGAGGTGTTGGATGATGTTGATGATGTGGATGGATCCTGCTCTATCAAAGACATGCCGATGTCATGGAAACACTTTGGAGATGATGATATGTGCAGGGATATAGCTGATGGCAGGTAAGAATTGTAAACTCATGCTTCTTCCTTTGTCTCCCTCTCAACTCATGCTCTCCCCCTTCCACCCCCACCTTCCCTCACTCGCTCTCCCCCTCATTCTTCACTCACTCACCCACATTCATATCCTCCCTCCCTCCCTTCCTCCCTCTCCTCGCCATTTTGCTGGGCCATAGGATTCACGATAAGCAGAGGCTCATACTTAACCCTAGGGAACTCAAGGTAAAAGTGAGGGAGAGGGGGGGGGAGCTCATAGATGGAGGGAGAGTGAATGGGAGGGGGAAAGGGTGAAGCCTGGAGGGGAAAGGGGTGAAGCCTGGAGGGGAAGGGGTGAAGCCTGGAGGGGAAAGGGGTAAAGCCTGGAAAGGAAAGGGGTGAAGCCTGGAGGGGAAGGGGTGAAGCCTGGAGGGGAAAGGGGTGAAGCCTGGAGGGGAAAGGGGTGAAGCCTGGAGGGGAAGGGTCTGGGCAAGAGGTTATGACACTTGCTCTCCAATGTACCTCTTGTTCAATCCCATGAAGCTTGAATATTACAAGTCCCAAGAAACCAGCACCATGTACTACAAGCAACTGAAGAAACTGAAGCAGAAACTGGACTCCAGGGAGATCAAGATCCATGCTCTGAATCAGGAGATTGCCAAATTGAAGGAAAAGTTATCGTCTTTGTAATATTCCCCAAACAGTCAAGCTGCTGTGTTTTTACAACAGTCACCACTGTGCAACACAACACCTACACATACACACACACATACACAACACACACATACACACAACGCACATCAACACACACACATGCACACCAACACTCATTTTATATGCAGGAGTATCCCTTCTCAGGCAATCCAGCTTCAGGAGGAGAAGGCAAGCCTTGAGCTGACACAGAAGCAGCTACTGGAAAGTATAAAAGTGATTGTCCACGAAGTAGACCAACATAAAGAGCAGGCACAGTTGAATGAGAAGAAAATACTCGTGGAGAAAGAGTAAATCACAAGAAGTACCAGTTTAGAGGAAGGGGACGCTGGGAAGGGGAATGGAGGATGGGAAGGAGAATGGGAGGGTGGGTAGGGGAATGGGAGGGTGGGAAGGAGAATGGGAGGGTGGGAAGGGGAATGGGAGGGTGGGAAGGGGAATGGGAGGGTGGGAAGGGGAATGGGAGGGTGGGAAGGGGAATGGGAGGGTGGGAAGGGGAATGGGAGGGTGGGAAGGGGAATGGGAGGGTGGGAAGGGGAATGGGGGGTGGGAAGGGGAATGGGAGGGTGGGAAGGGGAATGGGAGGGTGGGAAGGGGAATGGGAGGGTGGGAAGGGGAATGGGAGGGTGGGAAGGGAAATGGGAGGGTGGGAAGGGGAATGGGAGAGAGGGAAGGAGAATGGGAGGTGGGAAGGGGAATGGAGGACAGGAAGAGGAAGGGAAGGCTGGGAAGAGTGGTGAGGGACATAAGGGGGAGAGAAGAGGACGAAGGAAGGGAAGGCTTAAAGTTATCACCTTACATGTATACCATCAGGAAAAACACCGAACTTGAAAGAAATATTAATTGCATAAAGAAAAAATATATCCAGGTCTTGGCTGAATCACTGACCAAAAGTAAGCTGTAATTTTGAGTGTACTTAGATATGTGTACATTAAAATTTAGGGTCGTATTGTATGTGTGTATGTACATGTTTTGAGCAGCCGTATGTTATTACCTACAGCCATGGTGCATCTCCGTGACAACCCGGAGACAATTAGGAACCCACGTCTTGTGGAGCTGCTGAAGGAGGAGGGATGGGAGACAGAGGGGGTCTTTGAAGACGAATATGGGGACGTCCACGACTGGAACACTGACACCAACGTGCAGCACTTCCTTTGCAGGTGTCTGTACCTCCACTACACCCAGCACGTAAGCCTGTTCTACTTCCTGCATCATTTCCGGTGTCACTTCCTGTATTACCTCCCGTATCACTTTCTGTACCACATCTGTAGGAACAGGAGGCGTTGGTTGCTGAGTGGGGAAGCTTACATTGAGAACAATCCCAAGACCCTGTCCCTCACGTTGGATAGGTCAAAGGTGAGTGTGGTCATGGTATTAAAGGTGACCATGATGATGGTATTAGAGGTGACCATGGTCATGGTATTAAAGGTGACCATGGTCATAGTATTAAAGGTGACCATGGTCATGGTATTAAAGGTGACCATGGTCATAGTATTAAAGGTGACCATGGTCATAGTATTAAAGGTGACTATGATGATGGTCAT
>OY811983.1:1900642-1920642 GCA_963681505.1 Eunapius fragilis | reverse complement strand
CCTGTTCTGAGGTGGTACAACCTGTTCTGCATATGTGGGAGGTGGTACAACCTGTTCTACATATGTGGGAGGTGGTGCAACCTGTTCTGAGGTGGTACAACCTGTTCTGCATATGTGGGAGGTGGTGCAACCTGTTCTACATATGTGGGAGGTGGTACAACCTGTTCTGCATATGTGGGAGGTGGTACAACCTGTTCTACATATGTGGGAGGTGGTACAACCTGTTCTACATATGTGGGAGGTGGTACAACCTGTTCTACATATGTGGGAGGTGGTACAACCTGTTATGCATACTCGGTGCAGCCAAGTGATCAGTTGGGAGTATGGAGGAGTAGGCTGGCCTTCGACTGAGGGAAGGAATCTGATTACATTACAGGATTGTTGCAGCGAAAAGGGAACTAGCGCATATTTCCAATTATTCTAAGAGACACCTATGTCCTCTACAACTTCTTTCTTATGTACTGGAAATTTGTCCATCATGGAGTTACAATGGCCTGAATTTTTAATTATGCGTACATTTTAATTGCACACATCAACTTTCCTGGAAAACTTTACAATATCATGTTAGGTCCTTTTTGCTGCCTCAGTCCCATGTATTTATGTATTTATATTATTTACTTTTCAGGAAGGAGCATCAGAGTTAATGCGTGCAATTGAAATGTACGCATTATTAAAATTTCAAAGCTTGTAGTTCCGTGGACATATCAATTTTCACGTGTGTAAGAAAGAAGTAGTTGAAAACTTGAAAAAAACATATGCTACGTTAGGTCCTTTTTTTGATAATATGTACAATTAAGGGGCCATGCAATGATAGAAACAATTTATAGTACAATCACTATGGCTGCACATGGCCCAATCACAGTGGTCCAGTCACTGCATATGCCCTAATCACTGCACATGGTCCAATCACTGTGGCCCTAATCACTGCACATGGCCCAACCACAGTGGCCCAATCACTGCACATGGCCCAATCACAGTGGCCCAATCACTGCACATGGCCCCAATCACTGCACATGGCCCAACCACAGTGGCCCAATCACTGCACATGGCCCCAATCACTGCACATGGCCCAACCACAGTGGCCCAATCACTGCACATGGTCCAATCACAGTGGCCCAATCACAGTGGCCCTAATCACTGCACATGACCCAATCACATCAGCTTGTGACAAGTCCTGTTATGATTCATACTCTCAGGCTGTTCTGCAAGAAGTGTTGGTCACTCAGATTCCAGACCTCAGTGAATACTTTGCAGCATTCGGCATTGAAATCAAACTGGTCACTTTCAACTGGTTCCTCACTCTCTTCATTGATGCAATGCCCACAGAGGTTGGGTGGGGGAGGCCCTACTTATCACTGCACTAATTACCCCTAACCTACACACACACACACACGCACACAGTGTGCCCTGAGGATCATGGATGTCTTCTTGAACGAAGGTCACAAGGTCTTGTATCGTGTGGCCATAGGGATCCTAAAGATGTACAAGGACCAGTTCCTCAGCATGACTGATCCTGTCAGCCTGTTTCAATTACTCAAAGCAATCACACGCCATACTTACAACATAGAAGAAGTTTTCAATGTTAGTTAACAGCTATGGAAGTAATATGATTAAGCTTAACAGCTGTTTTCTTCATCTGTTTGACCTCCAATCTATCCTTAAAAGGTGGCCTTTGTTAAAGAATTCCCAAGCCGAAGTCATTTCAATAGCCGACACAGTTACCACCTTAACCTGTTCAGGCAGGAATGGCAGGAGAAACAGAAGGAGTCACAGCTGCACAAGGCGGCAGCAGCAGCTGTTGTCTCTGTGGCCAGACCTCTTTCCCAGCCACCCACAAAAAAGGTCCCACAGTGGGAGTGTGGATGCAGTATTGGAACAGGTTAATCTATTTATTCAAGCTGACCTTGTCTTCTATTGATCCTCTCTCTCCTTTCTACCTCTATATCTCCCCACCCCCACCCTCTCTCTCTCTCTCTCTCTCTCCCTCTCCCTCTCCTCTCCCTCCTCTCCCTCTCTCTCTCTCCCTCCCTCCCTCCTTCTCTCTCTCTCTCTCTCTCTCTCTCTCTCTCTCTCTCTTTCTCTCTCTCTCTCTCTCTCTCTCTCTCTCTCTCTCTCCCTCCCCTTCCCCCCCCTCACTCCCCGCTTCTGCTCTCCCCAGATGAAATATGCTTGTGCTCTGGAGAAAGAGACCAGGGAGTCATTGCAGTCATCACCGTACGACCAGAGCCACACATGGAGATCATTTCAGACCTTGTCATCAAGGGAAGGGTAGTGTGTATGAAGTACATATTCTCATGTGATATGATACTCATTGGAACACTGGACTTTTATGTATACGCTGTGGACTGCCTCACATGGTGAGTAGGTGCAAGTGTGAGGTTGGAGGCTGTTGTTACCCCATTTTGTGCAGGAAAGAGCTCTGGAGTCTTAGATTGATTGACTCTGTCCTGAACATGGAGGCAGTTGAGACTACTGTCTTCGTTGCATTGGCTGAGGGCTCTGTTGCAATCATCAAGGTATTTGGTGATTTTTGACTGAGGGTAGATTACCAGATCTCCCTGCAAATATATTGTATGTGTCCAGGGTATAGACCGATCGTACCCTCTTTCGGAGCCCATCCTACTTCATGTTGGGTCAGCCTCTGTGCCATGTTTGGCCCTCATTCCAAACCAGATGTTGTGGTGTGGGTCTGAAAAGTCCATCACAGTCCTGTCCACGATCACATGTGAGCTGGAGAAGTCCATCATCATAGATGATGATGATGATGATCTTGGCAAGATCTATAAAATGAAGTATGGACAAGAAGGTGTTTGGGTGTCCTTCAAATCGTAAGTTTGGCCCCACCCCCAGCTCCACCCCTCAAACCTTGACCCTGCCCTACCATATCTCTGTGAGCAGGTCCACTATCATCTGCTTGTTTGACGTCAATCACTATGCAAAAGTGCTCCAAATAGATTATGCAACCCTCCCATCTTCTGAGACGGTATGCCACCCTTCTATGAGTTGTGATAGACATGCATGTAAAGAAATGTGTGTGCTGTGTGTTATGTGTGTCCTCATACCCCCAGCATGACCGGATCACGTCCCTCCTCTTGGTCCAAGGGTACCTGTGGTTGGGGACAGGAGACGGGACAGTCCACATCCTCTCTGTGAAGGCCAGAGAGCTGGCCCATCGGGGGGAGGGACACAGAGGTACAGCAGGCAACACCTCAACTGACCATAAGAGGATTGGTAGGCATGCAAGTGGTGGTCTTGTAGTCAGGAGGGAGAAAGAAGATGAAGAGATGGAGAATTCAGACCAGCAGCATTTGTTGACAGAGAACAGACGTCATAGAACAAAGTTTGGAAAAACACTGCATCACAGGATGAGGCCAAAACCAGTGGTGAACCTAGATGCCTATGAGCTTGCGATAGAGGCCAGTAAACACGTGGTGGAGTCGCGAAAGGAGCCTGTGAGGACCCTTCAGACATGCTTGTGAGTAAACAGGGTCTTCTGTTGAATGAGAGAGTGCTCTCTTGTGAGCCCACTGTGTCTCTCCCACATGGTGTAGGGGTCCAGATAACAGTACCATCGTGGTGAGCAGTGTGCACACTGACTCTGACAAGGCTATTCAGCTGTGGAGATGCTCTGGTCAGGATGCCACATGTGTAAGTTGTGTGTGTGTGTGTGTGTGTGTGTGTGTGTGTGTGTGTGTGTGTGTGTGTGTGTGTGTGTGTGTGTGTGCATACTTTAACCTTGGCCAGCACCTCTTATCTCTACCAACAGTGGGACACGGTCTTCCTGCCCTATTGTGAAAAATAGCTTTATTTGTTTTTATTCTGTGTGTTTCAGTCAGTGTTTTGTTTTCCTTTTGACAAGTAAATCTGTGCTTTCACTTTTTGTATGTGTTTTTAAAAAATCACTTCTATTTTTATGCAATCAACTACAAGTATTTGTATTTGTGTGGCTTATTTATTAAAGACTTTCCTGTCATTGCAATTTCATGGCATCATGCCAAATCGTAGCACCAAATAAAAACTGTTAGGAAATCATTATGTTTTCAGTTTGGCAATGACGTTATCACAACAATTACATAAGGCTCAAACACGTGTAAATTGACCTCGTGCCTGCGAGGTGGTCCGCTTCGTTAGCCTTGCAAGGTCCCCAGTCCGTCGTATATCGAAAAGTATCATTTGTTAAATACGGTTTAAACCCATGTTTAGACCGAGTTAACAGCGACCGGCAAGGACAAGGGGGCGGGGCAATGCAGGCCCGGCGGGAGCGGGACAGCCAGCTGTCCCGAGAATTGGGCGCGAACGACAGCGGCTTTGGGCGCGTATATATAGGTTGCTAGGCAGGCGGGTCCGGTAGTTTTTCCAGCGAGGTGCGTGTGCAGGTTCGCAGGGACGCGACGTACCCACCCACCCACCCCTGGAGACGTTAGACTTCGTTAGAATAGGGCTATCTCCGTCAAGGGAGGCATATAGGCTACCCCTTGGCGTGATCAGTGGCATGGGCCGGAACTGGAGAACTGGGAGTTACCTCCAGTGTCCTCCCCCAAGCCCAACCCCCGCCCGGGGCGGAGGGGGAGGGCGCGGGACCTGTCCCCGCCCATCACCTGGTGGGGCGGGGCGGGGCAGGACTTCCGGCCTGGCACTTCCACCAACCCTCCTGGGGGGGGGGGGGCACTTATGCAGTTTCCTCCCCCCCCCCCCCCCCCCCCCCCCCCCCACTTTAGAATTCAAGAAATATTGAAAAAATTTCCAACGTCAAAATGTATAGTGAAAACCAGCTGTCATTGCGACCG
The DNA here is from genome assembly GCA_963681505.1 of Eunapius fragilis. Lineage (NCBI taxonomy): Eukaryota > Metazoa > Porifera > Demospongiae > Spongillida > Spongillidae > Eunapius > Eunapius fragilis. The sequence goes on along the minus strand of OY811983.1, from coordinate 1,915,855 downwards.
CCTTTTTAAAATGTTCAAATCATGTTTAAATCTATAGTGAAAAACACCTGTCATTGCTACTGCCTTTTTTACTACGATGGCTGCATTACCTGTTCCCGCGCTGGCTTCAAAAACCCATTGTCAATGTAACCATAGATAATAGAATAAAGGGATTGGAAACGGTATATAAATTTATGTGACGTGACGTCACGTTCCGTTACATGACCGTGCTTCGCATTGAATCTTCTAGTGGGCGTGTGAACTGATGAGCATCCTTCCGTAAAGAGCTTCTTTAGTGTTGTTTAACCTATACCTGTGGGAGGACAGCCTTTTTGACACCCAAACATCGTTTAGCTATTCTTTTCCAGAAGTTAAGTTCAGTCAGCGAGCTGCCTCCTGATTGGAAATTGGTTGTGTGATTTTCCTGGACACAGGTACCATCAGGAAACCTTTTTGTGAGTTCTAGTATAGAGTACGTAGTGGGTGGTGTGGCTGTGGAACGTTTTGGAGCCTGTAAGAAGTGTTTTGGCGTTGTAGATCGGGAATTTGCTTGCTAATGACACCCGAAAAGCGTACGTTTTGTGTAATTTTCCCATAGAAGTGGTTAGGTTTGTAGAAAATTTCAGGATATATACTGAATCAGAGATGCATGTAGAGTGGCGTGATCAATATTTGTTGTATGTACTGCATGTTTATAGGAGCAAATAGCTCACAAGTTTCGTTTGGGTCGGTCACGTAAGAATGCTGAGAGAAAATCCCAATAAACAAAAAAATCTACATGCTTCGTGAAAAAAGGGAGGCCTACTAAGAAAGTGAGTTATAGAGTATAAAGTTTGTATTGTCTGTTCTAAGTATCGCAGTAGGCATAGGTATAGGAAGTTCGAACACAATCATGCAATTTACGGTATCGCGAAATGCGGATGAATCCCGTAATCTTTACCGTTTCCAATCCCTTTATTCTATTATCTATGATGTAACTATCGAACCAACCCTACAACCAGTTACTAGGGAAACCTTCAAACTCGCCTCTGCCATCACTGACATTGGAGCAAGATCAGACATTGCAGCTGATGGTTTCTGGGGTGGCCACTTTGAAAAAACGTTTTTTGACGTCAGAGTCCTAAATCCACTTGCTCCATCTAACACCACACCCACACCCAGTGCTTGCTACCGCAGACATGAAAAAGAAAAACAAAGAGCATATGAGCAACGCATCAGGGAAATAGAGCATGCCTCTTTCACCCCCATTGTACTCTCCACTACTGGTGGAATGGGTCCAATTGCAACCACCTTCTATAAACGTCTGGCAGACCGGCTAGCCTCCAAATGGAACTCATCATACAGCCAAACCATTGGATGGTTGCGATGCCGTCTGTCCTTTGTGCACATGTACAATTCTATTTTAACACTACGCATTACGTAATGATTACGTATGTCAGTTTTATGTACATTTGATACTTGAAAAAAAAAAAAAAAAAAACCATTGTTCTCTAACTAGTAACAGTGTTCTTTAAAGCCCTCCCTCACCCTCCCCTTTTTATTTCATTTCATGGAGTGTTGGTTACTTAGTAAAAAGAAAGTGGGGAGGGTGAGGGAGGGGGTACCCCTCCCTCTTACAAAAAAAAAAGAGTCAAATTAGTGTACTAAATTTATTATTACGTAAACTCAACGTAGCGGCATCACGACGGTCTACTAGCTATAAACAATGATGGCAAAAAGCTAAGCAGAAACATAAGCAGCGATACGGGACACATAGGGACCTTTTACACACGTAATTAGCGGAATTTATGTGGAGACAAAGATTTGGATATACTTTGTAGCACATGTAGTAGGGCAATTTATTAAATATATCCAGTGTAGGTTAATGTATTCATGATACCGTAAATGTTATGATACCGTAAATCGAATAATTAAAGTGGGGGGAAACTGCATAAGTGCCGAAACTAAAACTATATTGACTATATTACATATATGGATCAGACAACGACGAAGAACATCCTCTATGCAGTTTTATGTGCTCCGGACGGCCAGGACAAGGGAAAAGTTAAGTAAGGTGGCATGAAACGCTGCACATGTGCCACCATCCGCCTGCCCGCCTCGTTGGTGTCTTGTTCATATCTCCGTCCGGATTCACTGCATTATAATGAATATGTATCTACATGATTTACAGCTAACTACTTAGACAAACCGGGCTCTGCTGCCTATGCTAAATGGTTATAAAGCTAGCTAGTCCTTGGGCTGCATATAGAGCGGGGGTTAGTCGTTGGAGGAAGATCAGGTTCTGTAGTACTTCCAGCGTACGCTCGCGCTTGAAATCAGTGGTCATCTAATCTTATTCAATGGATATATAAAAGTAAATAAATTAGTTTTAACTTTTGATAATGCAAAAAGCTTGATATTAATAATGAGCAGTAAAATCCTGTGCCAGCACTTACCCATTTGGCTCCGAGACGCTCAAAAAAGCCATTCTGGCCTTTCTTGTGGCGGGTTGGACGGTAAGGTATGACTCATGCGGTAGATGGTGATCCAATTATCCTGTCATAGTCTGCGATTATTTAAGATTGTGCATTATGCAAGACAATACGGTGCAAGATAACATGACTGCACCGCTGCTAATGAATGCTTTGAAGTGCAATTTACCCATATACGAGAAGAAAGTCAACCCACTACCAGCTCTCAATTGCATGCATGGAAAATGCATGACGAATTAAGAGATTAGAACTAACTTGCTGCCCGTGCAGGTCTACCAATTGCACTGATGCATGGATGCATGTGCATTCGCTGTTATGCATAATCAGTAGGCCTTCATAATTTGTGCAGGTGCACCTACTGATGTATTTGTATAATTATAAAGGTGCGCGCATTCCGTGCATGGTATATGGATACAATGCAGAGTGCAGCAGATAGTATGCAGGCATTGTTTCCTAGCAACCATACTGGTTATGAAAATAACAAAGGTCAGGTATTGGCATCTGTTTACTACCACTATATTCTTTCGTCCTTCAAAATTCATATATGTACATAGTGGGATAAATGTTCCGTTTATTTAACATGGTTTATCATAAACCATGAACACGCTAGTCTATTAAATCTAAAACTCTTTTAAAAACATACTATCTTTATAGATCACTGTACTATAGATACATACAAGAATAAGAACCATAAGTATAAAGAAAACATAAAACAGGTTGCACAACTTAGTCCATGTAACTGGGAAGCCTATATAGCTCCATCATTAATGTCCATCACTCTCCTCCATTTCCTTCTAGAGCACGAAGACAAAGATTTGTTGCTTATTTATGATCAAATACGCATGGTTGAATAAATTGATGACTCCTGCAGGTTAAAAGTGGCACTATCAATAAACCGGCCTAGTGTTCGTGCAAAGATGATCTGCGCGGAGCGATCAACGCAAGTAACATTGATTAATAATCGAACTGGATCAGCTTCAAAAACGTTCTAGATCTTGCAAATAAAAAAGCGGGGGATCCGCCGCCATATAAACCTAGTCCCTCGTATATGTGCTCTGACCACGAGCGGATTTGAACAGACAATTTGTATGTCTAGATCTGCGATATGAATCAACGATGACTTAGCTTTTTACCTCTAGTCGTATAAACTTCAATATACAATTTCTAGACTAAGACTAATTTAAACAGCGCTATCTAATTAGTCGTTCTATCTTGTTTATTAATATACGACCTTTCCCTTACCGGTATATTATCTCTGACTGTACACGCTAGCTGGCGTGGTAACAAATTTCGACAGGTCACAAATTTCGACAGTCGTTTGTAATTAGCTGTTCGCAAAGCAGACTGCTCGCATAAGTGACATGTTACCCAAGTGGACCCGTGGGGTTGGACAAATTTGAACGGTTATTAAGCGATGTTTGCGACATAAAATTAGAATCGGAGCGCCACTTCGGCGAATCGCGTCTCAGATCTTGTATTTCGAATCCCCCCCCCCCGTTTTCGTACTCAACCAGGGCTAATTTTATCAGGTCATAAAATTCGAACACCGGCCCCTTATGGATTTGCCCCTGCCAAGGCCAGTAATAGTTCGTTAACATTTGTGAGTTAATAAACCTAACTAGAATTATTTAGTAAGCTACATGTACATTTACATACATGTAGCCAGCCGTGTTTCTGTTATGACAACCATTTATTCAATAATGCTCAAGATGGCGGCGCCAGTAACCGAACATTGTTCAAAGGCTCCCCGAACTAGAAAAGTCTATGTAATGGTAAAAAAAAATGGCATGAAAACGTGTACCAATGTGCTGCAAATCTTAATAAAGGGTGGCAACTCAATTTGCTTTCCCGAACTGAAATCTTCAATGTAATGGTATATATATTTTTGCACAGTTTGCATCTTACAACCTTTCTACACATAAAAATGAGGTGGCAAATGTATTATAACTTGCGGTTAGTTAATAAAATTCAAGAGTGGCCATTTTTCATACATTTAAATAGGTGTAAGTCTAACTTTGCTTTGAATAAATCCGAACCATTAGTACTTATAAATTCAGCACAAATTCAAATTACACTACCCCTATGTACTAGCAACGGAACACATGCTATAGGATGTCTTTTTGAACACCATCACTTTCCTGGTGACCGCCGATTTCTGCATATGGCGTAGCGTTTATGCTGGATCTGGGAACGAGACTACAGTGGTCTCACCTTGAAGCGTGTGTTAATTACGGAAATCAGCAGGGGCGTCGGAAGGGTATATAATTCGGTACGGTCAGGGGGAGGGGAACCGCCCCCATCGTGGCGGGGAGGGTGCGGGAGGGGGGTACCCCTCCCGACTAGCCAAGGGGTGTGGGAGCGCTGCCAGCGCCAGAAGCCAACGCTTTTTGTAGAAAACCTCACGCAAAATCTGCATTAACACTTTGTTATGCTAGCTGGGTTTTAAATAATGAACAGAAGCCTTGCACGCATGCAAGGTAGGGAACCCTGCCCGGCCTGCTGCTGGTGTCATTAAATAATTAAATTTGGGCTATCCATTATTTAAACATACACCCCTACAGATGAGCAAATGTAACCCCCGGGACAATATGTAAAATCACCCCTGGACAGGCGTCCGTTTTGTCTACACCCCCGGGACAGGCTTTAAAGTACACCCTAGACAAGCGTCTATTTGATTACAACTACCCTGGACAAGCGTATGCTTTACCTGCAAACCCCCCGGACAGGCATTTATAGATGATTTCGGCGAATTATTATTAAGGGGCGAGCCCACCATCTAAGCAACCAGTTAAAATATTCAAAGCTAGTTACCAATTACGACGGTGCAAGCCCCCTTTTAATAATTCACCGAAATCATCTATACCATCACCCCCCGGACATATTTCCAAAACTCCCCTGAACAATCTCATGTTTACGAACACTCCCCGCGGACACCATTTATTGTCATCTGTAGGGGTGTACGGCTAAATAATGGAATAGCCCAATACGTTCACGACATAATTTCGTGACCCAAATATTTATATATGGGATCGTGGCAGCGAAAAGGGGCCTAGCGCATATTTCAAATTATTTCATATTGGAAGGGTCACCTATGTCCTCTACAACTTCTTTCTTACGTACTTGAAATTAGATGGAGTTACAGTGGCCTGAATTTTTAATTACGCAAATTGTACGCGTCTCCTTCCTGGAATATGCGCTAGGTCCCTTTTCGCTGCCACGATCCCATATATTATAAATCCTTTGCATTTGAATCGTTATAACGTCCGAACGATAAACACTACCAAAGTCCTTGCTCAATACTTTTTGGGGTCTTGCCGTGCCAGTATTACAACATCCGATATATATAGCTGCATGTGCAAATTGCGTGCACGGCTTCTCGCTCGATTCGCGCCACTGAGGCAATTCAATGTAGGCCTAAAATCATTGGCGCTAATCGAGCGGGAAACCGTGCACGCACTTTGCACACGTAATGGATGAAGTAAAAATGAACGAACAGAACAAGTCAATAGGTACAGGACCTCTCTACCTAACAACCTAATTTGAAGCGATTTGATTACTCCTGCCGAAAGTTATGGCGGGTTCAAACTCTGTGTGGTATCAGACGTTGTAATACTGCAATACTGGCACGGAGCAAGTGCAAGACCCCAAAATGTATTGAGCAATGGTGTAGTATGAAGTCTTGGAAATAGGACGTTGATAGCGTTTATCGTTTGGACGTTATAACAATTCAAACGCAAAGGATATTTGAATAAAATTAAAAAACCCTGGAGATCATGAAGTCACGTCGGAAGGTCTCGAGTAATTTGCGGAGGCGGATTTATGTAGGATGTCCAGTGAACGGAAGGTGCGCACCGAGTGTTACCGATAGCATTGCGAAATATGACTCCCTCTGCGCGAGAAACCTCCTTCCCCCTTCCCACTTCGTTCTCCCTATGTCCCCCATACCTGAGTTTGTCGTAATTGTCTAGCTGTCTGAGCGTTATGAAGTCTTCTATACTCCTCGCAGGGGTTCGTTCTGAGCGTTGCTGGATACCTGCACGTGCGTGATAAACGCGGTAAGAAGGAACAATTGTTAGGGAGGGTGGCGCTTGGCCTTGAAACGCTCTGTCTACGTACACAGCAGGTCGTAGCTTCAAAAGACGCTGGTAAGATTACGGCGAACCCACTTGAGACAGCTAGCACATAGGCTTATCGATTTTAGGTGTTGGTTCGATGAGAGAACGTGCTCTTTGAAATGTTACAAGGACCAAGCCGCATATGCAAATCACATCGATGAGCCTGTAGGGTATGCTTTCGCGCGCGCGCGCGTGCGTGCGTGTGTGTGTGTGTGTGTGTGTGTGTGTGTGTGTGTGTGTGTGTGTGTGTGTGTGTGTGTGTGTGTGTGTGTGTGTGTGTGTGTGTGTGTGTGTGTGTGTGTGTGTGTGTGTGTGTGTGTGTGTGTGTGTGTGTGTGTGTGTGTGTGTGTATTTTGTTATGGTCGTTGCACTCTGCAGGGAGATAAAACTTGCCTCAGCCAAGATCACACCTACCGTGATTGAAGGAATTAAAGATTCAAGTAATCAGTTTGTTATAAGGTGAGCTCTCTCCCTCTCCCCATCTCTTCCCCCTCCCTCTCTCCCCCTCCTCATCTCTTCCCCCTCCCCCTCTCTCCCCTCCCCTCTCTCCCCCTCCCTCTCTCCCCTCCCCTCTCTCTTCCCCCTCTCTCCTCTTTTCTCCCCTCTCCCCCTCCTCTCTCCCCTCTCCCCTCTCTCCCTCTCTCCCTTTCCCCCTCTCTCCCCTCTCCCCCTCTTTCCTCCTCTCTCCCCCTCACTCTTCCCCTCTCTTCTCCTCTCTCTCGGCCTACACACACACCTTCCCTGTCTCCTCTTTATCTCCCACACCTCCCACCTCCCCTCCAGCAATGATGAAGGCTTGTACCAGCTGCAGGCCAAGGACAACAAAGAAGCCCTTGAATGGATCAGGAGGCTGCAGGACAAGAGATCAGAGTACCACAAGGTGGGGGCTGCCAGGGAGCACCACGACGAAGCCATCAAGGCACAAACCGTCCCACGAACACCCGGACGTGGAAGATTGATGGAAGGTGGGCGGAGTTACCCTCGTGTGCATCTTCTTTACCTGGACCATGGGGTGTGGCTTACTTGTCCCCAGGCTCTCCAGAGACCTCCCCTGTTGGCGTGAGGAAGATCATGGAGCAGATACTGAGCCCTCCATCGTAGGTCGCTTTGTTTACTTGAGAGGAAAGACTTTTACCGACCCGACACAGCACCACAGCTTCTCCGTTTACTCCTGCATCGGAAGCACAAGGTACTCAGAGGCTGTCGCTGGTCGAAGGCATGGGAGGGGCACTCCCTTGGACTGATGATGGTGCACTAGCCAGGATGTCCGTGTGCAGCAGTGATATTACAGATGGCAACAGGTGGATTGTCCAAAGGCTTTTTTCTTGTGCCCTTTTGCCATTTGATGCCTTTCTGCTCTCTGTGCTCCCTTAATCCCCACCCCCAAAGTTCACTTTCCTCTTCTCTATCTTCTTTCTCCTCTCTCTCTCTCTCTCTCTCTCTCTCTCTCTCTCTCTCTCTCTCTCTCTCTCTCTCTCTCTCTCTCTCTCTCTCTCTCTCTCTCTCTCTCTCTCTCTCTCTCTCTCTCTCTCTCTCTCTCTCTCTCTCTCTCTCTCTCTCTCTCTCTCTCTCTCTCTCTCTCTCTCTCTCTCTCTCTCTCTCTCTCTCTCTCTCTCTCTCTCTCTCTCTCTCTCTCTCTCTCTCTCTCTCTCTCTCTCTCTCTCTCTCTCTCTCTCTCTCTCTCTCTCTCTCTCTCTCTCTCTCTCTCTCTCTCTCTCTTCCCCCTCCCTAGTCTGCAGATGTCACTGCCAAATGATGAGCAGTTGCAGGTAATGGGGAGGGGCTTCGGGTGGTGGGTAATGGGAGGGGCTTTGGGTGGCAGGTAATGAGAGGGGGCTTTGGGTGGCAGGTAATGGGAGGGACTTTGGGTGGCAGGCTGCAGAAACAATTGGTATGACATGTGTCAATGGGACATGCAGAATAAAGGTAGGGGTGTGGCAAGGGGTGGAGCATGCAGATAAAGGTAGGGTGTGGGCATGCAGGGTTGAGGGTTCAGAGGTGGGGGGGGACACATTGTGCTCAAAATAGACGTCATGTGGACATTCTTTGTCAACCATGCATTCATGTAATGTTCTAATGTGCCACACCCACCATTTAACCCTCACAAAGCTTGAATATTCCAAGTCCCAAGAAATCAGCACCATGTACTACAAGGAGATACAGAAGCTGAAACAGAAACTGGAGATGAAGGATCTCAAAATCAGTGCACTGGACCAGGAAATAACTGAACTGAAGGAACAAATATCATCTATGTAAAAGTCCTTGTTTGCTGAATGTGTTCTGCTGTGCACATCCACACATGCATGCATACACATGCCCACATACACTCCCCAAACATGCCCACACATTCACACACATACACGTGCATACGCGCGCACACACGCACGCACATACGCACGCACACACACACACCACACACACGCACACACACACACAGAGCATGCAATCACATACCTACTCTGCTTTTGTATAGGAATGTCCCTATCAAAACAACCCAGCTTCAGGAGGAGAAGGCAAGCCTTGAGCTGACACTCAAGCAGCTACTGGAAAGTATAAAAGTGATTGTCCATGAAGTAGACCAACATAAAGAGCAGGCTCAGTTGAATGAGAAGAAAATTATGAAAGAGAAGAAGTGAGTTAGAAAAATATATGTTAGAAGCTGGATCAAGATGAAAGGGAATGGAAGAGGGGAGAGAAGAGAGATGGGAAGGGGAGGGACGGAGGAGGGTAGGAGAGAGGAGAGATGGGAAGGGGAGGGACGGAGGAGGGTAGGAGAGAGGAGAGATGGGAAGGGGAGGGACGGAGGAGGGTAGGAGAGAGGAGAGATGGGAAGGGGAGGGACGGAGGAGGGTAGGAGAGAGGAGAGATGGGAAGGGGAGGGAGGAGGAGGGTAGGAGAGAAGAGAGATGGGGAGAGATGGGAAGGGTAGGGAGGGAGGGAGGAGGCAGGAGAGAAGAGAGATGGGAAGGGGAGGGACGGAGGAGGGGTAGGAGAGTAGAGAGATGGGGGAGGGACGGAGGAGGGTAGGAGAGAAGAGAGATGGGAAGAGATGGGAAGGGTAGGGAGGGAGGGAGGAGGGCAGGAGAGAAGAGAGATGGGGAGAGGGAGGGAGGAGGGTAGGAGAGAAGAGAGATGGGGAGAGGGAGGGAGGAGGTAGGAGAGAAGAGAGATGGGGAGAGGGAGGGAGGGAGGAGGGTAGGAGAGAAGAGAGATGGGGAGAGAGAGAGGGAGGAAGGAGGGTAGGAGAGATGGGAAGAGGGGAGAAGAGAGATGGGAAGAGGAGGGAGAGAAGAGGAACAGATCAAATTGCACATGGCTGTACCTACCAGGAGAAATGCTGAACTTGAGAGAAGTATTAATTATGCGAAGAAAAACTACGTGCAGTTCTTGACTGAGTCACTTTCTAAAAGTGCATGTAAGTTGTGTGTGTGTATGTGTAGGTGTATATAATCATGTCTGTTTATTCATGTGTGCATTTGTTTGTGTATGTGAGTGTGCATGCGTATTTCTGCATGTGGGTTATCGGTAGGCTCTCAGCTTCTGGCAACCCAGACCACCATGTTTTGAGCAGCCACATGTGGTATTACCTACAGCCATGATGCATCTCCGTGACAACCCGGAGACCGTTAGGAACCCACGTCTTGTGGAGCTGCTGAAGGAGGAGGGATGGGAGACAGAGGGGGTCTTTGAAGACGAATATGGGGACGTCCACGACTGGAACAATGGTGTTAGCGTGCAACACTTCCTTTGCAGGTGTCTGTACCTCCACTACACCCAGCACGTAAGGGCACTTGGCTTCCCATACTATTTTCCATCACTTCCTATATTATGTCTTGTATCACTTCCTGTATCACTTCCTGTACTATGTGATTGCAGGAACAGGAAGCATTGTCTGCAGAATGGGAGGCTTGTTTGAAAGGTTTATCAAAAACCTCATCCATTTCTTCAGACAAATCCAAGGTTGGTTACATTTAGCTCCCATCTGGTCCTGACACACACACACATACTGGCCACCTATAGGAGTTACGGAACCTGTTACGTAGAAGTTTGCCCACCACATTCAGAAAGGAGGTGTGGACCATGTAAGTGTGATGGTCACGTGACAATCCATTGGCTATCTAGTGACCTTGTGTTGTGTTGGTCTCCCCCCCCCCCCCCCCTGCTACACTGCAGTCTTGTCAACCGTCACGTGGCAAGGACAAGAGAAGTGAAAGACCACACTGGTGGGGGTGGGTCCTACTACCAGTCACTACTCAACACAGGGCAGCAAGTAAATCGTGCGGCCGTACACAAGGACACACCTCCCCTTCCTCCCTCTCTTCTCTTCCTCCCTCCTCTTCCCTCATCCAATTCCATCCTCTCTTCTCTTCCCACATCTTCACCTCCTCCCACTACCTTCACCCCTCCCCCACCTACCTTCACCCTCCTCCCCTACCTTCACCCCTCCTCCCCCTACCTTCATCCCTCCTCCCCCTACCTTCACCCCTCCTCCCCCTACCTTCACCCCTCCTCCCCCTACCTTCACCCTCCTCCCCCTACCTTCACCCCTCCTCCCCCTACCTTCACCTCAAACTCTTGTCCTTCCAATCTCACATTAACATATTCTTGTCGCATATATATGAGAATTATGTTGATGAAATAGTTTTAAAACTATCAGAAAGTAGTTAATTAACTTTTTACTTGAGAAAAATACTTGACATTTATGATTTATTAAGTAAACGACCACTCATTTCAAGTTAGTTATTTCAAGTGACTTTAAATTAATACAATTATTATTTTTAAGATCACAATTTTTTTTTGAGGGATTGAATTTAACTGTAGTTGGCAATATTTCATCAATTTCATCAATTTCCATGTATACCTGTGTGTATACCTGGTGGTACCTGTGTGTATACCTGGTGGTACCTGTGTGTATACCTGGTGGTACCTGTGTGTGGTACCTGTGTGTATACCTGGTGGTGGTACCTGTGTGTATACCTGGTGGTACCTGTGTGTATACCTGGTGGTACCTGTGTGTATACCTGGTGGTACCTGTGTGTGGTACCTGTGTGTATACCTGGTGGTACCTGTGTGTATACCTGGTGGTACCTGTGTGTATACCTGGTGGTACCTGTGTGTGGTACCTGTGTGTATACCTGGTGGTACCTGTGTGTGGTACCTGTGTGTATACCTGGTGGTACCTGTGTGTATACCGGGTGGTACCTGTGTGTATACCTGGTGGTACCTGTGTGTATACCTGGTGGTACCTGTGTGTATACCTCTATTGAGTTGTTTCGTATAATTAATGTACCAAAGAGTAAAAATGAATACCAACAAATGCGCATTAATAACCATTAATAACCATTATTAAAATAAATGCTTCAGTTATTTTATAACTATCCCATTTAGAGCGCATGTCGTAAGCAGATCAACCTCGACCTTCATCGGACCATGCCCTACAACAAGTACTTCAGACGAGGAGGACTAGGGGTAACGTTTTACTTATTCCATAGCTGAACTTTGATATGTGAGTGCGAAACACACGTGCACACCTACATACCACACCACACACCCACCTACACACGTGCACATCTACATACCACACCACACACCCACCTACACATGTACACACACCACTGACACTACAGATCACACAGCTGGAAAATGTTCTCATAGCTTACTCCATCCACAACAAGACCATTGGATACTGTCAGGTACTTCCAACTTTCCGTCTCCACTTATCTTATCTTCCCTTACATACCAATTCTCTACACCTTCCCCTTCACACACTATACCATCCGTATGTGCCCCTCTTCTGCACACCCTCCCACACCTGCACACCACACTTCCCTGCACCTCCTCTCCCCCCCCCCCCCCCCCCTCCCCCCCCCAAATAAAAAGGGGATGAACATGATTGCAGCTCTTGGCCTGCTGTTCCTGGACGAAGAGACAACATTCTGGTACATGGTGGCCATCATAGAGGTGATACTGCCCAGTGGGTACTATGGCCCTGGACTTCTGGGGGCACAGGCTGACCAGGCAAGGGTTATAGGTATCACTGTTCACCCTTTCACCCACTGACACTGACCATAATGCTCTACATGTGTACCTGTGTGCATGTGTGTGTGTGTGTGTGCATGTATGTGTGTGTGTGCATGTGTGTGTGTGTGTGTGTGTGTGTGTGTGTGACCAAAGGTCATCTAGTCTTTTCCCTGTCCACACAGGCTGTTATGAAAGAGGTACTGGCCACGCAGATAGTGGACCTAGCTGAACACATGTCAGCCTACTACATAGACATCACGCTGGTTACGTTCAACTGGTTCCTCACCCTATTCATTGATGCTGTGCCAACAGAGGTGAGAGGTACTTCATTATTGGAGTGGTCTTTTTTTTTTTTTTTTTTTTTTGAATTAAAACTGAGATTATCACATAGAGGTTTTTTATATGTAATGATTTTTGATTGTATCCTAACATGCAGCATATATACATGCCCGCACACTAATAGGGTGTGTGCGTGTGTATAAAACGCAGGCGTCTTTGTGGTTAACTCCATGAGAAAATTAAATTGTAAATAATTAGATGTTTAGCTTTTGTAGCGTTCAGAAGATATAATGATTGCAACATTTCTATAAGTTTTAATGCACTATAAATTTACACAAATTTGGAAACTGAAAATTATGGGATCGCATTGAACTTGTACATGTTTCAGGTTTTCAAATTATTTAATTTTCGAGATACCTAGGTCGTGTATAACTTCTTTCTTATGCACTTGGAAATCAGTCTGTTCATCATGGAGTTACAGTGGCCTGAATTTTTAATTATGCTTGCGTGCGTCAACTTCGTTGTTCCTTCCTGGAAAACTTTTAATGTCTTTGCAGTGTGCTCTGAGGATCATGGACGTCTTCTTGAACGAAGGTCACAAGGTCTTGTATCGTATGGCCATAGGGATCCTGAAGTTATACAAGGACCAGTTCCTCAGCATGACTGATCCTGTCAGCCTGTTGCAGTTACTCAAGGAAATCTCACGGCGCACATACACAGTTGAAGATATTTTCTCTGTTAGTTTATCCTTTTAACCAATTTGTTCTGGCTGTGGTTAAATAATGTGTGTGACTTTTTAAAAAAAATTTTAATTTTCCCTTGCAAGGCGGCCTTTGATACAGGGTTCCCGAAGAAGAGCTACCTCAATGGACGACACACTTACCACATGAACCTGTTCAGGCAGGAATGGCAGGCGAGACTAAAGGAGACACAGCTGCACAAGGAGGCAGCGGTAGCAGCTCTCCCTGCAACCAGTCCTCCTCCCCAGCCATCTGCTAAAAAGGTCCCAGAGTGGGAGTGTGGGTGTACTATCAGAACTGGTCAGTCATTGGCTTCCATGATTCCCTTTCTATGACTTGCTCCCCTCTCACTTCTCCCTCCCTCTCCCTCCCACTCCCCCCACTCTCCTCACCTTTCTACCCCTCTCCTCTCCACTCTACCCCTCCCCTTTCCTCCTTACCCCTCCCAGATACAATATGCCTGTGCTCTGGAGAGAAGGACCAGGGGAGCATTGCAGTCATCACCATACGACCAGAGCCACACATGGAGATCATTTCAGACCTTGTCATCAAGGGAAGGGTAGTGTGTATGAAGTACATACCCTCATGTGATATGATACTCATTGGAACACTGGACTTTTATGTATACGCTGTGGACTGCCTCACATGGTGAGTAAGTAGGTAGGGGAGAGAGAGAGAGAGAGAGAGAGAGAGAGAGAGAGAGAGAGAGAGAGAGAGAGAGAGAGAGAGAGAGAGAGAGAGAGAGAGAGAGAGAGAGAGAGAGAGAGAGAGAGAGAGAGAGAGAGAGAGAGAGAGAGAGAGAGAGGAGAGAGAGAGAGAGAGAGAGAGAGAGAGAGAGGGAGAGAGAGAGAGAGAGAGAGAGAGAGAGAGAGAGAGAGAGAGAGAGAGAGAGAGAGAGAGAGAGAGAGAGAGTGAGAGAGAGAGAGAGAGAGAGAGAGAGAGAGAGTCGAGAGAGAGAGAGAGAGAGGGAGGGAGGGAGGGAGGGAGGGAGGGAGGGAGGGAGGGAGGGAGGGAGGGAGGGAGGGAGAGAGAGAGAGAGAGAGAGAGAGGTGGGGGGTGGGGGGAGGGGGAGGGGGAGAGAGAGATGTCAAGAGATCAGGTTACTGCATTTAGGAAGAAACTCTGGAGTCTTAGATTGATTGACTCTGTCCTGAACATGGAGGCAGTTGAGACTACTGTCTTTTTTGCACTGGCTGAAGGCTCTGTTGCAATCATCAGGTATTTGGTGATTTTTGACTGAGGGTAGATTACCAGATCTCCCTGCAAATATATTGTCCAGGGTATAGACCGATCGTACCCTCTTTCGGAGCCCATCCTACTTCATGTTGGGTCAACCTCTGTGCCATGTCTGGCCCTCATTCCAAACCAGATGTTGTGGTGTGGGTCTGAAAAGTCCATCACAGTCCTGTCCACGATCACATGTGAGCTGGAGAAGTCCATCATCATAGATGATGATGATGATGATCTTGGCAAGATCTATAAAATGAAGTATGGACAAGAAGGTGTTTGGGTGTCCTTCAAATCGTAAGTTTGGCCCCACCCCTAGCTCCACCCCTTGACCCTGCCTACCATATCTCTGTGAGCAGGTCCACTATCATCTGCTTGTTT
>OY811983.1:1845000-1900442 GCA_963681505.1 Eunapius fragilis | reverse complement strand
AATCATCAAGGTATTTGGTGATTTTTGACTGAGGGTAGATTACCAGATCTCCCTGCAAATATATTGTCCAGGGTATAGACCGATCGTACCCTCTTTCGGAGCCCATCCTACTTCATGTTGGGTCAACCTCTGTGCCATGTCTGGCCCTCATTCCAAACCAGATGTTGTGGTGTGGGTCTGAAAAGTCCATCACAGTCCTGTCCACGATCACATGTGAGCTGGAGAAGTCCATCATCATAGATGATGATGATGATGATCTTGGCAAGATCTATAAAATGAAGTATGGACAAGAAGGTGTTTGGGTGTCCTTCAAATCGTAAGTTTGGCCCCACCCCTAGCTCCACCCCTTGACCCTGCCCTACCATATCTCTGTGAGCAGGTCCACTATCATCTGCTTGTTTGACGTCAATCACTATGCAAAAGTGCTCCAAATAGATTATGCAACCCTCCCATCTTCTGAGACGGTATGCCACCCTTATTCCTGTACACACTGGTCCCCATTGTCTTGAATTGCTCCAGGGGTGTGTAATTATGGCGTCAGGGTCGCAGAAATCCTTTTATGATTGTAATCATTTGAGGTTATGAGTAACCACTCAGCAAGGGGAACAGTAAGGGGAATTCCAAGTACACTTGATTCCTGTTGCTTTTTAATCACATCTGTTTCATGTCAGGATTTGCCACCACAGTAGGTGTGTGTAACACATTTGTGTGGCCTCTTCCCCCCCCCCCCCAAACTCCTCAGCATGACCGGATCACGTCCCTCCTCCCGGTCCAAGGGTACCTGTGGTTGGGGACAGGAGACGGGACGGTCCACATCCTCTCTGTGAAGGCCAAAGAGCTGGCCCATCAGGAGGAGGGACTTGCAGAGGGAACGCCTGCTGGTCCCAAGGCACCCGAGAGCAATGCAGGGGGTGGCCTGGTCACCACCGTAGAGGAGGAAGAGGAGGAGGGAGGTGAAAAGAACGAGTCTGAAGGGGTGGGTGGGAAGGAAGTGGGAGGCACCTCAGCTGAGAAGCCTCACTTGTTGCCAATGAGCAGACTGCACCGCAAGTCGAAATTTGGTACCACTCTGAGGCATAGGAAGAGACCGATATCAGATAAAAAGGATGTGAACACGGGTGCCTATGAGCTTGCGATAGAGGCCAGTAAACACGTGGTGGAGTCGCGAAAGGAGCCTGTGAGGACCCTTCAGACATGCTTGTGAGTAAACAGGGTCTTCTGTTGGATGAGAGAGTGCTTTCTTGTGAGTCACTGTGTCTCTCTCATGTGGTGTAGGGGTCCAGATAACAGTACCATCGTGGTGAGCAGCGTGCACACTAATTCTAACAAGGCTGTTCAATTGTGGAGATACTCTGGTCAGGATATCGCAAGTGTAAGTTGTGTGTGCATACTTTAACCTTGGCCAGCACTTCTTATCTCTCCCAACAGTGGGACATGGTCTACCTACCCTATTGCGGAAAATAATGCATTTTTACCTCTGCATGTGTGTGTCATAATAATTATATATGTGTGTGTATATACATTGATGGGACAAGCAGTGGTTCATGTGTAACTACATAAATGGAGTCGTTGCCATGATAAGGAGCTACTGGGCAAGATTTCACTTTTGTAATTTTTCTTTATTGTATGGTACTTATGCAAATTGGAATCACAAAATCACTGAATTTTGAATCAGCCATACATTTCTATGCCCTTAGTTTTACTTGTCCTGGATGTGACAATTTTATATGCCCCCTTTTCTCTTATGTCAATAAGTAGAAGTCAATGGACAAGCTAAACCAATGTAGCGCCATTTCATTTATTATCTGTTCTTCCAAAAGCAAATGCTGCAGCCAACCCGAGAGATAGTTCCATCATCTATAATAATTATTGTAAACGCACACAATTAATTACAGTTCAGAGGAGGGAAAAACAAACATTAATAAGGATAAGCTTGGGACAGTGTTAGGCCTTCTGGGGTTATAATTTTATCACTATAAAAACGGTACGTTACATAAATCCGTATAATTATCTTCGCTTTCAATGCTGCACTCGTTTCCACACCATTTATCTCTATGGAAACCGATTTTGGTGCTTTAGAGTTATGTGAATACAAATGCAGTGAATACAAAGGTCTCCAAGGCAACCATGAGAGCAGATATCTGTATTATCGTAATACGTATTTTTAAAGCAACCTAGTTGATAACAGATTTCAAGTTTTACTACTTTAAAAGTATTGTCACAATGATGCGGTAGTTATTAATATGTGACATCGCGTACAGAGAATGCCAAGTATTGTAAAAGTTATACATAGCCAAGTGTTTATATGAACACAAATGCATCCAGTAGTAGTACGTGGTAAAATTATATCCCTACGTCTTCTATGCATGTTTTAACTATATACCGTCTTGAAAAAAAATTTTTTTGAATTAAATCAAAATATGTTCACAAACGAAATAATGAAATTAAGATATCTATGCATAAATTAATAAATCAATGGTTCGGACTTGCTTCAATGCATGATCGAGTATAAGGAGTAGGTCAAGGGGATCCACTTTCAGTGCTTATGTATGCCACTGCTTTGTCACCTCTCATAAAATCACTGGAGGGTGTAGAGTCTATGCAGAATTGGTATGCAGATGATTCAGCGTGTGTTGGAACATTTTCTTCTCTGCGTGTGTGGTTTGAAAAGCTGTGCTGATTAGGGCCAAGTTATGGATACTATCCCGAACCCAAGAAGACTGGATGAAAAGGATGAGGAATCTGCAAAAATACCTGTTTTCATAATTCTGGCATAAAGGTCGTAAATGGTTACCATTTCCTTGGTGGATTTATTGGCAGCAAAGAGCTCACTAAACAGTTTATTGCAGATAATATTGATGCATGGTTGGTGTGTGTTGATAAACTAGCATGGGCTGCAGAAAAACAACCTCAAGCTGCGTATGCTGCCATGGCAAAATCTCTGCAGTTTGAATGGTCAATTGTACAGCGAATCATACCAAACTGTGAATCTTCTTTTGCTCTCCTGCAAGACAAGATAAACACAACCTTTTGGCCTGCAGTTTTTGGTACTGACATATCACAGCAAGAACTACGCCTGTTCACACTACCTGCTCGGATAGGAGGAATGAGTGTTAACGACCCTGTTGAAACAGCAAGAACAGCTTTTATTACTTCCAGAGCATGCACTGATGTAATTGTTGCAGCAATAAAAGGCAAGGGAGATTTCTCAGTATACGATCACTTGCAACAGATGACACAGGCAAAGAAAGAGATGACTCTTGAGATTAAAGGATTTCAAGAAGATAAGCTAACCTCAATACTGGCATCTTTGAGTGAAGGGAACAAGCGAGCAATCCAAAGAGCACCAAAGGGCAAGACATCCACCTGGCTGACTGTAATTCCAGTATCCCACTACCACTTTGACCTCTCATCATCAGAATTTCGTGATGCTTTGGCTATTATATATCACCAACCACTATCAAAGTTGCCTGCTGACTGTGATGGATGTGGTGGAGAGTTTGCCTTCAGCATGCTTTGGACTGCAGAAAAGGTGGTTGGATCATCCAATGGCACAATGAGGTGAGAGAAGCTTTGGGTGACCTTGCATCCATTGCATTTAGGGATGTGATAAGAGAACCAATTGTGAGAGATGCTGATCCAGTGAGAGGTCTTCCTGCCTTGGTAGCTGATCTTGGTGTGAGAGGTTTGTGGGCTTCCCAGACTGAGGCGTTATTTGATATTCGTGTCATGGACACTGATGCCCAGTCATATACTAGCCGCACTGTTGATTCTGTTCTGCTATCAGCTGAAAATGAGAAGAAAAAGAAATACCTAGATGTTGTTGAGGCTAGATATGCATCTTTCACCCCTTTTGTCACCTCAATTGATGGTGTCCTTGCTCGTGAAGCTAACTCTGTCATGAAACTTTTAGCAACAAAAATAGCATTGACCACTAAGTGAAGTGACTGGATGGGTAAGGGCGAGGTTGGCATTTGCTATACTAAGAGCCACAAATCTGTGTACAAGAGGAAGCAGAGTGAAATGGAGGAGTGCTATACACATACATGATGGGTCTGGACTACCAACATCAGCTTATGAGTAGAATTTGTATGTGCTATTATGTGTGTGCATGTGCTTGAATATGTTTATTTGTATATTTTTAATTAAGTTCTATCTATATGTTATATGTATATCCATGTATATTAAAAATCTTTTAAATCTTTGTGTGTTCTAATAACAACATAATTATATTGCGAGCCACACCTCTTAATTGGAGGTGTGGCTACTTAGCTTCGCCGAATTCTCACTATGGCTGACGATAAGGTACTGTCATTTCACCGTAGCAAACGTTGACCTCTTTCTCCGCAGCCGTTTCTGCTTCTAAGGGTTGCAGGGTACCTGCAGGCACCGGAGAAGCCTGGTTAGATACAGAGAGCTAATCTAGTTGTGATTATGAATCCTCTCCCCTTCCTTTCCTTCCTCCCTCCTTCCTCCCTCCCCCCTCCAACGCACAGGACGAAGAAATACAAAAAAACGCTGGTAAAGGCTGCATGCAGCGAGCTCTGTATACGCACTCATAAAATTACATATACAAATATCTGGTTCATTATTCTGACTAGGTGCTGGTTTGACGAGAGTACTTGCTCGTTGAAATGCTACAAAGACGAAAAGGCCTGCAAAGAACGAGTCGGTGAACCAATCTGGTGTGTTGGCATAACATACGGGGGGGTGGCGTAGGTGGCGCGTACGTACGCAACAACTTCTCAAATTCCCGTGCGCTCTCAACAGGGAGATAAATCTTGCCTCGGCCAAAATAACTCCTCTAGTGGAAGGCACTAATAGACCGAACGGCCAATTTGTAATAAGGTCAGTTTTTAAATCCTTGATCCCCGTTCTCGAACTCTCCATCCCCTTGATTTTTATATTACATATCTCTCTCTCTCTCTCTCTCTCTCTCTCTCTCTCTCTCTCTCTCTCTCTCTCTCTCTCTCTCTCTCTCTCTCTCTCTCTCTCTCTCTCTCTCTCTCTCTCTCTCTCTCTCTCTCTCTCTCTCTCTCTCTCTCTCTCTCTCTCTCTCTCTCTCTCTCTCTCTCTCTCTCTCTCTCTCTCTCTCTCTCTCTCTCTCTCTCTCTCTCTCTCTCTCTCTCTCTCTCTCTCTCTCTCTCTCCCTCTCTCCCTCTCTCCCTCTCTCCCTCTCTCCCTCCCTCCCTCCCTCCCTCTCTCCCTCCCTCCCTCCCTCTCTCCCTCCCTCCCTCCCTCCCTCCCTCCCTCTCTCTCTCTCCACCCACCCCTCCAGCACTGATGAAAGTACATCTGTGCTGCAGGCCAAGGACAACAAAGAAGCCCTTGAATGGATCAGAAGGCTGCAGGACAAGAGATCAGAGTACCACAAGGTGGGGGCCACCAGGGAGCACCACAATGAAGCCGACAAAGCACAAACCATCCCACGAACACGTGGACATGGAGGATTGTTGGAAGGTGGGCGGAGCTACCCTCATGTGTATCTTCTTCAACTGTACCCTGGCTTGGTTTCTTTGTCCACAGTCTCTCCAGACACCTCCCCTGTTGGCGTGAGAAAAATAATGGAGCAGATACTCTCTCTTTCCCCGTAGGTGGACTGTTGTTGCATGTTCACCATTTACCCAAAGTAGTTCTTCTTCCTACCTGGTCCCAAGTCATGATGATGCAATAAGGATGTCATCGTCTGGCAGTTTGGATGTATGCCTGCTCAACTCTCCGACAACTGGGTCACTGTCCGGGACACCTTCAGACAGTGATGTCATTGATGGCAGGTGATATTTTAGTTATTTCTTTCCAGCCATTTTTCACCTTCCCTTTCCTTTCATTTCCCTCTCCTCACCTTCTCCCTCGTCTTCTCTCCTTCAATCTCCCCACACCATTCCCACCTCCTCTCCTCTCACGTACCCACTCTCACCCTTATTCCCTCCACTCCCCTCTCCCCATCCCTCCACTCCCTCTCCCCATCCCTCCACTCCCTCTCCCATCCCTCCACACTCCCTCTCCCCATCCCTCCACTCCCTCTCCCCATCCCTCCACTCCCTCTCCCCATCCCTCCACTCCCTTTCCCCATCTCTCCACACTCCCTCTCCCCATCCCTCCACTCCCTCTCCCCATCCCTCCACTCCCTCTCCCCATCCCTCCACTCCCTTTCCCCATCTCTCCACACTCCCTCTCCCCATCCCTCCACTCCCTCTCCCCATCCCTCCACTCCCTCTCCCCATCCCTCCACTCCCTCTCCCCATCCCTCCACTCCCTCTCCCCATCCCTCCACTCCCTCTCCCCATCCCTCCACTCCCTCTCCCCATCCCTCCACTCCCTCTCCCCATCCCTCCACTCCCTCTCCCCATCCCTCCACTCCCTCTCCCCATCCCTCCACTCCCTCTCCCCATCCCTCCACTCCCTCTCCCCATCCCTCCACTCCCTCTCCCCATCCCTCCACTCCCTCTCCCCATCCCTCCACTCCCTCTCCCATCCCTCCACTCCCTCTCCCCATCCCTCCACTCCCTCTCCCCATCCCTCCACTCCCTCTCCCCATCCCTCCACTCCCTCTCCCCATCCCTCCACTCCCTCTCCCCATCCCTCCACTCCCTCTCCCCATCCCTCCCTCCACTCCCTCTCTTTGAACATTTCTCCCTATCTCCATTGTCTTCTCATTTCATAACCTTCTGCTTATATCTTACTCCTAGTCCTACCTACACCATGCCACAGCGACAGGTTTCCATGACTACAGAACAATTTAAGGTAGGGAGACTAGTACATGCCACAAATGTACCAACATCCATGACTACCAAGATAACCATGTGCCACACCCACCATTTAACCCTCACAAAGCTTGAATATTACCAGTCCCAAGAAATCAGCACCACATACTACAAGGAGATACAGAAGCTGAAACAGAAACTGGAGATGAAGGAAAAGACAATACAAGCTCTGAATGAGGAGATAACCAACCTCAAGGAAAAGATAGCCTCTATGTACGACATTCCCCATATTGTCCTCTTTTGTACATGGCACATAAACAAGTACCCACCACATATTCCTGTTCACACACACACATACACACACACACATGCACACACACACAAACACACACACACAAACACACACACACATACACACACTACTATACAGGCGTATCCCTAATCCTGTAGTCCAACTCCAGGAGGAGAAGATTAGCCTTGAGCGGACACTGAAGGAGCTATTGGAGTACATTAAGTTGGTGATGAAGGAGGTTGATGAACACAAGGCGCAGTCAAAAATGAATGAGAGATTGATACAGAGAGAGAGAGAGTGAGTCACATAGTGGTAGTAGTGCTGGGGAGGAGGAATGATCATTGTAGTGCTGGGAGGAGGGGCCTGGTGCTGGGAGGAGGGGCCTGGTGCTGGGAGGAGGGGACTGGTGCTGGGAGGAGGGGCCTGGTGCCGGGAGGAGGGGCCTGGTGCTGATTGGTCCTTAGTATTGGGAGAAGGGGAGGGGAGGAGGTGGTCTCATTGATAAAATAGGCCTGTCCTATGAAGGGGAGCGACCTGTTATGGGTTAGGGTGAGGGGGAGAATTGCACTATGCCTCAATATGTGCATGTACATACATGTATGTACACAAGTAAATAAAAACATCATCTTCAATTAAAGTTATAGGATTGCAAGACAGTCAACGAATTAAATAGACCTATATTTAGCACACGTGTACTATAACGACATATGTACAGGGTCTGTTTCTTTTTACGCCACTATTGTCTTAGTGGTCCTATTGGATCTACACAACTTTATCGCACTTTGTTTTGTGAGTTTTTTTATTTTTCACTAACTAAAATGCTCACCTCCTGCACCTTTTAATACCGTATAGCAGTGTAACAACTCTTTGTATGAATGTAGGTCTCATAGCACACACACATAGGACTACTGTTTTTTTTTCGTGGTACTGCTTTCTCAAAGCTTGTCAGTTTTAGTTCAGGGTTCCTACTGCATGCACTTAAGTATGCACACGTGCACAGGAGCAGGTGATTTAGGTATGGTTTGCCTCACATCAGAAAATTTGCTGAAGCAGAAAAAAGTACTAACCTTGTGAAGAAGAAGTATGTCCAAGTCTTGGCTAAATCGCTACCAATAAGTAAGTGTACTGTGCATATATTGGGCACACAGACACACTTACATGTACATGTTCACACTCGCACACAAGTACACACACATACTCACACACAGACATACACATACTTAAGCACACACACACACGCACACAATGCACAAGAAAAGTGTTTGTGCTTGTGAGAGGCTATGGGGATTCCTTTTCTTCAGGTACTTTCCCTGATATCAATGCGGAGACCGTCAGAAACCCTTGCCTTGTGGAGCTGCTGAAGGAGGAGGGATGGGAGACAGAGGGGGTCTTTGAAGACGAATATGGGGACGTCCACGACTGGAACACTGACACCAACGTGCAGCACTTCCTTTGCAGGTGTCTGTACCTCCACTACACCCAGCACGTAAGCCTGTTCTACTTCCTGCATCATTTCCTGTGTCACTTCCTGTATTACCTCCTGTATCACATGGCTGAAGTTGTACCACTTCTTGTTTGCCATACTCTTCATTTTCTGTTTGCCTTCACTTTCTGTGTCCCCTTTCTGTAGGAGCTGGAGGAGTTGTCCATGGATTGGGTCGAGAACCTTCCCTCAGCTTCAGTCGGCCAAACCACTCTCACCACCTTTGATAAGTCCAAAGTGAGGACCCCTCCCCCCTCCCCCCTCATTCTGTGGGACAGACCTTGCCATGGTCTTTATCTCCACAGAATTCATTTCGAGACTTGGTGCGTAAGGGTATGCCCAGACATTTTAGGAGGCAGGTGTGGACCACGTAAGTGTGATGGTCATGTGACAGTCCATAGGCTGGCTAGTGACCTTGTGTTGTGTTGGTCCCCCCCCCTGCTACACTGCAGCCTTGTCAACCGTCACGTGGCAAGGATAAGAGAAGTGAAAGACCACACTGGTGGGGGCGGGTCCTACTACCAGTCACTGCTCAACTTGAAGGAGCAAGTGAGCCATGCACACATATGCAACCCAGCACACAAACACACGTATGTGTAACCCAGCACACAAACACACGTATGTGTAACCCAGCACCATATATGCACAAACTACATGCATTTTTCTTCTAACACATTCACACCACCACCACCACCACCACCACCACCACCACCACCACCACCACCACCACCACCACCATCACCACCATCACCACCACCACCACCACCATCGCCACCACCACCACCACCACCACCATTATTTTTCACCACAGAGTGCTTGTATTAAGATCATCGAGCTGGACATACATCGTACCATGCCAACCAACAAGTACTACAAACATGACGGGCAGGGGGTAAGTCTGTGTTCCTTCCTTTGGCTTGCACACTCTTTGCCATTCACATTACATACATACATACATACATACATACATACATACATACATACATACATACATACATACATACATACATACATACATACATACATACATACATACATACATACATACATACATACATACATACATACATACATACATACATACATACATACATACATACATACATACATACATACATACATACATACATACATACATACATACATACATACATACATACATACATACATACATACATACATACATACATACATACATACATACATACATACATACATACATACATACATACATACATACATACATACATACATACATACATACATACATACATACATACATACATACATACATACATACATACATACATACATACATACATACATACATACATACATACATACATACATACATACATACATACATACATACATACATACATACATACATACATACATACATACATACATACATACATACATACATACATACATACATACATACATACATACATACATACATACATACATACATACATACATACATACATACATACATACATACATACATACATACATACATACATACATACATACATACATACATACATACATACATACATACATACATACATACATACATACATACATACATACATACATACATACATACATACATACATACATACATACATACATACATACATACATACATACATACATACATACATACATACATACATACATACATACATACATACATACATACATACATACATACATACATACATACATACATACATACATACATACATACATACATACATACATACATACATACATACATACATACATACATACATACATACATACATACATACATACATACATACATACATACATACATACATACATACATACATACATACATACATACATTACATACACACATACACACATACACACATACACACATACACACATACACACATACACACATACACACATACACACATACACACATACACACATACACACATACACACATACACACATACACACATACACACATACACACATACACACATACACACATACACACATACACACATACACACATACACACATACACACACACACACACACACACACATACATCAGGATACCATTGTGCGTGAGCATTGCTATGCTTGTTAGGGGAAATACACACAGAATAACTAAGTGTTTGTTCCATTGGAATTTTCTTGAGTTTGTTTTAGTGGCTAATGCTGACTCCATTTGTTGAACAGACCACCGGTGACCCTTTCGTAGATGTATCTTCAGCCCTTTAGAGGCACATGATGTGAATGTGCAGCCTGATGACAGACAATGAAAGGTTTTGGGGTTTCGAATAGTTGCTGGGGTAGATGAAGTTGGCAACCTAAAACTTGAAACCATTTCACTAGTCCATACATACATGCACACACACACACACACACACACACACACACACACACACACACACACACACACACCACTGACACTACAGATACAGCAGTTAGAGAATGTTCTTATAGCTTACTCCATCCACAACAAGGATGTTGGATACTGTCAGGTATGATGAGATCAATTCCATTCCAACCATACACCTTCCTTCCCCTCTGCATTCATTCCCATGTCCCCTTTCCCTCCCCCCTCCGTCCCTCCTCCCTCCCCCTCACTCTCCTCATTCCCTCTTACCATCCACATCCCCCCCCCCCCTCCCTCCTTTCTCTCAGGGAATGAACTTCATTGCAGCCCTTGGCCTGCTGTTCCTGGACGAAGAGACAGCATTCTGGTACATGGTGGCCATCATAGAGGTGATACTGCCCAGTGGGTACTATAACACAGGCCTCCTGGGGGCACAGGCTGACCAGGCAAGTCAAAGTATTCAACCCCAAAGCTTACCACTAAGTACACAGTGCTGTATCTAATTGCAAACCCTTATCGTAAATCCCCCCTTCTCTTGTCAGTTAATTAATAGGGTACTTACTCCAGGCTACCCTAGCACAGGTTGGAACCTTTGTGCAGTAGAGTTCCTTGTACCAGCCCACCTGGTATGCTCCCTGAGGGGGGAGGGTCTTGGTATGCAAGACCATATATGGCAACAAGACCTTAACCAACCAAGAATTGTATTTTTTATTTTTTTGCTGAGTCACATGGAGAGCTATATATAAACTGGTACCACCTGCCCATGTGGACAGCGTCAAACACAAAATGCATTCTTCCCCTATCTGTCACAGAACAGAGACACTAATAAAAATTTTCATGGTTCCTTTTTCGGATGAATCTAAGAGAGTCTTCAATGTTCTGTACGACATGATTCATACCATGGACTGCCCAGTAGATATATCAGGAAGTTGTGCCCTTAACTGACAAAAGGAATAATACTAACATATTTGGTACATGACCTTATTATCACCATGGTCACACAGTTACAGGTCAAGATGTCTTCTCTATCTGTACTTGCAGGCTGTCCTTCAGGAGATACTGGCTGTTCAGATACCCGATCTGCACCAGCACCTCTTTAAGCTCAAGACCGATATTTCCCTGGTCACATACAACTGGTTCCTCACTATATTCACCGACACAATGCCCACAGAGGTAGAGCAAGCCTTTAGCTGGCCCACATGTTGATCCCTCTCTCCTCACTGCAGTGTGCTCTGAGGATCTTGGACGTCTTCTTGAATGAAGGTCACAAGGTCTTGTATCGTGTGGCCATAGGGATCCTGAAGATATACAAAGACCAGTTCCTCAGCATGACTGATCCCATTTCCATGTTCCAATTTCTCAAGGCACTCACCCACCACACGTACAACGTTGAAGATCTCTTCAGGGTCAGTCCATTTGGCTGGAGTATTCGTGAACTTGCACTCATCATGATACACTATGATCCCTCCCACCTTTCTCTTCCTCCGCTCACCTCCTCCCTTCCCTCTCTTCCCCCGCCAATCCAAAGGTGGCCTTCACTAAAGACTTCCCCAGCAGGAGTACTTTGAATGGCCGCCACACTTTCCACATGAACCACTTCAGTCAGGAATGGACAGAGAGGAAGAAGGAAGTACCAATGGTCAGACCATCACCACCATCACTATCACAGCTGACTAAGAAAAATCCACACTGGGATTGTGGCTGCTATTTAGGAAACGGTTAGCAGTTTTTCTATCTTAAACAGATTTTCCTTCATGTTATCTTTCTTCTCTTCCTCCCTCCCCCTCCCCCTCTCTCCTTCTCACCCTTCTCCCTCCCTCTACCCTTCTCCTCTCCACTCTACCCCTCCCCTTTTCATCCTTACCCCTCCCAGATACAATATGCCTGTGCTCTGGAGAGATGGACCAGGGGAGCATTGCAATCATCACCGTACAACCAGAGCCACACATGGAGATCATTTCAGACCACCTTGTCATCAAAAAAGCATTTTGTATGAAGTACATACCCTCATGTGGTATGGTACTCATTGGAACACAGAACTTTTATGTACACGCAGTGGACTGCCTCACATGGTGAGTAGGTGTATGTGTTAGTGTGTGTGTTGTGAAGTCTTCATAACTCTCACCCTAAATTGAGCAGGGAAGAGCTCTGGTGCCTTGCATTGACTGAACCTGTCCTGAACATAGAGGCAGTTGAGACTACTGTCTTCGTTGCATTGGCTGAAGGCTCTGTTGCAATCATCAAGGTATTTGGTGATTTTTGACTGAGGGTAGATTACCAGATCTCCCTGAACATATATTGTATGTGTCCAGGGTATAGACCGATCGTACCCTCTTTCGGAGCGCATCTTACTTCGTGTTGGATCATGTGTGCCGTGTATGGCCCTCATTCCGAACCAGATGTTGTGGTGTGGGTCTGAGAGGTCCATCACAGTCCTGTCCACGATCACATGTGAGCTGGAGAAGTCCATTGTCTTGGATGACAGTACAGGCAAGGTCTATAAAATGAAGTATGGACAAGAAGGTGTTTGGGTGTCCTTCAAATCGTAAGTTTGGCCCCACCCCTAGCTCCACCCCTTGACCCTGCCCTACCATATCTCTGTGAGCAGGTCCACTATCATCTGCTTGTTTGACGTCAATCACTATGCAAAAGTGCTCCAAATAGATTATGCAACCCTCCCATCTTCTGAGACGGTATGCCACCTTTATATGAGTTGTAATAGACATGCATGTAAAGAAATGTGTGTGCTGTGTGTTATGTGTGTCCTCATACCCCCAGCATGACCGGATCACGTCCCTCCTCCCGGTCCAAGGGTACCTGTGGTTGGGGACAGGAGACGGGACGGTCCACATCCTCTCTGTGAAGGCCAGAGAGCTGGGGGAGGCATACAACCTCCCTGCCAGCAACTCAGCCAACAGGTCAAGGGTCACGTGCACCTCAACCTACGGTCTCGTGGCCACACCCATAGATGGAGACGAGGAGAGGGAGAGGGAGGAGGAAGAAAGGCGGAGACAGGAAGATGAGAGGCGTAATGGTGATGATCCAGCACATGGCTCAGCAGAGAATAAGAGGGAACGTAGGACAAAGTTTGGTGCCGCATTGCACAACAGAAGGAGGCCAAGGACGATGGAGAGAGGCGAGAACATGGGCGCCTATGAGCTTGCGATAGAGGCCAGTAGACACATGGCAGAGTCACGAAAGGAGTCTGTGAGGATCCTTCAGACATGTTTGTGAGTAGCAGGTCCCTCTGTTGGATTGCCCAGGTGTTTATTCTCCTGTCCCTTTGTCCCTCCCTCCCTTCCCTCTTGTTTTCTCCTTTGCTCTCTTCTCCCCCCCCCCCCCTCCCCCTTTTTAGGGGTCCAGATAACAGTACCATCGTGGTGAGCAGTGTGCACACTGACTCCGACAAGGCCGTTCAGCTGTGGAGATGCTCTGGTCAGGATGTTGCAAGTGTAAGTGGTGTGTGTGTGTGTGTGTGTGTGTGTGTGTGTGCATGAGTGCGTGTGTCTGTGTGTTGTGTGTGTATGCAGGTATGTGTGTTGTGTGTGTAGATGTGCATGTGTGTGTGTGTGCTCATTGACCTTGGCCAGGACTTCATATCTTCACCAACAGTGGGACATGGTCTACCTGCATTGTTCCGATAAATGAAAACGAAACAATTCCTTTTCTGTCTGTTATTTGTTTTTTATAATTTGTGAAGTGTGCTGAAAACTGTGAAATTAAGCTTGCATAATATGGCGCATGCGCAGTACAAGTAATCATCAAAATACACAATTATGGCATTGGATGTAATTGACAACTTACCTAATTCGGTTGACATATTCTTCGTGTGAATGCGATTGTCTGGTGAATTCAATCCTGATAATCCATGTACATGTACTGATGTACATGTGCTGTCAAACCGGCCACTGGGTGTGTCACCATAGTTACATGTTCCAAATCTGCGTTCGTCAATTTTTCACCGTGTATTAATAATACACTGTAAATAAAGAAATTAATAGGTAGGCGTGTGTAGTAAGTTCCCGTTGCGAGTAAAGGAGCTACACAAACGACCGCGAAGATGGCGAACCCATACATGGAGGAGTTGATTCCCATCGTAAATAAACTTCAAGATGCGTTCGCCCAGCTCGGTATGGCCAGTCCTATCGACCTACCCCAAATTGCAGTTGTGGGAGGTCAGAGCGCCGGGAAAAGCTCAGTACTGGAAAACTTTGTGGGAAAGTAAGCTGCGTGGAGCTTAGAGTCCATCCTACCTTCGAAAATGCTAATCTTTGTTCGCCCTAGGGACTTCCTACCTCGTGGTTCTGGTATCGTCACCAGGCGGCCTTTAATATTGCAACTCATCAACGGAAAAACAGGTTAGTTACGGGCGCGCAAACCTCCGGTAACCAAATACACCCCCATTCCTTCTCATTTTGCCTCAGAGTGGGCCGAATTCCTTCACCAGAAAGGCAAGAAATACACCGACTTTGAAGAGGTTCGCAAAGAAATAGAAGCGGAGACGGACCGTGTGACTGGATCGAGTAAGGCCATATCGGCCGTACCCATCAACCTGAGGGTGTACTCACCTCACGGTGAGTTGTGTGTGTGTGTGTGTGGGGGGGGGGGGGGGGGGGGGTGTCAAGAGCAATTATGTTTGATACATGAGGATGCCACTCAACGCTCGGTGTTCTCATTAAACTTCAGTGCTAAACTTGACATTGGTGGACCTTCCTGGTATGACTAAGGTCCCAGTGGGTGACCAACCTGCAGACATCGAGGCCCAGATTAAGGACATGATTCTCCAGTTTATCACCAAAGACAATTGCCTTATTTTGGCTGTTTCCCCGGCCAATGCTGACTTGGCTACATCAGATGCACTCAAGCTTTCAAAG
Source organism: Eunapius fragilis (assembly GCA_963681505.1). Classification (NCBI taxonomy): domain Eukaryota; kingdom Metazoa; phylum Porifera; class Demospongiae; order Spongillida; family Spongillidae; genus Eunapius; species Eunapius fragilis. Next base: position 1,884,701 of record OY811983.1, on the reverse strand, counting down.
GAAGTAGACCCTCAAGGTGGGTGCCCCTCCTCCCCTCCTCTCCTCTCTTCTTCCGTCCTCTTCCTCCTGTATCTTTTCCCTCAGTTCTCCCCTTCCCCCACCCTTCTCCCCTTCCCCAGGGCTCCCTTCCCCCTCCCTTCTCCCTTCCCCCACCCTTCTCCCTTCCCCCTCTCTTCTCCCCTTCCCCTCCCTTCTCCTCCCTTCCCCTCCCTTCTCCCTTCTCCCCATCCTTCTCCCCTCCCACCTCCCCATCCCGCTCGTGTGTACCATGGTAGCCTTTTAGGCTTCTTCGTCAATGTTACCACTTGGTCATTCCACATCAAATGAGCCCACATCATGAGCTAATACAAATTTCCAATTTTCCTTAGTCTTTCGCTGAATATACATGTATGTATACCACAAATCTCATCGTTATGAAAATATCGAGCACTTAAATTTTTTAAAAATTACCATCATGACCTTTCATACTTTGCATTGATTTACCTACTTCCTGGAGGGAATTCGCATCATTTTTGAATTAACTAAAGACCTGTCATTGAACTGTTTGACGAACTTAAGGGGTTTGCAGGATTGGGCACTATCACCAAACATATTTTTCAAGTACATTATGTCTTAATAACACCAAAGAAGAAGGGTTGCTAGATTAAATCTGGAATCATCTTAGTTTCCAAATCTGGTTGTGGGTGAATTAAGGATGTTGCCAATACACCTTGCTAAACTCCTGACTTCATCTATTCATCACATCAGTGTTGGCTTTAAAATATTCATAAAAGTTTACTTTATGAAACAGGCTGTTCATAAAGTAAACTTCTGTAAACTATGAATATTTTAAAGCCAACTCTGTTGAATTGGAAATTTGCTTTGGCTCATATGGTGTATTAAAAAGTGAGCCCATTTGATGTGGAATGATCCCACTCAGGTTTAAGGACTATTGGAGTTCTGACCAAGCTAGACCTAATGGATGAGGGCACAGACGCCAGAGATGTACTGGAGAACAAAGTATTCCCTTTGCGAAGAGGTATACGTTGTCATAGTTACTTGACACAATCATTGAGGTGACCCTTGTTCCCCCCTCCCCCCCTCCCCCTCCCTCTCTGCCCTCTCCCAACCAGGGTATGTTGGAGTGGTGAACAGAAGTCAGAAGGACATTGACGGCAGAAAGGACATCAAGGCAGCCCTTGCTGCAGAGAGGAAGTTCTTTTTAAGTCACGGCTCATACCGTCACATGGCCGACAAACTGGGCACCGCTTTCCTGCAGAAGACGCTCAACCAGACACTGACCAATCACATCCGCGACACACTCCCGCAGCTGAGGAGCAAGCTGCAAGGAGAGATACTGTCAATGGAGAAGGAGGTGGAAGAGTACAAGAGGTTCCGGCCCGACGACCCCGCCATCAAGACAAAGGCCATGCTCACACTGATACAGAACTACGGGGGTGACTTTGAGCGCCGCATTGAGGGAGGTGGGGAGGCCATAAGCATCTCAGAGCTTAGCGCTGGAGCAAAGATCAACAGAATATTCCATGAGCGTTTTCCATTTGAGCTAGTGAAGGTTGGTGATGTGTGTGTGTGTGTGTGTGTGTGTGTGCATGTGTGTGTTTATGTATATGTGTGTGTATATGTATATGTGTGTGTGTATGTATATGTGTGTGTGTGTATTTGTACTTTCAAAAGTGTGTACAGTTAGTGGAAGACGTTTTCTCCCTCAGCTTGAAGTTAATGAAAAGGAGCTTCGCAGAGAGATCAGCTTTGCCATCAAGAATCTATTTGGTGTGAGGTAAGGAGAAAATGACATAAAGGTGTGGTGGGGTTAGGTGTGTTGGGGGAAGGTGTGGTGGGGAAGGTGTGGTGGGAAGGTGTGTGGGAGGGTGTGGGTGGGGGAAGGTGTGGTGGGGAAGGTGTTTTGGGGAACATGTGTTGGGAACGTGTGTTGGGGAGGGTGTGGGTGGGGGAAGGTGCAGTGGGGGAGGTGTGTTGGAAGAAAGTATGGTGGGGAGGTGTGGTGAAAAGGGAAGGTTCACTCACTGGGCGAGGTGCTCTTTCTCGTAGAGTTGGTCTCTTCACTCCAGACATGGCCTTTGAGCAGATAGTGAAGAGACAGATTGAGAAGCTGGTTGTGCCTTCACTCAAGTGTGTGGACATGGTGTTTAGTGAGCTCAGCGAAGTGGTCAAGACGTGTGCCTTGGGGGTGAGCTGGCCCCTACCTCTCCCCCCCCCCCCCCCCCCCCCCCCCCTCACACTCCCTCTCTACCAGATGGCTCGGTACCCTCGACTGAGAGATGAGACAGAGCGCATTCTGACTACCTTCTTGCGTGAACAGGAGCAGAAGTGCAAGGATCATGTGAGTGATAGGTGTGGCTTTGTGGAGATGTGAGGACATCGTTTTCAAAAAGGTGGCTTTCATTCTCATTGTATGTCTGTTGCAAGGATCTTAGCGTACATACTCCATACCTCCATACCTCTATACCTCCATACCTCCATACCTCCATACCTCTATACCTCAACGCAGCATACCGTAGCATACAGAGAAGTGCAATAGTATTGAGGGGCGTTTGTCGCGAAGTTTATTGTACGCCATAACCTTACACTGTATAACCTTACACTATACGCCATAACCTTACACTGTACGCCATAACCTTACACTGTATAACCTTACACTATACGCCATAACCTTACACTGTACGCCATAACCTTACACTGTACGCCATAACCTTACACTATACGCCATAACCTTACACTGTACGCCATAACCTTACACTGTACGCCATAACCTTACACTGTACGCCATAACCTTACACTATACGCCATAACCTTACACTGTACGCCATAACCTTACACTGTACGCCATAACCTTACACTGTACGCCATAACCTTACACTGTACGCCATAACCTTACACTATACGCCATAACCTTACACTGTACGCCATAACCTTACACTGTATAACCTTACACTATACGCCATAACCTTACACTGTACGCCATAACCTTACACTGTACGCCATAACCTTACACTATATGCCATAACCTTACACTGTACGCCATAACCTTACACTGTACGCCATAACCTTACACTGTACGCCATAACCTTACACTGTACGCCATAACCTTACACTGTACGCCATAACCTTACACTGTACGCCATAACCTTACACTGTACGCCATAACCTTACACTGTACGCCATAACCTTACACTATACGCCATAACCTTACACTGTACGCCATAACCTTACACTGTACGCCATAACCTTACACTGTACGCCATAACCTTACACTGTACGCCATAACCTTACACTATACGCCATAACCTTACACTGTACGCCATAACCTTACACTGTACGCCATAACCTTACACTGTACGCCATAACCTTGTCCAGATGCTGTGAGCATCGAGATATATTGTATGAAGTTGACAGATGTAGGTACCACCTGTATTTGTGAAACTTGCTACAATGTAGTTGTCACAAAACTTCACTTTCTTTTCCTCCTATTTTCCTTCTCTCTACAGCTAAGACTAGTCATTGAGATTGAACTGGCTTACATGAACACCAACCATCCCGACTTTGTTGGGTTTGACAAGTACGCCACCTTCTGAACATGGCTAGTACCCAGACCAAATAATTTTCTCCATACCTCCTCACCTTAGTGCTGCCAGTGGGGCCCAAAAGAAGAAGGTACACCAGAGCGTCACCAATCAGGTGATCAGGAAGGGCTGGCTGGGTATGCCCGTGTCCCTCATCAAGGGAAGCAGCAAGGACTCTTGGTTTGTGCTCACTGCCGACTCCCTGAGCTGGTACAAGGACAAAGATGTGAGTGGTGCCCCTCCCCTCTTGTAGTGGTGCCCCTCCCCCTCTTGTAGCGGTACCCCTCCCCCTCTTGTAGCGGTACCCCTCCCCCTCTTGTAGCAGTGCTCCGCCCTTTGTAGCAGTACCCCTCCCCCTCTGTAGCAGTACCCCTCCCCCTCTGTAGCGGTACCCCTCCACCTCTGTAGCAGTGCCCCTCCCCCTCTGTAGCAGTGCCCCTCCCACTTTTAGCCATCTCTGACCCATGACAGGAGAAAGAACAACGCTACAGCCTGCGACTGGAGGACATGAAAGTTAGGGACATTGAGGCAGGACGATTCTCTCTTGGAAAAAAGTTCTTGTTTGCACTCTACTACACCAGTGGAAAGTGAGTGGGGTCCCCATCTGATGGCCCTACTGTCTTTGTGGGGTCCCCATCTGATGGCCCTGGTGTCTTTGTGGGGTCCCCATCTGATGGCCCTGGTGTCATTGTGGGGTCCCCATCTGATGGCCCTGGTGTCTTTGTGGGGTCCCCATCTGATGGCCCTGGTGTCTTTGTGGGGTCCCCATCTGATGGCCCTGGTGTCTTTGTGGGGTCCCCATCTGGTCTACTGATTACATTTTTGTCAGTGAAAATGAAATAAGAGAAGGGGGGGGCAGTAGAGCTGTATGCTAATGAGAGGGGGGGCAGTAGAGCTGTATGCTAATGAGGGGGGGGCAGTAGAGCTGTATGCTAATGAGGAGGGGGGCAGTAGAGCTGTATGCTAATGAGGGGGGGGGGCAGTAGAGCTGTATGCTAATGAGGAGGGGGGGCAGTAGAGCTGTATGCTAATGAGGAGGGGGGGCAGTAGAGCTGTATGCTAATGAGGGGGGGGGGCAGTAGAGCTGTATGCTAATGAGAGGGGGCAGTAGAGCTATATGCTAATGAGGGGGGGCAGTAGAGCTGTATGCTAATGAGAGGGGGCAGTAGAGCTGTATGCTAATGAGAAGGGGCAGTAGAGCTGTATGCTAGTGAGAAGGGGCAGTAGAGCTGTATACTAATGAGGGGGGCAGTAGAGCTGTATGCTAATGAGGGGGGGGGCAGTAAAGCTGTATACTAATGAGAGGGGGCAGTAGAGCTGTATGCTAATGAGGAGGGCAGTAGAGCTGTATGCTAATGAGAGGGGGCAGAGCTGTATGCTAATGAGGGGCGGGCAGTAGAGCTGTATACTAATGAGAGGGGGCAGTAGAGCTGTATGCTAATGAGGAGGGCAGTAGAGCTGTATGCTAATGAGAAGGGCAGTAGAGCTGTATGCTAATGAGGGGGGGGCAGTAGAGCTGTATGCTAATGAGAGGGGGCAGTAGAGCTGTATGCTAATGAGAAGGGCAGTAGAGCTGTATGCTAATGAGAAGGGCAGTAGAGCTGTATGCTAATGAGGGGGGGGCAGTAGAGCTGTATGCTAATGAGAGGGGGCAGTAGAGCTGTATACTAATGAGGAGGGCAGTAGAGCTGTATGCTAATGAGAAGGGCAGTAGAGCTGTATGCTAATGAGGGGGGGCAGTAGAGCTGTATGCTAATGAGAGGGGGCAGTAGAGCTGTATACTAATGAGGAGGGCAGTAGAGCTGTATGCTAATGAGGGGGGGGCAGTAGAGCTGTATGCTAATGAGGAGGGCAGTAGAGCTGTATGCTAATGAGAGGGGGCAGTAGAGCTGTATGCTAATGAGGGGGGGGCAGTAGAGCTGTATGCTAATGAGGGGGGCAGTAGAGCTGTATGCTAATGAGAGGGGGCAGTAGAGCTGTATGCTAATGAGGGGGGGGCAGTAGAGCTGTATGCTAATGAGGGGGGGGGCAGTAGAGCTGTATGCTAATGAGGGGGCAGTAGAGCTGTATGCTAATGAGGGGGGGGCAGTAGAGCTGTATGCTAATGAGGGGGGGGGGCAGTAGAGCTGTATGCTAATGAGGAGGGCAGTAGAGCTGTATGCTAATGAGAGGGGGCAGTAGAGCTGTATGCTAATGAGGAGGGGGCAGTAGAGCTGTATGCTAGTGAGAGGGGGCAGTAGCTATGGCTTTATCACACTGCTCACATGGCTGCTTTCCACTCTTCCCTCCTCTACCACTCTTCCAGGAATGTCTACAAAGATAAGGAACAGCTGGAGCTTCAGGCTCAGTCAGAAGAGGACATGGAGGGATGGAAGGCTGCCTTGCTTAGGGCCGGTGTATATCCCTCCAGGGAACAGGTTTCTGTGAGTGGGGTGGGGCTTAGCTTGCGAGTGTGCTCATGAATTACCTGTCCTCTGTAGGCTGATAATGACGGAGACATAGAGTCAATGGACCCTCAGCTAGAGCGGCAGGTCGAGACCATCCGCAATCTAGTGGAGTCCTACATGAGCATAGTGAGCAAGAATATCCAAGATGGTGTCCCAAAGACCATCATGTATACAATGGTGAACAAGGTTGGTGTTTTCCATGAGCCAAACTCAAAGCATTTCACTCCTTGTGATGTCTTTCCTTTCTCCCCACCCTCAGTTGAAGTCTTTCATTCAGACAGACCTCCTCCCCACAATCTACTCGGCCGGTGGACAGGACTCCCTGATGGAGGAAAGTGCCGATGCCAGCATACGTCGCGAGGAGGTCCTACGCATGTACCACACTTGCAGGGATGCATTGGAAATCATCTCTGACGTCAGCACCAAGACTAGTCAGTAATCCCTAGTCCCCAGACCTGCTCAGATAAATCAAATGCACGTTTCTCTCTCTCTCTCTCTCTCCCCCTGTAGCAAGCACCCCTCTCCCTCCTCCAGTGGACTATGATGATGCTGAATCATCAATACCTTCCAATCGCAGTTCCTCTAGTCTTTCTGCTGCTGGGGGTGGTCCTGCCAGGCCAAGTCGGCCTACCCCACGTCCACCTCCTCCTGCTCCCTCTTCCTCCAACCTACCCCCTCCTTCTCCCACACCTCCATCTGAGCGTTCAGCACCCCCTGGGGTTCCTAGCCGTCCTGATGCAGCAGGAGGTCCCAGGTAGGCATGGGTTTGGACTCAGGTAGGCATGGGCCAAACCCAGGTAGGCATGGGTTTGGACCCAGGTAGGCATGGATTTTCTGTGAGCATGCTTCTAGTAGAACTGACAATTTTTTCTTTCCATATTAGGCGACCACCAGCCCCTCCAGGGCCCAGACCCAGTGTACCTGCGAGGCCTCAATAGTTACAAACTAGGACATCGCATTTTTGTAGTAAAGAGTATACATACATGTATATAGATGTGTATCTATTTGTGTTATGAAATAGATTATTATCATTAAAAAACATCTCAGGAGATTCAACAATAACAAAAGAAGGAAAAAAAAAAAAGAGCTGATTCACTTTCGGAGTAGTTGGATTCAAAACTGGATTAACATGGCTCATACCACAAGGATCTCGCCTGTACAACATGGACACAGAAGGATCCCATCTTTTGTGGCAGGTCCATTATGGGTTTCCAGCTCCTTGATAAGATTCATGATTTGTAGAGCGGTGGGTGGAACCACAGGCGTGTCCGAAGGGTCACCTATTGATGGTGGCAAGGCATTACTTTTGGGAGTGCTGGAGTGGATTGGTTGGTGCCTCAGATGAGTCGGTAGGCTACGATTCAGGTCAGGCACATGTCTGCCCTCTATAGTAGTAGCTTGGTCACTAGGCGACCAAGGAGGGTTGGCTGCTCTTTCAGACAGGAGTTTTCTCACCAACCCTTGCAGCTCCTGAAGCTTTGCCTGTGAACGGTGGTGGAGACGCAGCTTTTTTACGTGGAAAGGTTACCAACTGGATGTTAAATTGTACCTGCACGGAAGCCTTCTCTGCCATTACTTGCTGCACAAAACGGTCATTTTCCATAAATTTAGACTTCAGAGCTTGCCTCTGCAACTGGTACAGAGAAATGTATTCCCCTATGGAGGCAAAGTTATAGTTAAAACAGGTGCACACATAGGGTATACCAACAGCCATAATGCAATAAACACTAGCTAGCTGACCTGTATATATAGAACACATACATTATGTCATGACCTGACCTATTGTCTCTGTTTCTCCTGACAACTGCATCACAATGTGGTCTTTGGCTTGTAACTGTTCTAGCAGCTCTGCCTTCTCAGCCATGAGGGCTAAGAACTTTTGCTGTGGTGAAGATGGGAGGGGGGCATGAGAAGGAAGTGGAGGGAAGTGGGGGAAGGGGGGGGGGGGGATAAGACATCCTACCTACCTGCAATGCTGAGTAGCTGCTTGAAAATGCATCAAGCTGCTCAGAAGTCATGTTGTGAAGGTCCACATTCACTACATTGGGTAGCAAGAAAGAGATGGGAGGGAGAAGGTTGGGAGGCAGGGAAGAACGAGAGGTAGATTGAGATAGAGAGAAGGGAGAGGGAGGGAAAGGGGGGTGGGCAGGGAAGAAGGCAAATTGGAAGGAGGGAGAAAATAAAGAGGAAGAGAGGCACCTATGCCACAAAAGAGCAGCTCTAGACGGATGCACGTACTCGTGTTCTCCACTGGTCCACTGTCTTCTGAAGGCTGCTCATACTTGTGCAGCTTCTCCAACACCACCTGATGCTCCTCTGTCAGCTGTTCGTACTGGACCTGCAACTGTTTCAGCTCTCTTCTCATCAGATCCTTATGTAAAGCCTGGAGTGTAAGACGGTACTCTAACAGGAACCACCCACCCATTCCATGGGGCAACCAAAACATACTTGAGCATTTCCAGCAGATTCAGATCCATCCGATTGGTCATGGATGCCATCGTCATGACGCTGACGCTCCCCTACAGAACTAACAAGCTCCATCAGCCGTTTCTCCAACTGAGCCTCATGGAATCTCGCTGCCTCCAACTGCTGTTCTAACTGAGCACAATGGGACCTCTCAGCTTCAATGAGGTCCTGAGCTTGACCATACCCCAGCGGAGCTTGGTGCTGTCTCTCTGATGCCATCTCCCCTTCCAGCTGTGCCCTATGCTGTCTCTCTGATGCCATCTCCCCTTCCAGCTGTGCCCTATGCTGTCTCTCTGACCCCAGTTGACCCTCCAGTTGGGCTTTCTGCTGTTTCCCTAGTTCCAGCTGACCCTCCAACTGAGCGCAGCGACGTTTAGCTGTTTCCAGCTCACTGGCCAGCTCCATGCTCTGATGGCTCTGTTTCACAAAGGCTTCCTGGAGCTCTGCGAGATTGTTCTTGAGCTCCTTGTTCTGTGCCATAGCACTGTGTGTGTGTGTGTGTGTGTGTGTGTGTGTGTGTGTGTGTGTGTGTGTGTGTGTGTGTGTGTGTGTGTGTGTGTGTGAGATACATACTTACATATACATGTTTTGCAACCATACATCACATTTCTATGCTATGCAGGGTGGTGTCCCACAAGTCAACCACCGCTGTTGAATTGAAGAATTATGAAAACCAGATTTATCAACAATTAAACACTCCATAATTAAGCACATTGTAGAAATCAAAAAAGACGAAAATGACCTGACTTTCTATTTCAAATAATACATCTTATTATTAACTTGAAATGAGTGGTTATTTAATCTTGATTCCACTTTCTTTTGATAAGGTGTCATTAATAATTGTGAACTCTACACCATTTGAACAAAGTTAATTAATTGATTTTACACCCTTATACACCTGCTAATCACTCACCGGCTGATGGTCTCTTTGTCCTGTGATATGGTGGTCAATAGATCCTTCTGGTCCACCACCTGTTCTTGGAGCCTTGTAAGTTTGGCCTCCAGCTCTTGTGTGGCTTCCTCCTGCTGCCTATGCAACCTGCCAAAGAGAACGCAAAGGAGAGGGGAGGAGGGGGAGGAGGGGGAGGAGAGGGGAGGAGAGGGGAGGAGGGGGAGGAAAGGGGAAGTGGAGGAGAGAGAGGGGAGGTTAGGAAGAAGAGGTTAGTGATAAGGGAAGAGAGGGAAAAGGGTGAAAAGTGAGGGGAGGAGAGGGGAGGGAGAGGGAGGGTAACAGAAGGCAGGTGAGAAAGCGAAGCCTGGTCAACAAGGATATACAAGTGATCTCACCCACCTGGCTAACTGAGCATTGTCTTGTATCTTTATTGGCAGGTCCACACACCAACAGGAAAGAAAAGGGCATAGCATTTCAAACAGGTAGCAGACCATGCCTCCTGCTACTCATCACTCCACCCACTTACTACTGTAACCACACCCCTTACATGTTGTTGTAGCTTCTGTTCAAGCTCATCATTTTCTCTGGAAACCTGGTACACTCTGACCTTTGACCTCTCTTCCACCTCAGCAACATGCTCAGCCAAGAGTCCTGCAAATCATCAGTGATACATTGCCCTCACAAACCACACCCATCATTTCCTGCTCCATCTGTCCCACCTTCTCACCCCACTACTCCCCCTATCCTTCCCCTTCCTCCCTCCCTTGTCACTTCTCAAGTATACTTCTGCATCTTTTAATGTGGGGTGGGGTGGGGGGGGAGGGAGGGGCTGTAAGTACCAGGATGGTTCTAACCTCTCTCCTGTTCAAACACTGCCAACTTCTCCATCAAGATACCTGTTTGTGCATGGCCGTCTGCTAACTGTCCTTGGAGCGCTGCCAACTGGCAAAACAGAGTAATAAACACACCACCCTCCCACTAACACACCATCCTCCCATTAACACACCACCCTCCCACAAACACACCACCCTCCCATTAACACACCACCCTCCCATTAACACACACCCCTCCCATTAGACACCACCCTCCCACTAACACACACCCCTCCTTCAGTAGACCCACATTAGTGGCATGACTTTGCTGCTGTGAGGTCAAGGCATCCCTTAATGCAGCAACATCCATTAGTGCCTGGTCCCTCTCTGATGTCAGCTTGTACACAGATGACCTCAGTGTCTCCATCCCTCCTTGCAGTCTCTCCTGGTGTGAAGCAGGACTAGAATTCTCTGCTCCACCTGCCGATAGCTGCAAGGACAATTTTCCTGATCAAAACTCCAACCATTTACAGAATTAATTGTGTACGTGTGGTAGTAACATGTATGTAGAGGTGTGTACGTATGGTGTACATGTGGTAGTAACGTGTATGTAGAGGTGTGTACGTATGGTGTACATGTGGTAGTAACGTGTATGTAGAGGTGTGTATGTATGGTGTACATGTGGTAGTAACGTGTATGTAGAGGTGTGTATGTATGGTGTACGTGTGGTAGTAACGTGTATGTAGAGGTGTGTATGTATGGTGTACGTGTGGTAGTAACGTGTATGTAGAGGTGTGTATGTATGGTGTACGTGTGGTAGTAACGTGTATGTAGAGGTGTGTATGTATGGTGTACATGTGGTAGTAACGTGTATGTAGAGGTGTGTATGTATGGTGTATGTGTGGTAGTAACGTGTATGTAGAGGTGTGTACGTATGGTGTATGTGTGGTAGTAACGTGTGCATGCCAATGTGTATGTATGTGTGTACATGTGTATGCACATGTGTGCATGTGTATGTGCATATGTGTGTACATGTGTGCATGCACATGTGTGTATGTGTGTGGAAGTTCTGCTAACCTGTTGCACCAGAAGTTGGGCCACCCCCAGCCTGTTCTGCAGGTCAGTGTTGGAGGTTTGAAGGCTGCGTACTTGGGCACTCTGGGCTGTTATCTTGCTTATCAGCTCTGCATTCTCCTGTCTCTGGTCCTCAAGTGATGACCTCATCTGCTGCAAAGCCTGCTCTAGGGAGCTATGGTGGCCAGAGCTGTGAGAGAGAGCCTGGGGAAGAGGTAAGGAGGTAAGGGAGGGTAGGTGGAGTTGTGAGGCTGATGGAGGTAAGGGGACTAGGGGAGAGAAATGGATGGGGGAGGAAGGGAGGGGAGGAAGGAGTTAACATGGATGTGGAAAGTAGCCTAACTACAGAGTGTGGGAATTTAACATAATGGGAGGGGGATGGTACAGAAGAGAAAGAGAAGAAGTGGGCACATGTCTGGAGCATATGTAGATTAACACTAAGACAGACAGGGAAGGTGGTTCTCACACCTCCTCTCTCTTTGCTAAAGTGTTGCTTAGAGACAGTTTCTCCCTCTGTATCTCATCCAGCTTTCTCTTTACGGCCTGAAGGTTGGCATCCAAGTCAGTGGCTTCCTCTATTGAAGAAGAAAGAGAAGCAACTAAATGAGTGAAATAAGGAATATAAGGGGTGGAAACCCTTGAGGATAAGGGCATGGAATGGAGACCCTTGAGGATAAGGGCATGGAATGGAGACTCTCGAGGAAAAGGGCGTGGAATGGAGACCCTCGAGGATAAGGACATGGAATGGAGACCCTCGAGGATAAGGGACTGTCCAATATGCAAACACTAACTAGTCTTGCTCTTCAGCTGAGACTGCAGTTTTGAAACCTGCATTTGAAGCTCCGACTTTTCTCCCACTAGCACATCGATGGTCTTGGCATGGCTCTGAAGGGAGGTGGAGGAGATGGAGGAGGAGGGGTGGACGTACGTTAAGAGAAGGGTACAGAGACCAATACACTCGCTGCTGTATAATTATACATCCAACCAACGTCCAACGTAGACAAACCTGTAAGTCTGCTTGGTGAGAGGCGAATACCTGAGGCGAATCTGAAAGCTGACGAAAAGGTAAAACATGCGAATTTCGGAGCGGAGGGTAGTGTGTGTGGGGGGAGGGGGAGATGAGTGCGTTACCCGCCTAATGTCTTCATGTTCCTCAACGTCCCCTAAAGAGCCGTTCTCCAAACCATTATGCTCATCAGCAACCTGCATGTGGAGAGGTAGAACACACTGTACTATCAACGCTGTAAAAAAAGACGCGGAGACGCACTGTGATTTTAACAAATGGAGGCGAGTCGGAAGTTATATGGTTGCTCTCGTTGGGAGTCTTAGAGCGAGACTGGAATTTTTTCAACTTCGGGAGATGTGGAATGTTAATTTATCAGCTGGGCAATGTGAGGGGGAAACCAGCTTGCCTTTTTGCGCGCTACAGCGACCTTCTCACTTCTATCCATGACAATAGGGGGTCATTGAAAAAAAGTTCTATTTATAAGCAGCGTTTTAATATAATACATACACATATATACGGCACGTCATTGCGAATTATTATGTCATGCTTGCAGCTTTGATACAGCTTCCAAGCAGATCTATCTTGAGGCTGTGCAAGCGCCTAAAACACCATCTACCAAGCATGGCAAGCGGAAAGCTGGACACACTTCACTTCAAAACTTTGAAGACCGACGACCTCTTGCGACTGGAAAGACTGTTCCGCGACAGGGGCTACGACTTCAGGTTGGTAGGCGGTGTGGTGCGGGACTTGCTCTTAGGGAAAGCACCCAAAGACGTCGACATAGCTACGGACTGCACCCCGGATGCAATGACCAAAATGTTCGCGGAGTCAGGTATACGGTATATCGAAACCGGACTGAAACACGGAACAGTGACCGTGCACACCAGCGCAGGTGACTACGAGATAACCACACTTAGGGTGGACAAGGTGACTGATGGCAGGCACGCGGATGTCGAGTTTATCAAAGACTGGAAAACTGACGCGCTGCGTAGAGACCTTACCATCAACGCCATGAGCCTGACGCTTGACGGAGAGTTGTACGACTACTTTGAGGGTCAGAGGCATCTGGCGGAGAGAAAGATACTTTTCGTCGGGGACGCGAGAACCAGGATTAGAGAAGACTATCTCAGAATATTGCGGTATTTTCGCTTTTATGGCAGGATAGCGCCTGACCCGGATCGACACGATGCAGCCACGTTAGAGGCTATAGAGGAAACTGTGGACGGGTTGAGAGACATCTCTGTCGAGAGGGTGTGGGCCGAAATAGGCAAGATTTTGACAGGCAACCACGCGCCTCATCTTATGCAGTTGATGTACAAGTTAAAAGTCGCACGATGTATAGGTATGCCTAGCAAAGGCCCTAGTGGTGGCTACATCTCTGTTCCCTTGCCCCCTTCACACACACACACTTCACACACACACTCACACATAATACACACACTCACACATAATACACTCACACATAATACACACACATAATACACACACTCACACATAATACACACACTCACACATAATACACACACACTCACACATAATACACACACATAATGCACACTGTACACACACACATAATCACACCCACCACACACACATGCACGCACGCACGTACACCTTAAAGTGAGGCAATTTGAGAAGATATATTATGTATGGCTTGGTGATCCTCCCACTACATGATCTCATCCATCCTCCTATCCCGAATCATAAACAAGCCTACCTACCTTGCCCCATAACCAGACCTGATGCATGAATTATTCCTCCACTATCCCTCCACTCCCCCTCACTCTCCCTGTACAACCAAATTCCTCCATCCTGGGGAGATCGCTAACGTGTATGTGTATCCCCATATGCAGTAAAGGGCTATAGCACTGTCCAGCCATATAACATTAGGAGGTTATCATTGCTGGGGGGGGGGGGGAATTTGTTATTTGTTGATGGGCTTAATTGAACATAAACCTGTTTACTTTTCATTGTGTTGAGAAAAAAAAAATTCAACCCAAAAGGACTCCCAGATAATGGCTGTTTAGAGGAGCTGGATCGTGTGTGGAAGAGCATGAGAGACGGTTGCTACCACCTCCAGCCAGTGAGTCTCCTTGTGGCCCTGGTACACACAGTGGAGGAGGCCTACCAATTAGCTGAGGCCTGGAAGCTATCAAATAACGAGAAGAGGCTAGGGGCCTTCATCGCAGAGCACAGGGCTGTCTCCTATTGTCTGGATACAAGCTTCAAATATTTTCAGGACCTTGTTGTGGATGGTAGTCCACTACCTTCAGTGCAGGAGTTGGTGTACTACTGTGGAAGGGTGGAATATGCTATACGCTTAAGCCAGTGGACTGTCCCTTCGTTTCCTGTGAATGGTACAGATATTTTGGCAGCAGGCTTCAAGAAGGGACCTGCTGTCGGAAAGCTTCTTAGTCATCTGCGCCTTAAATGGAAAGAGAACGACTTTAAATTGGACAAAACAGAACTGCTCGCCCTGGCAAAAAATTATTCGTGTACTTAAAGTGAACATGTACCCTGTGTTTTAACATTTTCAATTTCCGGAAGGAGGAGTGGTGATGGTGGTGGTTTTACGTATGCGCGTAGAGTAAGCATAATCTCTTATTAATGTGTACGGTGTTTAGAAAGAAATAAACTATGTCCGCACGCGGTGGAGCTCTCGAATGGCACTGTATCCAGAGGTCGGAGCTAAACCCTCACTGGGAATGCCTCCAGAGTTTCCTGCTGTTGAACGTCCGCCACAACAACAAGGTCCTCGGTACGGGAGCGTACGGGGAAGTCGTGGAGCTGGAAACCAACGGGTTGGTCTGCGCGGGCAAGCAAATCCACGAGGAGCTGTTGTCGGGGGCCACGTATGGTAACGAGAACGCTCAGGAAACGCCGCTAGTGAGAAGGTTCTTAGAGGAATGCCAGCTCATGAGCGGACTTCGAAACCCGCACATAGTTCAGTTTTTAGGCATAACCTTCTTCCAGGAGTCCCCAGAGGTCCCGCTGCTTGTTATGGAGCGGTTGCATACGAGCCTGGACGACCTTTTGGCGAAACAGCCCGAGATCCCGCTCAGCTGGAAGATATCCATCCTGCTCGACGTCCTTAAAGGTTTAGCGTACCTGCATAATCAGAAACCCGCTGTGATCCACCGTGACTTGACCGCCAAGAACGTATTGCTGACGACCGACATGATGGCGAAAATAACCGACTTCGGGGTGTCCCGCATCGTAGAGCGTGCCTGGCCGGGGGCCAACTCCACCCAGAACGTCGGGACGCTTGTGTATATGCCCCCGGAGGCGTTCGAAGGGACGGTGACGAACAAACTAGACATCTTCTCGTTCGGGGTTCTCATGCTGTACGTAATTACGACAGACTTCCCCTGCAACCTGTTAGCTCCCAATTTCACCAACGACGAAGGACACCTGGTGGCCCGCACAGAGCTGCAGCGAAGGCAGCTGTACTTTGACAGGGCGCGGGCGGAGGTGAGAGAAGACACGCTGATTCTCGACCTCCTCTCCAACTGTATCCTCAACAACTACAACCTGCGGCCAACGGTGGATCTCCTGATACCCAAGTTCGCCGGGCTCCAATCTGCGTATCCCAAGAAACTCGGCCACATGAACAGGTTGGAGGTGGAACAGTTGGCGGTACTAAATACTTCCAGCCAGGAGGTGAGTGCAGTGTTTTGCAGTGTTTTTAATTCCATGCCTTGTATGACATTGGCTGACCTCAGTGGTTGTTCTAAGTCTATTGTGTATTGTCCCTCAAACTTCTCCACTAAAAAAACACTATGTTGTATTTTTTACCCTTAGAAGTCTGAACGGGCACTTCAACTGGAGAGGGAAAGAGATGCATTACAAAGGCGAACTGATGAGCAATTGAAGTACATACATAGCCTTGAGAGTGAGGTCTTGAGAGTGCAGATGACACAGGTGGGTGTGAAGATATCTAGGCCATATGGTAGCACACCCTCCCCTTCCATATCCTCCCCTTTTTACACCCTCTCCCCTCCACAATGTCTCTTTATTCCAGACCGAAACTAACCAGGCACTGAGGGCCAAGCAAAATGAATATAAGAAGCTTCAGGATGTGCTTTCAGAGAAAGAAAGGCTCTATGAAGACCTTCAAATGCAACAGATCACCCTTCATAACACAATTACATCATTACAGGTGCAATACAATTATTTAGGTGGTTGTTATCATTCATCATGCTCCCTGTAATATCTTTCAGAGTGAACTTGAAGATAGGGACCTTACCATTAAGAAACTTGAAGAAAGAATACAGGTGTGTAACGAGTTTACTAAATGTGACCCTCCTGACCCCCCCTCCCCCACCTTTGTATTTGTCCTTTCTCAGCGGCCTGCTGTACAGGAACAGCCTGCATTTGTGGATATGTACAAAACGCATAGTGGCTCTCTTCTCTCTGAGTTGGAAAGCAGGGGGGGGAGGATGCTCAAAGGTCAGATACAGGTGCGTAAATACAAGTCAGGTGTTATATCGGTACAAAACGTGTGTCTGGTAAGGCACAGGTCCTTATAGCCAGGTCCTGATAGCCAGGCACTGTACTCATTATATTCCCTAAAGTTGTTGTATATTCGTTAGTTGTAACTTACCATAAATATGGGGGGAAGGGGAAGGGGGGGGGGGGGGGGAGGCTCATGTTTATACATGCTTTCTCCGTAACCGGTACTGTTACAACTTTCATGGGATTTTTAAAAAACATGTTTCAGGAAATAAAATTGTGATTTTGAAGAAAAAAAAGGTACATAGAAGTGTTCCCTAGGTACTTTGACGAGAGGGTGTTATGTGTGTTACTTTACAGTACACAATCTGTCATGTGAAGTAGCACACCCATATTTGCACCACCACCACATATGACCAAACTTCCACCCCCCCCCCCCCAGCCTAGCGGTCTCAAAGCCTCCCTCACCATCCTCTGGGCAAAGGTTACCACATCGCCTTGCTCCGTGGGGAACACCCAGTGCATCACGTGGGGGGAGAGGGTCTGCTTAAGCGGGGGCAACGCCTCTCTCACGGACAGCACCTCCGTGATTGTGTACGACTGCTCCTCCCAGCGCTGCGGCCGGCTCAACTACATCGTCTCCCACTTTGCCATGGTCGTGCTCCCAACACCCCACGCCGGCCAGCAGCTCCTCCTGATTGGGGGCTACAATCGCTCTAACGACAGGTACAGCGGTCAGGTCTCGTCATGGGAGCAGGAGTCAAAGAGTTGGAACACGGTCGCGTATCCGCCCATGCGCACGGAGAGGGGAGACTCGTCGGCCGCCGTGCATCGCCACTGGATACTTGTGGCGGGGGGCTGCAACGCCAAGGGTCGCCTGTCCTCTGTCGAAGCGCTCGACACCACCATCCGTCAGTGGTACCAGGTCGACCCCTTGCCTTTGCCCAGCGCCGGGTTGCAACATGCAGTGTCGGGTGACATGTGGTACTTGCTGGGCGGGGACGGCATCCTGGCCAATCAGAAGAGGGCGTACGCCGTCTCCATGTCGGAACTTGTGCTGTCCGTTGCTGGTGAGAGCGGTACAAGCAGCAGCAGCAGCGGTAGTGGCAGGAACGGGAGTGCGTGGAAGACGATGCCCGAGATGCCGCTGGGATGCCCTGGCGTCGCCATCATCAGGGGAAACCTCTACGCCGTTGGAGGGAAGGACGCGACGGGCCACCCCAGGAAGGAGATACACATCTACCTTCCTGGGACATGGGAGTGGTTGCACGTGTGCGACCTTCCCTCGGCGAGGCATAGCTGCACGTGCACGCTGGTTAGTAACAGAACTTTAGTGGTGATGGGAGGGGCACAGGAAGGAATCCAGACCTCAAGTTACATAGATCAAGGCTCTCTGACATTTCCCTCAGATAGGTAGCTGTCTATACATGCATCTTAAATTTCTTCTTTTTTTTTTTGGCAGTGTAAATTATTCCAGTGAATCCAATTGGTTTCTGAAAGATGACCTGAAATTAATAAGAATATGCAGTTTTTCCCACAAATATCAATACATGTACATCCTTTTTGGTTTCAATTAAATTCATTGGGGAGGGGGGTGGGATTACAGTACATGTACCCGCTTGGTCATAGTGAATTTCGCAGCTTGATCATAGAGAAAATAAAGCGTATATATTGGGACTAAGCCAATTATTAGTTTCATAGCGGTTGCTATGAACACATTGATGGTTTCTTTAGTCACCAATGTATACGCTCTATGATCAAGCTGCTCCACGACCGAGCGGGTACATGTACTTCGGTATAATTAGGGGAGAGTGCATTCATAGCTTTTTCTGGGAACAGGGCAGTAATAAAGGTACTAACAGGGGACACTGGACCTTACACCCAAGGGTGTCATTGTGACACTGGGCCTTCCCTAGATACAATCTTTTCTGTTCAAAGCCAGAAGGTAACTTTGTTATCTGTAAAGCATGTGCCAGCTTTCAATGAGGTGAAGCAATAAAAACTAAATGCCAATTACTTGGTTACGAATGGCATGGCAGAAAGGCTGCATGTTTTAGACATAAGCTGCCTTATTGCTAGGGGTCCATGTCACTTCAAGGTCTCAACAACATTCCAACCAAACTGGTTAAGAATATGGCTTCAGGTTGTGGAGACAGAAGTACTGAGATGTAGGACTTTAATTCCAGTGGTTACCAAGACTATGCTAGAAGACAACTTCAAACACTAAATATATTTTGAAAGTCATTAACAGCCCAGGAAAATTGTAAATACAAATTGAACCTCCAGACAGAGGTATCTTACTAAGGACAGAGGTATCTTACCTCACTAAGGACAGAGGTATCTTACCTCACTAAGGACAGAGGGATCTTACCTCACTTAAGGACAGAGGTATTTTACCTCACTAAGGACAGAGGGATCTACTTATCTCTCCTCTGCTACCTCAAAGATCATGCTATTTCCACATTTCAGCTTAGTGGTATGGGGGGGGAGGCTCAGAACAGTGAAAAGCAACATTTATGGATCATTTCCCGTGTGCACAGCTTGTACAGAAAAGATTGGCATTTTTACAAGGGAGTTAGGCAATTATTGTAACCCATCTCTACAATGTGAATGTGGTGGTGCAGCTTTTTACAACTCACTAGCCGTGCAAATGGTTCTAAGCCACGCCTCTTCCCTTTGGCCTTTCTTCACGCTAGTTGTGTTCATAGATGGTGTGGTGTACCAGGAGGGATGTGATGGTGTGGTGTACCAGGAGGGATGTGATGGTGTGGTGTACCAGAAGGGATGTGATGGTGTGGTGTACCAGGAGGGATGTGATGGTGTGGTGTACCAGAAGGGATGTGATGGTGTGGTGTACCAGAAGGGATGTGATGGTGTGGTGTACCAGAAGGGATGTGCACTTTAGCATGTTTGTATTTCATACAGTATGCACCTTGTTGGAACTGCACGTAGATCTGCCCTCCTTACGTCATTACTGATGGGCATATGATGCAAAGTGGGGAAGTTATTAACACGTGTAACTATACTCTGTGTTTGGTTGGTGTACTGTTCTCAATGTCACATTGTGGGCACACAGCCTTGAATGTAAGTACATCCCACTTGGACTAACCTTTGTGTCCATATCATTTGAGACACAGACAAAAAGGAATTGATGTTGTCTTTTAGAGGATACCTAACTCACAATGAATATGCCTTACTTTTTTAACACCCTTTATGAAATCCTTATTTGGTAAGGTCAGCACAGATAAGACCAATATAAATACTGATTGCTGTACAGCAATGTAAACTATCTGAACCTGTCAAGGATGGAGTCAACTGTCATGGCTGCCCCTCCTCCCTCCTCCTCCAAGGCCTGCTCGGTGTCTTCCTTCAAGGCCTTCATTTCTTGGACCTGTTTCCTACGCAGAGCCTACAATATGGGATGCAAGAGTGTTAACACATAATTCCAATGTGACAAGACACAAATTTAATTTACTATGGGGCACTGTGTTCCAAATATATGGAACTATGGCTTCAGAACAGTGTGAAAATGCAAAGCCTTCTTACAAGGTACTTCTAAGACGGTGTGTTACAAGGAGCTCCACATGTGCCAATGTGAATGGTGAGTGGTTATTAAGATTGGATGGTTATTAAGATTGGATGGTTATTAAATTGGACTCAGTAGTGCCACTTTAAAGATGGGGAGTTCATGACAGTTACGACGGAATAGGTGGAGGGAATTGGAGAAGGGCTGGGAGGAGATGAGGGATTGGGAGGGGGGCAGGGAGTGTGCTGAGATGAAATGCGTGAGCACGTTGGGAGAAGTATCAGAAGACACACTGCACCTTCTTGCTCAGTCCTCTCTCGTCCTGCTTCTTCTGCACCTGCTTGGTGACCCCACTTTTGCCTCGGGCCTTCCACTTCTCTCTGCCTTTCTGAGAGGCTGGCTCCTTCTCCTCATCCCCAGACCCACCAGTACCGACACGATTAATATGGCCCACATCCAGTGTTATTAGTTCGGCAGGAATCTACCGATCCAACAGTGACACTGAGATCAATTCGTAACACACATGGGTTCACTTGCCTTCTCAAGCAATGCCTTCACTTCCCCTTCCTGACGTTGTCGTTTGTTCTCAAAAGGATTAACTTCAAGGGCATCAAAGTTGGCCTCAGCAGCCCCTTATATGGTAGTGGTAATGAAGGGAAATACCTTAAACAAACCACTTCACTGTCCTGTAGTGCTGGGTGGGAGGGCAGTGAAGTGGTTTGTTTGAGGAGGGAATGTAGTGCTGGATGGGAGGGCAGTGAAGTGGTTTGTTAGAGGAGGGGGGAGGGCAGTGAAGTGGTTTGTTAGAGGAGGGGATGTGCTGGGTGGGAGGGCAGTGAAGTGGTTTGCTAGAGGAGGGGGAAGGCAGTGAAGTGGTTTGTTTGAGGAAGGAATGTAGTGCTGGGTGGGAGGGCAGTGAAGTGGTTTGTTAGAGGAGGGGGGAGGGCAGTGAAGTGGTTTGTTAGAGGAGGGAGGGTAGTGAAGTGGTTTGTTAGAGGACATTCCCTCCTCTAACAAACCACATCACTGCCCTCCCACCCAGCACTACATTCCTTCCTCTAACAAACCACATCACTGCCCTCCTCCTCCTCTAACAAACCACATCACTGCCCTCCCACCCAGCACTACATTCCCTCCTCTAGCAAACCACTTCACTGCCCTCCCCCTCCTCTAACAAACCACTTCACTACCCTCCCACCAGCACTACATTCCCTCCTCTAGCAAACCACTTCACTGCCCTCCCACCCAGCACATCCCCTCCTCTAACAAACCACTTCACTGCCCTCCCACCCAGCACATCCCCTCCTCTAACAAACCACTTCACTGCCCTCCCATCCAGCACTGCATCCCCTCCTCAAACAAACCACTTCACTGCCCTCCCCCCTCCTCTAACAAACCACATCACTGCCCTCCCACCCAGCACTACATTCCTTCCTCAAACAAACCACTTCACTGCCCTCCCCCTCCTCTAACAAACCACATCACTGCCCTCCCACCCAGCACTACATTCCCTCCTCAAACAAACCACTTCACTGCCCTCCCCCTCCTCTAACAAACCACTTCACTACCCTCCCACCCAGCACTACATTCCCTCCTCTAGCAAACCACTTCACTGCCCTCCCACCCAGCACTACATTCCTTCCTCAAACAAACCACTTCACTGCCCTCCCCCCTCCTCTAATAAACCACATCACTGCCCTCCCACCCAGCACTACATTCCTTCCTCAAACAAACCACTTCACTGCCCTCCCCCCTCCTCTAACAAACCACATCACTGCCCTCCCACCCAGCACTACATTCCCTCCTCAAACAAACCACTTCACTGCCCTCCCCCTCCTCTAACAAACCACATCACTGCCCTCCCACCCAGCACTACATTCCCTCCTCAAACAAACCACTTCACTGCCCTCCCCCTCCTCTAACAAACCACATCACTGCCCTCCCACCCAGCACTACATTCCCTCCTCAAACAAACCACTTCACTGCCCTCCCCCTCCTCTAATAAACCACATCACTGCCCTCCCACCCAGCACTACATTCCCTCCTCTAACAAACCACTTCACTGCCCTCCCACCCAGCACATCCCCTCCTCTAACAAACCACTTCACTGCCCTCCCATCCAGCACTACATCCCCTCCTCTAACAAACTTCACTGCCCTCCCATCCAGCACTACATCCCCTCCTCTAACAAACTTCACTGCCCTTCCATTCAGCACATTCCCTCCTCTAACAAACCACTTCACTGCCCTCCCATCCAGCACTACATCCCCTCCTTTAACAAAAGTTCAGTCCAAAGGAGGTAATTAAAAATTTTGATACTTAAAAGGCAACTCTGCTGGGACAACATGGCACATGCCCTCCCTCTCCCTACATCCATTACCTCCTACCTCCTCACCTATCGCTACCCCCCCATCCTACCATCTCCTCCACTCACCACCATCCACACACATACACACAAACACACACACACAAACACACCCTTCCACCCTACCTGGCACAATGATACTTGTGAAGCCCTTTGCATGCCCAATACCCAGGCAGTCCTCAAAAGGGCAGAACCGTAGTGTGCTGACATCACCTGGGACAAGGTGGGACATGTAAGGGGTGGACTGTTTGCTGCTGAGGGCATCACGCCAAACCTGCATGGAAGAAAAGTGAAGAACTGATAACCAGGCAAATCTTTACTTTAAAACAGGCAACACACCCACACATACACACACACACCACCCACCTCAACACATTTCCCTTGGCCCACAGCAAGAAGGCCAAGCTGACTAATGTCAATGGCAGTAGCTGGCTTTCTTGTTGGGTAACTGTGAAGGAACTTGTACATCCTCACATCCCACACCTTAACCACTGCCTCCATACCGGCAGTGCACATATACCTGTGTGTGTATGAACAGAGAGATAGAGAGGGAGAGAGAGAGAGAGAGAGAGAGAGGGGGGGGAGAGAGAGGGGGGGAGAGAGAGAGAGGGGGGGGAGAGAGAGAGAGGGGGGGGGGAGAGAGAGAGAGAGAGAGAGGGGGGGGGAGAGAGAGAGAGAGAGAGAGAGAGAGAGAGAGAGAGAGAGAGAGAGAGAGAGAGAGAGAGAGAGAGAGAAGGAGAGAAGGGGGGGGAGAAAAACAATAATAATATGGTGAAGCAGGGAATGAAGGGAAGATGGGAGAGAAAGAAGCAGTTACATATTTACCATCCTCCATTGTCAATAGAAACACCTGTTACAGGTCCACGATGCGCAAGGATTTTGACCAAAGGTTCCTTCACTCCAGGGCTCCACAGAGTGACTGTACCTGGAAGTAGAGAAGTGTAAGACGTCACATATCATACCGGGTGTTCATTAATTAAGGCAAAGCTTTGAAATGAATATAATTTCACAATTACGATTACTAAATTAATTACATGTATTAGTAATTAACTTAGAGAATATAAATCGCTAAATAACTGAAGATCTTTATCCTAATGTGTGCCACAACTTAGATATTTATAAGTAGCTTAATACATGTAACCTAAAATAGATTTTTGAATTTTTTATTAAGTCGTACTTAAAATGATGCATCAAAAGTCATGCATGAAATGAAATTCATAATGTGCTATATAATATAACCATTAAAGTAGCCAGTTATGTCATTCAAGATAGTGTACGATATTTCACAAAAATCAGAATATTGGATCATATACGATTTTTTTTTCTTCTTCCTTTTGGTGTATGACAATTGAAATGAACATAAAACTATAGCTCTCAGTGATGGATGTTTAGTTACCAACCAGACATTCTTACCGTTGTGGTGTCCCAGGTGGACAATGGAATTGTGAGGGTTCTGTGCCATGCTCTTAAGTGACCCAAGGTGGGTTCTATGTGTTACCACCGGCTGCCCAGTGGAGACATCCAGGTAGTGAAGGTTACCATAGTCATCCTAAACAGAACCATTAACAGCTGAAACGTGGCAACACATGGTAACTGTAGTGAAATACGTATCTGTATTTAGTAATAACCGGTTTACACTATTATTACGTGTTTCAAATTAAGTATTTAATAGCTTGGAACATTAAAATGCGTAGTATGTATAAATGGAAATTATGCTAAAATGACTTGTTCCCTGTTGTCATCTGCACTACTTGTGCAGGAGTATCCTGACTAAATTTAAATACTGAGTGGTTCTGCTCATGCTCCTGCATAATGTATTTGCACTTATTGATAATTATACATATTACTGAATACAAGTTTATCACTTAACTTATTTTTTAAAAACCCCTAGAGTACAAGGGAAACCCCCCCAGGGCACAAGGGAAACCCCCTAGGGTACAAGGGAAAACCCCCCCCTAGGATACAAGGGAAACCCTCCTAGGGTACAAGGGAAGTCAAATGTATGCAGACTTTAATTCCTATCTAAAGTTACAGTAGCGCTCATTATAAACTATAAACGTCACATTGCTTTGTGCACTATTAGCAGAGTTGAGACAACAGCTTGGACATTGTCAATAGGAGATGGTATCCTCCATGGACTGCATGGTGTCACCGTGAAACTGGTGCAAGAAACCAACCAGAATGGTCCCACCTGACTCTTGCATTACCAACCAGAATGGTCCCACCTGACGCTTGCATTTACCAACCAGAATGGTCCCACCTGATGCTTGCATTTACCAACCAGAATGGTCCCACCTGACGCTTGCATTTACCAACCAGAATGGTCCCACCTGATGCTTGCATTTACCAACCAGAATGGTCCCACCTGACGCTTGCATTTACCAACCAGAATGGTCCCACCTGATGCTTGCATTTACCAACAAGTCATTTTTATTATACAAAAATTTAGTTACAGGTCCCCCGTGAACAATGCTGGTGGTGTCTCACTAACTACAGTTAGTCACTATATTTAGCAAGGGACCCTTTGGAGCTCCAAATGTAGACAGGTAATAGGTTACGACACAGGTCTGGTGTATACCAAGTGATGTGTCCCCACTTCTCAAAACATGCACGAGGATTTAGAAGCCAATGTGACATGCCAGTGACTACAAGGATGGGTGTGTGTGTGTGTGTGTGTGTGTGTGTGTGTGTGTGTGTGTGTGATAAATGCACACATGTACCCATCCACCCACCACAAATTACTCACAGCTGAGACCAACAGGAAATGGTAAGGAAGGAAAGTGAGCCTGTTCACCCTATTGAACTGCTTCATGCAGTGCAATTCAGTGCCTGTCGTGTCATAAATGTACAAGTACTGCTTCTGGGCAGCTGCAAACATCAGCTCATTATGCAGGTAACTAGGGTACAGGGGAATAAACAAAAGTATATTAATAGCCCACATGCCAAACATGGTACCCCCCCCCCCCCCCCCCCCCCCCCTTACTGCCTTTCCACTATCGACTTACTGCACGTCACGAACTGTTTGGTAGACATGGAACTCACATCCGAGTTGTTTAGACTTCCAGTCCATGTGTGCCAAGTGACCCTTCTGACCACCCAGCAACAGAGATCTGTTTGTGATGGCCACAGAGAGAGTACATACATACATACATACATATATACACACACACACACACACACACACACACACACACACACACACACATACACATACACATACATACAAAGGGTCAGGATTACCTACCTTCCATTTCTAGAGTAATTAATACTATACGGACCAAGTGAGTCGAGCGTCAGGTTGAAATACTGCAGAAGGCGACGTTTGGGGGGGGGGGGGGGGGGGGGGTTATGATATAACTGTGCACACACAACCAATACATCTAACTGACATGCGCACTGTTTGCGATGGGTACCGCGGCAGCAATGCTTTCCTGTGTGAATTTGCGGGTCTGTTCCATTCCTTCTGCCTCCAAGTACCTGCGATCGCACGTTTGCTTCAACGTCCAAGCTTTCGCACCACAGTTTATAGACTCACCCGGCTTCTTCCTGCAGAAGGAGCTCAAGCCTTGCCGCCTTCAGTGCTGCATGCTTGCTTTGATCTGACGTCTTTTCTAGAAAGCTACGCAGCTTTTTGTCTTTTATACCCTGTACGAAGTAACGGTATATTCCACGAATGACGCTTTCGGATGAACAAAACACCTTAGTTCGAGTCTTCTTCTTTATGCGATCATATTTTTTGACTCGCTCCTTCGTATCTCCCAGAGACAAGGCGACCTCTTCTTGCTCTGCCTCCCTCGCTTTGCGCTCTTCCTCTTGCTTTTCTGCTTCTTCCGAGTACATGGTTTACATGTGGTTGTATGGGCAATAGAGGGTTAAATTATCGCTATTTAATTAATGCACATCACGAAAACAAAAGGATGGCGAACCCGTTAAATTTGGTGAGCAGAGGTAAGTACGTGTCTGCGCCTTACGTCGCTGGTGACTCCCGCGCGAAATGCAGATGCTCTGAACGTGACCCAACAGATCGTGGCGTTAGATACACGATACAACGCCTGCAGGCCTCTGCCTCAACAGCATAGTAGGTCGCATTAAGGATCTAACAGCGAACCTGTCTCGTTTAATCCTCCCCTCGAAGGAATGCTTTACATTCGTCGGCGCAACCAGCTACTGCAGGACAAGGCTAAGCAACCCAACAGTGCATCCATACGGGGCCAGTATCTGCGTCTCAGGGCTCAGGTGCTACGTGTCAGATACGGCGCGTTGGACAGGAGGTAAGGTGGGACGAAATAACTATTAAATCATATGTCTCTTCCCGCTACGCCAGATTTCATGGCAGCAAGCGGAGCTCCGCAATGCACGTAAGTCGCCTTGGCGGCCATGCCGTGTGTACTATTGTCTCTTTCTATTTTGCGCAGAGCCTAAGGCAGAGCATGGAGTCCCTCATAACGGTCGATCCCTACCTCGCAAGGAACAACTCTACTGGGGTTGTGCCTACGCGATCCGCTGAGGCCAGTCGGTGGGTGTTTTGGTTACTCTGCAAAGCCGTTCAATAACACAATTACATCTCCGCATGTGCGTCGTACGCTCATAGCGCAATGGCGGGGGATACTAGTCTGGCAGAACATTACGCATTCTGTGGGATGGAACACATCTTTGACAAGCAAGCCAATTCTGGTTAGCCTGCATTGTCCACACACACACACACACACACACACACACACACATTTGTCCACCTCACAATCACAACCTAATGCTAGCTCATCTCACACTATCAGCACTCTTCCTCATCCCATTTCACCCTCACCTCTACCCTAATCTCATGTGTCACCCTCACCTTAATACCTCCTCACCCTTATTCCACCATTACCTTCTGCATATTCCTCCATGTCTTCACCATATACCACACCTCACTACTAATTGACAGAACTCTTGTACCACTACATAATTCCTTTTCATGGTGCCCAATCACTTTTCCTTTCACAAATTATCCATCCTGATTGCATGCACTCCGAAGTTGTCGCAGTGCAGTTTTCAAACAGGGACAAGACACGTCTGGCCTGTGCATGTCTGGACGGAACCCTGTCCGTCTTTAACCTAGCAAGCAACCCACCCACGCTGGAGTGCACACTAAGAGGACACAAGGGACCTGTTAATGGTTAGCTGACCACCTCACGTAGTAGCTGCACATATGCACAGCATTACACGGTATAGGCCTCATATGTACGTGTTGCTTATCCCGCATCTAACTTTTTTTTAAAGACTTTGATTGGTCAGCATCTAATGACTTCATTGTTTCTGCCTCATCGGATGGCACCTGTCGACTATGGCGCACCAGTTCAGGGGCGTGTCTAAGGGAGATAGTTGATTCTGGTGCTGTTAAGACACTGTGCTGCAAGTTCCATCCGCACAACAATAATCTTCTTGTGGTATCCTCCATTATAGCATCTTTGTAGGGCAGACACACATACACACACTACACAGAGATACAACGGAGGACAATCCTTTCCTTAACCAGGCCGCCTTCAGATAGGAAACAGTAAGACGCAGGTGAGGATATTCAACGTTTCAACAGGGATGGCAGTGAAAGATGGAAGCAGTAAGACTGCAGGAGCTGTGCTTTGCCTCACCTTTGACTCCACTGGCTCCCACCTCTGGGCTGGTGACAGCAAGGCAAGCTCTTGCTGGTGTGTAGTGTGCTCCATATGTAAACTCGCCCCACCAAAACAGGGATCCATGTACCTATTTCAACTGAATTATACTACTGGCAAGTTGCAAAGACTGAACCGGTGAGTTTTTATTTTAAGAGTGGTGTCAGTGTTACAGCTATTTTGTTGTTCCTTGGTCCCTAAGCATTGTGGTGTCAACGGGAGGCATGCTGACTTCAATCAGCTATCGCACCTGGATCAACAGAGAAGCTAGTGATCCTTCTATCCTTGTGTCTTGCACAGATGGAAACCTCAGGTTATTCCGGTAAGCCTCCTTCCCTTCTGTCGGCTACGCTTCTCAACTCACCCTATCTCCCTACCACCAAAAAAAATGGTTTTCACCTCTTTCCATCCGCTCCAGGATTCATTCTGATGGGAACTTGTTCTTGAAGCGGAAGTTCCCTGTCCCTCATGCCTCTCAGCCCATACGCAGCGCATTCTGCCCCCTCATGAGTTTCCTACAGGTTAGTACATCCCTCTCTCCCCCCCCCCCCCCCCCCAAGCAAAATAGCCACTTTTCCCCTTGTGGTTGCTATGCAGGGAGCATGTGTGGTTACGGGAGGAGAAGACGCTGGTGTGTACTTCTTTGACACAGAGACAGGTGCAGTGGTGAACAAACTGCAGGGTCACTCCAGCCCTGTGCTATGCGTTTGTTGGGCTTATGATGAGAGCTTACTGGCATCTTGTGACCTTCAGGTATGCCAATGTGCGCGCACGCACACACACGCACGCACACACACACACACACACACACACACACAATGCACACACATACACCACACACACTCCATACACATCTATAGACAGTCACATACGTCTGTTACTCCTATGACCATATATGGTTATTGTTTGCAGGGCACCATAATTATGTGGAAGCGTTGTGTACCAGATCCCCAAAGACCTCAAGTCACCCCACAATGAATGATATTTTATGTTTGGTTACGTCTTTTTGTTGTTGTCAATTTATGTTTCTCTCTTTTTTGATTTATAATACATAAGACACAAAGTGGTTCTAGTACCTCTACGCATGCTAAATTGATGTAATGTCAGTGCTCACATACTCTAGGCATTTTTTTCATTATTTGTGTCCTTAACTCCCGCAATTGTGAAGCAGTTTTTATACTGATTTCCTTGCCGACATGACTCGGATGATTGAGCCTAAACCACCAACTGCAAACGCCTTAAAAATAGAAGGCAGTGTGTGTGTTTCATTGGTATTCCGAACAACACGGCCCACTTACAGCTTCGTGCCAGTTTAGCAGCTTCTCGCACGAGTTTTCGGTAGGACGAGCAAAGCCTCGGTAGATGTATTTCATAAGGCTGTCAATCTCATCAGTGCTGAGAGCTTCGACAGCTGCTTGCATCGAGTCCTTGTCTTTCTTACCAATGGTGAACCCTGTCAAAACATCTAGCACGACACCGTAGTTTCGTTCCTAGGGTATTAAAACGGTGAAACACTTGGCTTTTTATTAAACCCTGTTATATATTTACCACAACGTTTTTGTCTTTATTTTGGACTGGGGGATCTTTCAAAGCAAGCTTCAAAGCCTCTACCTTATTCCCTGTGCGCAATTGTTAAGGAAAAGAGGAAGTTATTCGGTCATATAAACACACGCCATATCTTTCAAATAAAGGATATGATTGCATCAGCTTCTTAATCTCTTGTTCCCGCTGTTGCACCGTGGAATCATCTGATTCGCCTTCCTCTGGGTCATCACGATATTGTTCCTCGTCAAAATCATCCACGTCTACTTTGCGAAACTCAGCGCTGCGAGTGTTCTTAGACATGGCGATGCTTACATCCAATTGAGGAAGACGAAATGTTTTTTTGTTGGTCACGAGACTTAAGATAAGAGGCGAATATTTGGAGCGTAATATCGATGAGCGGACCAGCTAGTACAAAGGTTCTTACTTTTCCTTATTGCCATGAGGTTGTTAAGTATGAAAAGGTGGCAAAAATCGGACAAGGGACTTTTGGGTGCGTCAAAGTATAATGAATGGCGATACAAAATTGACTCGCTATCACAGGGAGGTGTATAAAGCACGAAACAGGGCGACCGGCCAAGTGGTCGCCCTAAAGAAGGTGATGATGGAGAACGAAAAGGAAGGCGTAAGTATAGCAGCTGTACTTAGCGTAATTCGAGTCCTACTTTCGCCCTCCTCCCCCGCAGTTTCCCATGACAGCTCTGAGGGAGATACGAGTTCTGCAGCACCTCAAACACGACAACATCGTCAACCTTATTGAGATCTGCAGGAGCAAAGGTGCATACCATTTATACTCTACCACCTTTCCCTTTTCATTAATTTCAACCCTATATCTTTAGCCACGCCTTACAATCGAGACAAAGGCAGTATCTATCTCGTGCTGGAGTTCTGTGAGCACGACATGGCAGGACTCCTCAGCTGTGAGGAGATCAAGTTCTCCCTCGCCGAAATCAAGAGCATCGTCCAGCAGCTGTTCAACGCCCTGTTCTACATCCACGGCAACAACATCCTCCACAGGGACATGAAGTCATCCAACATCCTTGTGACCAAGAGCGGCTCCCTCAAGCTGGCTGACTTTGGCCTGGCCAGGGCCCTCAGCAAAGGACAGCAGCAGCCGCAGCGCTACACGAACCGCGTCGTCACCCTCTGGTACCGACCCCCGGAGCTCCTCCTTGGCGCCCGGGACTATGGCCCCCCCATCGACATGTGGGGGGCGGGTTGCATCATGGCGGAGATGTGGACGCGACGGCCCGTGATGCAAGGGGACACCGAGCAGAAGCAGCTCTCCCTGATCAGTCAGCTCTGCGGCTCCATCACGCCAGAGGTGTGGCCTGGCGTGGAGAAACTTGAACTCTACTCCAAGATGGAGCTACCTAAGGACCAGAACCGAAAGATCAAGGAGCGACTCAGGCACTATGTGAAGGACCCGCACGCTCTTGATCTCATCGATAAACTTTTGATACTTGATCCGAAAAAGAGGTTTGACAGTGACAGTGCGCTCAATCACGACTTCTTCTGGGTGGATCCCATGCCTGGAGATCTGTCAGCCACCATGTCTACACTCAAGTGAGAATTTGCACTTGTTTTGGTTCAAGACTATAATGCATTGTATTCCCTTCCCCTCCTCCCCAATCTTCCAGAAACTCCATGTTTGTCATGCATTCAAACAGACCACGTCCACCCGCACAGGGAAATCCCCAACAGCCGACATCAGCAGCAACTAATACAGTTGTCGACAGGGTATTCTGAGTGGTGTTACAATTCAATACTTCTCCATGTGTACAGGTGTGTGTTTGTACTGCAAAACCTTAATATCAAATCTCCTCTGGAGTACAGTGTTTCTACCATACATATTCCAATGTGGTATTTTGTGTGGGGGGCTTGCACCCCGCATAACTTGTATTATCTCTTCCTCTTCTTTGTTCCCACCTCCTCGTCGTCATCTTGTTTCTTCTTGGTTTTGGCATCCACCAGCACTTGTGTGTTTTTCTTCATGGCCTCACGTGTCAACACATCCTCATCACTGCCACTGTCATCCTCTGGAGGGAGAAGGGGGGGGGGGGGGGGGGGGGGGGGGGGGAGAGACGATATATGGTGCCAGCTTGTTCAAAATATAAATATATACCACCATACCGTAGAAGACTGATTTTGACTGTGCCTTGGGTACTGGAATTCTCACGTTGTCTGCAGTTCCACTTTCCACTGTGCGGTGGAACTAACCAGCCCCACCCCACCAGTAGCAGTCACACTTCTTTTTAAACAGGCATGGGCATGCCACCATGTTTACCTCCTTGTCCTCCATTTCTTTTTGGATGGTATCCAGGTCTCTACTCGCCAGCTCGTCAGCAAGGTTGACCAACTTCTGTTCAGTGACACTAACCTGTTCGAGGATGTGTTCCTCACTCCCTAACTCCATCTTTGGTTTCAACATGTGTGTTTGAGGCTGAAGGTGAAAGGATTGGTTCATCAGAATAGAGACAAAGGGTTAGGGTTTCCTTTGACCGACTAGCTTAATGTGGTGTAGCTTTGCTGACAGATGTTCTATGCCGTTCTTAACCTGGGCCACCAGCCTTGCAGCACGGTCGGCCTTGGCCTGGCTTTCCTTGCTCCTTGTATGGGGGGAAGGGGGGGGGGGGGGGGAGGTCATTAAAGTTCTCTTTAAAACCATGTACTGGAACTACATAAATACTTACTTGTTCTTGGCTTCCTCTAAATGTGTCTGGAAGTCCTCCAACATCCTCTGACCACTGTGGTACAAAAGGCAAAGGTAAGTATTATAATAACAACATTGTTCACAATACATGTACCATGCAGTAGCTAGCTGATGATGTTTGTGCCACTATGGAACTGCAATGTCAAGTGTTGAAACTGCAGGCCATATATTCACCACTCAACTCATGGTGTAATATTAACATTGTGTACCAAAGTGTGTATGTGTGCATGGGTGTGTGTTAGTATGTATAGGGCGATTTCCAAATTCATTGCCCCCAAATGAGGATCGATTCAGTTTGCAGTTGCTAGTGCAGAAACGCCTTGTGTCAATATGTATGTGTGTGTGTGTGTGTGTGTGTGTGGTGTAAGCCGGTGAGACGTACCTGGACATCTTGGCTTCTCCCGAGTACTTCATGTCCTCAAACTGTGCCTGTAGCTTTTCTTTCTCCTCTCGTAGCCGAGCTAGTTGTCCTGTATTCTCTTCCTTGAGCTGTTGGAGGTGCTTCTTGGTGTTGCCCTGATTCAGGAATCGCTCTACCACCTCCTCTATCTCCGACACACCAGTTGCATCCTTGATCTTTCCTAACGCTTCCTCATAGGAGGAGATCTTGGCATCTTGGTCTTCTTTCCCGTCATCTTCAGCGGCTACTGTGTGTTTGTGCAAGTGTGTTATGCGTGTGTGTTGTTCTTTTCTTATTAATGCTTACAGTGTCCCTGTGACCCTTGGTGAAGTGACATGCGGCGAAGCTGGAAATTAGATATGAAGCATGTTCACAACTGTTGCAACATAAATGATACATTAGTTGCATTACGCACACATGTGCACATACACACAAACATGCACACATCATACATCAACAGTCACAACACGTACGCACATGCAGATTGTGCACACACATACACACGCACACGCACGCACGCGCACACACACACGCATACACACACACACACACACACACACACACACAGTCTCACTCTTCTTTCCACTTTGTCCTGGAAGTCTTTCTTTTCTTCTGCCTGCTTCCTGTGTTCAGCCAAAACTTTCTCCCTCTCTCTCCTAGAATCTGCCATACTTTGCTCTTGTTTCACCAATTCCAACTGTTGAATCAAAACTAGCATTCATCCTCACAAATGCAAGACGACAAAAATGTTAATGTACCACTGGTGTTGGCATCAATATTGATGCACCCCACCCACTCCACCCACCACTCACACATTCCCCCAACCACTGCACCTTTGCCATTTCTCTGGCATGCTGTGCATCGTTGCACATGCTCTCAAGTTCCCTCAGTTCCTTGCTTCGCAGCTTGATAGCCCTCTGAAGATCAGCAATCTCATTGTCAAAATTGAGCCTTTCCTAAAAGCAAAATAGGTGGCAAAATGTGCAAGAGTGCACCCAGCAAGTACTGCTGTCATGAAGCACACCTCGTCCAGCTTCTGCAGAATTGCATTGTAAGTCTTGTAAATGTGCCTTGCTTCGTTGCATTTGATTATGGCCTTGTTCAACCTATTTTCCATCTGTCGGAGCTCCATTGCTTCCTCTGAGTTACCAGAAGGTGTGGAAGCTATCGCTTCTGCCTCCGCTTTCATCTGTAAAACTTGCGCCTCTAGGGATTCAAGCATTTTCTGCTTGCTCTTGGTCGTGTGCTGAAGATGATTAAAACGTTTGATCTGCTCGCACACTGTCTGGTCGAACTTGCCGAGAGCCATCTGGAGAAGACGAAATGGATGGAGTGCATGAAAGGTTTGAGGGTGTACCCACCTCTCCCGTAAGTCCCCTCAGATCGGCTGGTGGTTTGAGGTCGTGTACAGCAAAAGCGTCACTTATCACATCGTCGTCAGCCTATTCGAATGGGGCATGGACACTGGAAGTAAGCTTCTTCTTAAAGAGCGAGTTTTTTTTGTGGGCTTACTGTTAGTTTCTTGGCTAGCTTATTTCTCAGAGATTTGTTTTCTGCCCTCAACTGCGCAATGAGATTTCTGTTTTGCCGGATAGTCCATTGAGAACTCTCCGAATAAGCTTTGTTATCTCCATCTATAACGGAGGGATATTCAATTTTGCTTGGGTTTAACCGTGAAGCGTACCAAGCAACGTTATCTTTCGCTTGAGCTCTTCTATTTCGTCGCTGATGGATGAAGCCATAACCTTGTATCGGAGCAAGTGCGTTTCTAAGGTTACGTTGCACGTGACGTGGGTCCCGCCTCCTAAAACAGCAGTCGATGGCGAGCACGATGTGTATAGCTGCGAACCATCAGCTTTATTCTAGTGAAGTTTTAGAATCTCCGTCTTGTAAAAGAAGGACCACGACAATTGAAGAGCAGTCTAGCGAGGTAAAACCTTCTACTCACCTTAGTAATTTTTTTTTTAACCTTACGTGGTTTTGGTTTGCCTACCATCTGTGAAGAGTATTCTGGACATTCTACGTTCTATAGATGAACAAGTGACCAGTTTCCTGTGTATCTGCGCGCGACCGCAAAAACCTTGGGAGAAGGCACTAGAGTTCTGCTGCAAAATCCTGGAGTTATCCGGACACGGCGCTATCTGGTTTGCCATGTGTGCGTGCTTGGTGGGCCTGTACGCACTAACGAAAGAAGATGTCTACTGGAATAACAGCGTCAACCTCTTTGTTCTTCTGGTTCTTGATATCATCTTCGTCGCTCCCCTAAAACTCTTCTTTAAGCGTTCCAGGCCCGCTATGAACGTTGGGGAGATACCATTTAGCGTGTCTTCGGTCGACAACTACGCGTTCCCCTCAGGACATGCCTCCCGGTGCGTAGCCCTTGCCGCCTACTTCTGCTACATGCCACCGTTCTATCTGCGCACCCACCTGTGGTATCTGTGGGCGATAGCCATGTCGGTGTCAAGGGTTCTGATTGGTCGTCACCACTTTTCCGATATAGTGGCTGGAGGGGTCGCCGGCCTGGTGATATTTGAAATTGTGAGGCGGGTGTGGCTGCCTTGCGTTCTTGATGACCAATTTTGTTAGCCTCCGCCATGTCACCACATCCAAATTACATTTTATAAACTGATCAGGTTTTTACATATTTAAACTTTTCAAGTTTTCTTTCTTCTATTTTTTTAAGATCCACTTTTTGTACATTTCAAATAAATAGAAATTGTATGAATTGTTTGAACTTTCAGTTTGTGTTACTACTCTGTGGTCCCTTCTTCTTGAAGTATGCAGGGACCACTTCAGACAGCCAAGCCTCTTCCATGGCAGATACATTCCTAAACATGGCAGGATACAATAGTTGATCTCCCAAACTAACCTGGTGTAACCTTCTAAACCCCCCAGAAAAACTCAAACCCCCCCCCCCCCCCAAAAAAAAAAACTAACCTGATATAACACTTGTTAGTATGCACCAGCTCAGAATAGAGCACATATTGTGGGCGTGGCCTGCGGTCAAACAGACTGGAGCTGGGATGGATAAACACCTCTTGATGTGTAGCCAACTAGGACAACAGAAAGTGGGTAGCCATCATGAAAAAATTGCAAGCCCTCTTCCTTCCTGCCCCTCCCCCACATACGGTGCGGTATTTCCCTTCCCCACTGTGCTCTGCTACATTAGTGAACAGTCCTGATAGCAGCGAGCAGAGAACACTGTCTGCAACAGAACAAGTGGTAACAGGTATGGATAGCCGGGTACAGAGGTCGTGCAGCTGCGTCCTGATGTCCAAGGCTGCCTTCATGTTACGCATGTGTATGAAGTTCTCCATGCACCAGTGCTAAGGAGAGGGAGCAGGGAGAGAATAGTAAAGGCACGACATGATGAACATTGTGAGGCAAACATTTTTCGGTACCTTGTTTCCCTTGACCGATTGGTAGGCTTTGTAGACGTTGAGCAGCGTGAGATGGTCACCGTCTGGTGAACGAAACTTCTGCCAACATCCCACAGCCTTCTCTTTGTGGTCGTGGGGTATGAAGAACACGGTATCCACTGACAGCAACGCAACGATTGCCAAAACTTCATCAGTACAATTGAAGGTCTGAAAGGAAAATGGACACACTGATTTTTATGCAGATGTTCGAGGGGTACTTTTTCTTCAGTATGGGCACCTACAGATCTGTGTCAATCAGTAGCAATGGACTGGACCTGAATACAATGCATTGGCCAATACATTCGAGAGGCAACGGTCACAGTCCTCTTTTTCCATTGTTACTGAACTACCCAGTCTCAGACATTATTCAGATGTAATGCTAGGTACAGCACGCACTCTTTTGGTTTAAAATGTGAGCCATTTTGTGCTTAAAGAACAACAATTTGGCGTAGAATGCACATATTTTGGCAGAGTGACAATAGAACACCCTGAGTATACCTGCCATACAAAAAAAAACACACACACACACAAAGGATGCACCTGAGAGGCCAATATGGCTTTAGAAAGGTGCGGTTCGAGTGGAAAGTGAGCCATTTGCTTTCCAAGGGGCGTTAGTTGAAGTCCTCCATCCTGTTGAACAGCTCCAAGAAGATACAGCTGCTCCAAGGCATCCACCAGGGAGTCCTTGCTTGGAGGATCCATGAAGTCAAAGCTCAGTATATTGTTCAGGCCTAGAGCCAGGAGCTCAAGGACCACTCCAGACAGGTTGCAGCGCTGCAGCTCAGGTGTGGTGTGTTCCTCCAGGTCCTCAAAGCTCTGCTCCGTGTAGAGCCTATAGCAGAGTCCTGGCCCCTCCCTTCCAGCGCGCCCGGACCTCTGGCGGGCCTACGTAATTTGATTGGGTGGGGCCACCAGCAACAGGAACACCCACAGACACACAATCTAATAATACTGTGTGAGAGTATTTAGGATGCCAACCCCACACAATCACTCAAAACTTGATATTTCAGACAACCCAAAAGGGAAGTTACTGATGTAGTTGGTTCGAGTGAGAAAAAAAAAGAACTGCACCCATGTATGAGGGAAGAGGATTGTGTGATAATAGGATATTCCCTACACCACCAGTCTGTGTACTGATCTGGTGTATATTATACAGCCAAAGTTATTGCACACACACATACACACACACACACACACACACACACACACACACACACACACACACACACACACACACACACACACACACCATACCTGGGCCTTGGACACTGGCTGGACACACAACATCTCCACAGCAATGCATGGGTTGTAAGCTCTGGCCTTCACCATACCTGTATCAATGACGTACTTGACCCCAGGTATTGTAATGGAGGTCTCGGCAATATTTGTAGACAATATGACCTTGCGACAACCCTGTAAAATCAATCAATGAAGTACAACCAGCAAATTATATGTATGCATGTGTGTGTGTGTGTGTGTGTGTGTGTGTGTGTATGTGTGTGTATGTGTATGTATGCGTGTGTGTGTGTGTGTGTGTGTGTGTGTGTGTGTGTGTGTGTGGACGGACAGACGGACGGACGGACGGATGGATGGATGGATGGATGGATGGATGGCATCTACGTATGACACGTCATTTTTTTCTAAGGTCCCGCAGTGCAGACCAAAGATAAAAAGGCGTATGGAGACCTGCAGTCAGCCAACTACTAGCTTTGTATCCCTTGGCAAAGGATGAATGAATAATGAGTGAGGAAGATATGAAGTGGCAGATAGGATGTTTTCTGGAGACAGGCTGACCAGATAGGATGTTTTCTGGAGACAGGCTGACCAGATAGGATGTTTTCTGGAGACAGACTGACCAGATAGGATGTTTTATTTTATTTTTTTTGGAGACAGTTGACCTCCAAATGACTAAATAAAACTAAATTTATAACCCACAATATTGTGGCATACCTGAAAACATTACATGGAGGAGGCTTTAACATTGTTAGAAGTCAAAAAGTGCTATGAACTGTTTGAATCTTCAACACCTTGATAATTTTAACTGATTTCTGCTTAAAACACTGTGTATAGTACAATGTATGTGTATGTGTATATGCACATACGTGTGCATGTGTTGTATGTATGTATGTACGTACATATGTATGTATGTATGTATGTATGTATATATGTACGTATGTATGTATGTATGTATGTATGTATGTATGTATGTATATATGTACGTACGTACGTACGTATGTATGTCTGTATGTATGTATGTATGTATGTATGTATGTATATATGTACGTACGTACGTATGTATGTACGTATGTATGTATGTACGTATGTATGTATGTATGTATGTATGTACGTACGTACGTATGTATGTATGTATGTATGTATGTACATACGTATGTATGTATGTATGTATGTATGTACGTACGTATGTATGTATGTATGTATGTATGTATGTATGCATGTATGTATGTATGTATGTATGTATGTATGTATGTGTAGTCATGTGGCAATGGCAAACAACTATGCACACACACACACACACACACCCATACACACCCCCACCTCTGGTGTGTCCTGAAAAACCTTCTGCTGCTCGTATGTGGGGAGGGCCGCATACAAAGGGCACACCATTATGTCGTGCCAATCCGAAGGGAACAGACCCTTGCACTTCTGCAGTATCCTCTGAACAGACTCTATCTCCTCCCGGCCCGTCAGGAAGAGTAAAATATCTCCCTTCTCCTCCGTCCTCTCGTGGATCTGGAGCACAGTGCTCACAGCAGAGTGTACATAGTCAGTCTGTGGCTGGGCGGTGTAGTAGACCTACCACACACACACACACACACACACACACACACACACACACACACACACACACACACACACACACACACACACACACACACACACATAACACACACACACACACAGAGTATTGAATTATGTCAGAGGGGATTTAATGGATGAGGAAGGTGAGGGGGGTGGTGGAGCAGATGTCGTTTATGTTAAGGTTTTAGGAACCTCTCGCTCACCGTGACAGGATACTGCCGACCCTGGATGTACAGCACTTTGGCATTGTTGAAGTACTTGGAGAAGGAGTTGGCTGCCAGAGTCGCTGACATGACAATGATCCTCAGCTTCTTCTTCACTTGCTCCCGACGTTGGGCCTGGGCACCCTTGCACACCCCAAAGAGAAGGTCTGTGTGCACAGTTCTCTCGTGAGCCTCATCAAGGATAACCACAGAGTACCTGGTATGGATGAGAAAGAGAGATGCAAATTTTTACTGTCGCTGGTTGGTGAGCATAATCCTGGCAGGCATGAAGAGTGCCGCAGCCATTACAAGGTCACCGAGGTGGGCATGTCATG
>OY811983.1:1732500-1840000 GCA_963681505.1 Eunapius fragilis | reverse complement strand
ACAGCATGCAGCTAACGTAAGCACCGTTGGCCTACAGCATGCAGCTAACGTAAGCACCATGGCCTACAGCATGCAGCTAACATAAGCACCATGGCCTACAGCATGCAGCTAGCGTAAGCACCATGGCCTACAGCATGCAGCTAACGTAAGCACCATGGCCTACAGCATGCAGCTAACATAAGCACCATGGCCTACAGCATGCAGCTAACGTAAGCACCGTGGCCTACAGCATGCAGCTAACGTAAGCACCGTTGGCCTACAGCATGCAGCTAACGTAAGCACCATGGCCTACAGCATGCAGCTAACGTAAGCACCGTTGGCCTACAGCATGCAGCTAACGTAAGCACCATGGCCTACAGCATGCAGCTAACATAAGCACCATGGCCTACAGCTAACGTAAGCACCGTTGGCCTACAGCATGCAGCTAACGTAAGCACCATGGCCTACAGCATGCAGCTAGCGTAAGCACCATGGCCTACAGCATGCAGCTAACGTAAGCACCGTTGGCCTACAGCATGCAGCTAACGTAAGCACCATGGCCTACAGCATGCAGCTAACATAAGCACCATGGCCTACAGCATGCAGCTAGCGTAAGCACCATGGCCTACAGCATGCAGCTAACATAAGCACCATGGCCTACAGCATGCAGCTAACGTAAGCACCATGGCCTACAGCATGCAGCTAACGTAAGCACCATGGCCTACAGCATGCAGCTAACATAAGCACCGTGGCCTACAGCTAACGTAAGCACCGTTGGCCTACAGCATGCAGCTAACGTAAGCACCATGGCCTACAGCATGCAGCTAGCGTAAGCACCATGGCCTACAGCATGCAGCTAACGTAAGCACCGTTGGCCTACAGCATGCAGCTAACGTAAGCACCATGGCCTACAGCATGCAGCTAACATAAGCACCATGGCCTACAGCATGCAGCTAGCGTAAGCACCATGGCCTACAGCATGCAGCTAACATAAGCACCATGGCCTACAGCATGCAGCTAGCGTAAGCACCATGGCCTACAGCATGCAGCTAACGTAAGCACCGTTGGCCTACAGCATGCAGCTAACGTAAGCACCATGGCCTACAGCATGCAGCTAACATAAGCACCATGGCCTACAGCATGCAGCTAGCGTAAGCACCATGGCCTACAGCATGCAGCTAACATAAGCACCATGGCCTACAGCATGCAGCTAGCGTAAGCACCATGGCCTACAGCATGCAGCTAACGTGAGCCCCATGGCCTACAGCATGCAGCTAACGTGAGCCCCATGGCCTACAGCATGCAGCTAACGTGAGCACCATGGCCTACAGCATGCAGCTAACGTGAGCCCCATGGCCTACAGGTACTAACATAAGTATGAGTACAGGATGTTCACAGATGAAGAGATAAAATACATTACATTGGAAAAATTTATTCTTAACCCCTTCTCCCCTCCTCCGATATGCACAGGAGGAGCTCTACGCATATTGCAACAGGCCGCGCAGGACAATTCTTGAGGTGGGTGTGTACAGGGGTGTGGCTACATGTGTATACAGGGGTGTGGCTACATGTGTATACAGGGTGTGGCTACATGGAAGGTGGGTGTGTACAGGGGTGTGGCTACATGGGAGGCGGGATGCTTAACCCTCTCTTCAGTAGGTTCTCTGTGACTTCCCATCAGCCTGTACCTCCGTCCCCTTCCCATATCTGTTTGATCTCATCCCACCAATCCAACCTCGGGCGTTCTCCATAGCTTCGAGCATGGAGGTGAGGGGACATTAGGATGACCAGCCAGGGTACTACTTCCCCCTCCTCCCCCTCCCCTCTCCTCCCATATTTAGGTTCATCTGGGAACAGTTGAGATCTTGGTGGCTGTGGTAAAGTATCGAACTAAGCTTCACAAGCCAAGAAAGGTGGCCCAATCCAGCACATGTTAGAATAGGTAGCGATACATATATACAATAGTAACTTAGCTGGCACGTGTGTGATAGTTAACTTAGCTGGCACGTGTGTGATAGTTAACTTAGCTGGAACGTGTGTGATAGTTAACTTAGCTGGCACGTGTGTGATAGTTAACTTAGCTGGCACATGTGTGATAGTTAACTTAGCTGGCAGTGTGTGATAGTTAACTTAGCTGGCATGTGTGTGATAGTTAACTTAGCTGGCAGTGTGTGATAGTTAACTTAGCTGGCACGTGTGTGATGGTTAACTTAGCTGGCAGTGTGTGATAGTTAACTTAGCTGGCAGTGTGTGATAGTTAACTTAACTGGCACGTGTGTGATAGTTAACTTAGCTGGCAGTGTGTGATAGTTAACTTAGATGGCACGTGTGTGATAGTTAACTTAGCTGGCACATGTGTGATAGTTAACTTAGCTGGCACGTGTGTGATAGTTAACTTAGCTGGCACGTGTGTGATAGTTAACTTAGCTGGCAGTGTGTGATAGTTAACTTAGCTGGCAGTGTGTGATAGTTAACTTAACTGGCACGTGTGTGATAGTTAACTTAGCTGGCACGTGTGTGATAGTTAACTTAGCTGGCAGTGTGTGATAGTTAACTTAGATGGCACGTGTGTGATAGTTAACTTAGCTGGCACATGTGTGATAGTTAACTTAGCTGGCACGTGTGTGATAGTTAACTTAGCTGGCATGTGTGTGATAGTTAACTTAGCTGGCACGTGTGTGATGGTTAACTTAGCTGGCACGTGTGTGATGGTTAACTTAGCTGGCACGTGTGTGATAGTTAACTTAGCTGGCACGTGTGTGATAGCTGGCTTGTGTGTCTTAGCTGGCATGTTTGTGACAGCTGTCACACGTCTGTCACATTGTATACTGACGTATTTCTGCACCTATTTCTGCACCGCCAGGGTTTATGTTCATCTTGGCTTGCCTCTCTAAAGCCAGAGCAGGGTAAGTGGATAAGATGGTAATGGAGCGTGCTGAGGGTACTGGGGGGGGGTCCGGGGGTACTGGGGGGGTCCGGGGTGTTTTTGTTTTATTTTGTGATTTCTTCTGTGTAGGTCCTGTACATGTACCAGTCTGGATTGGACCTGGGACTCTTAAATTTCCACGGGAACCTGAAAAGAGTGTCATTATGATTGGTCCAGGTTTGTTGTGTGTGTGTGTGTGTGTGTGTGTGTGTGTGTGTGTGTGTGTGTGTGTGTGTGTGTGTGTGTATGTGTGTGTATGTGTGTGTACCTCTGCATGATGTATTTATATGCATTGCCATTCACAGGTACTGGGTGTGCTCCATTTAGAGCATATATTGAAGAACGATTGCAGCAGAAAGCCAAAGGCATGTTGTACTGAGTGTGCCATAGGGTTCTACATAATTCTCCATGCCATGATATAAGTCTTCTCCACATGAGTTCCTCCATATGCACATTGTATATCCTTTGGTTGGTACGTGGTTACATTGCTAGGGGGCCGTTCATAAATTATGTCACACGATTTTTGACCATTATGAACCCCTCCCTCCCCCTTGTTACACATTATCCCATACTGACGTATGCTTAATGTATACATCATCACACTGGCTGATACCCCCCCCCCCCCTTCAGTGTGACGTAATTTATGCATGGTTCCTAATGTGTGTGTGTGTGTGTGTGCCTTTGTTGGTACAACCAAGGGCCAGGTGCAATAATCACTGTTAGTACTTAAATGCAGCAGCAATTGCTTCTTTTAAAAAACCAAATTGAGTTTGATATTTCCCTTTGCAGTCTAGCGACACACACCTTCTCACTGCATGTCCAGTTGTAATATCGTGACCCCTCCCTGTATCTGCTGTGTTTCTGTCCGGGGGGGGGGGGGGGGGCTGGGTTATC
This sequence comes from Eunapius fragilis, assembly GCA_963681505.1. Lineage (NCBI taxonomy): Eukaryota > Metazoa > Porifera > Demospongiae > Spongillida > Spongillidae > Eunapius > Eunapius fragilis. The sequence continues at coordinate 1,836,201 of OY811983.1, read as the reverse complement.
TCTTACACTGTCCAGGGGGCTGGAATTTTTTTTTACACTGTCCAGGGGGGCTGGGGTTATTTCATACACTGTCCAGAGCCGGGGGGCTTATCTCTTGCACTTTCCAGGGGGACTGGGGTTATCTCTTACACTGTCCAGGGGGGGCTGGGGGTTATCTCATACACTGTCTTATACAGGGAACATGATGTTTTTTGGATGTCGTTCTTCTTGTGCCGACTTCTTTTTTGCCAGCGAGTGGCTTGCGTTGGACAGTGAGGGTTCACTACAGCTCTTCACTGCATTCTCTCGGGACCAGGAACACAAGGTGTATGTTCAACACAAGATCACAGAGCACGGAGAGCTGGTTTGGAGGTGGCTGTCAGGACAACAAGCCTACATCTTCATAGCAGGGTGAGGTGAGGGGGGGAGGGGCACCACTACCACGAGAGTGGTCACGTGCATTTTGTTACCATGGTGATTAGCTGCATAGATAAAAGCTGGTATTGCCTCCATCACCCACAGAAATGCAAAGCAGATGCCCAAAGGTGTCCAAGACAACCTAAAGGAGGTGTGCATGACACATGGAGGGATGACCGAACAGGAGGTTGGACAGTTCTGGAAAACCTTAGAGACATCTGGAAGAATCCAACTAGAAACATGGGCATAACACACTGATCAAATCACAGTTGCTTTGAAATGTTCAGAATGAGAATATGACTATTTTTTTTGCACACACACACACACACGTACACATTCACCTAATAAAAGATATATGTACTGTGCTGACTAAGGTACGCTAATTATGGCGCCTTTTCCTAGCACCAAAGGGATCACTTTGGCCACCGTGGGTGTGGTCTTCGGCAGAAATGGTGTACTGCGTGCCGTCACCCGGTTGAGGTGAGGGGATGAGGGGACACAGCCAGCAACACCACCAGTTCCGGCCCATCACCTCCACTATGTTGCTGCGAAGGTCCCTGCAGTACTCGTTGTCGCCACTGCAGTAGTCGTGGTAGGTCTGTCCGTTCCATATCTGCGCCAGCTGCAGGTACAGCAGCGCGCTGGCGCCCAGCAGGACCATGAAGGCCACGGAGGTGAGGAACGTGGTGATGAACGAGAGCTGCAGGTAACCCATCATCCACGCCATGACGGGGAACATTAGAGAAGGGATGAGGCCGAGAGTGAAGCCTCCTATGCCGATGGACACCACCCGCGCGCTCAGCAGCGTCGCGTACACGGCCGCCACGACCACGTACGCGAGGAAACTGATGAAGAAGCGATGGTTGTAGAAGCCAATGCACCTTCCCGTGAAGTAGCAGTGGTGGTCCCTGCGCAGGATGCAAGTCTTGCAGAGCGGGCAGTGCCACGAGCGGGGTGGGGAATAGTGGTTGCACATCTGACAGTACACCCAGCCGGGTACGAGAGTGACGGGGAGGGTGCTCCGCCGGCAGGAGGTGTCGGTTGTCAGTGTAAACCAGAGGTGCCAGACAGCATTCACCAGAAGAATCGTCATGAAGAAGGCGTGCAGGTTGTAGAATCTTCCGTTCTTGGTCGCTTCTTCCTCCGACACTCCCGAGACGGGGTAGATGACGGGAAGGATGTTAAACAACCCGTGGAAGTACGCTATCGGAATCATGATGAAAGTAAATGCCATCGCAACCGTGTCAAAGCGGTTGTGTGGAAACAGCTTCTTGATCATCCGCATCTTCGCGCCACTTTCACAACGATTTTTTTATTTATTGCCCCCTATTACGAGTAGGAGTGGATGTACACAACAAAAATCGACATGCTATAACGTCATGTGTAAAGGGTCTAACAACGCCACAGGTATTTATAACTGTTTTGAGCTTGTTGCGTTTCTGGAACATCCGCGAATTTCGTGAACATTTTAATAACACATGGGCATTCTCAGAGAAATACACACACTTAATGGCGACGCTTCTTTGCCTGCAGCCTCTTGGCGGGCTTTTGACTTGCAAGGAGAGCATCGGCCTTTCGCACACCATCCTGGCAACAAAATAAGATGGTGTCACACAACGTACATAAGGTACTATCAATATGACATGTAAACATGGTTTAAGCGCGCGTGCACAGCCTTCTGCTCTCATAATCTGAACTCTCATAGGCAAGGCTTGGGTGAAGAGAAGTGCAGAGATATGAATAAGTAGAAGAGAGCGTGATCAAGAGACAGTAGCTAGAATTTTTTTTTTAGAGTTGAAGGAGAGATGAGAGTTCACCCTCGCCTTTTCCCAAAAGCCTCGAGGATATTTGTATCGTCATCAGGCAAGGTGCACGTAAGTAGTGCCCTACCACCCCCACCCAACAAAAACAAACCTCAATAAGGTCCATCCGATAGCCACTTGTGCCAAGTGTTTTCCTGATCACTTTATTCGTGTGCCTGAGGTCGCTGCGTATAACAATACGGTTGAACATGGTTGCCGGCTTTCTCTGAGCTGGGGGAGGGGAGAAATCAAAATGCACTACCTGCATGAGGGTGTACACACACACACACCTGACTTCTTTTTCGTGCATAGAACGACACCCTTGTTGTCTGGTCCGGCAACAACGCCCACTGCCTGCGACAGTGATCCAAACATTTTAAAGCAATGAACACAACTCAGGGACACGCCGATACCTTCTTGTTCACCAGGGTGTTATACTTGTAGGAGTTTACGCCTCTGAGGTTGTTTGGCTCCTTAAAAGAAAATATAAAAAAGGTTACTCTCTTCACACGCAATTGGCTCAGGTAATCCCTTACCGTCGTGAATGTCACCTTCTTACCATACTTCCTCCTCTGGAGGTAAGCAGAGGTGTTTCGGATAAGCAACCACTGAAGCTCCCCTGACATCTATGATTTAGAAAAAGGAAACACATGGCCTTCCGTATATACTAACGCGCGTCACTATTTGTAGGCAACTGGCTATTACGTTCATACCGACTGAATACTAACCTTACGAACCTAAGTGGTAAAAAAAAAAACACGTGCAAGAGAAAGGGTTAAACAGTGCGCATGCGTATATTTAAGGCAAAATCCGGGACCCTCGTACCCCCATCATGGAGCAACAGTGTGATGGCTACGTAAGTAAGGAAGAAATTGCGGACCGCATGTAGCTCACCGTCTTCATGCAGTTGACGAGCGGTGATAGCGCCATTCTGCTGGTGGCGATATCTGAACGCTTCTCCAGTCGCGAAGGACTCGAAGATGTGTCCAGTACTCTGCTACTGGACAAATACCAGGTATAGCGCGCACACCGGCGAGCCTGCATGTGGACCGTAGACGTTCGCCCCTTCGCTCGCCATAGTCCATCTTAGCTCAGCTTGGCTGGGACCTTATCGACCTCCTGGTTCCTCGGTTACCACCAAGCGACTCGAGGGGCTGGGAGCTCCTGGCTTCCATCACGACGCGGTGTTCTCCGAAAGAGATGTGTCTGGCCCTCCTGGAGCAGATGTCTCAGCTGGATAACGGTGCCGTGTTCTTCAGGATGCTGAAACCACTTAGAACGGGTGGGTCTGGGGACCCCAGGTTATGCCGACGTTTGATGACGGAAAAAATGTTTTAGTCGCCATGCAGTTACGGCCGTTGTCAGTGATATCCACACTCAAGGAAACTGCGCCTCTAGCCTCTGCCGTCTTGTGTCGCTTGAAAGGGAGTGAGCCCACAGATACCGGGGGAGCGTATGGGTCGGGGGACGAGGAAAGGCCTGAGGACGTTGAAGAAAATTCTCCCCGTGAGGGGGCAGTCCAGGACGAGCAGAGCACGTGTGATGGTTTGCTTCAGCTGGTGGAGTTCATTGCACCCTTTGTGGATCTGGCAGAAACTGTAAAGGACCATAAGACATTGCTTCAGTCACAGTGTGCCACCTTGTAAGCTCCTCCTCCCCCCCCCCCCTTCACTCCTCCTCCCCCTTTACAACTCCTTCTCTCACTCTCACCACCCCTTCTCCAGGGGATCCTTTGCAATCCACCCCCCTCCCCCCATCAGTAATGGCCCCATAGGTGTAGGGCTTGCTCTTCTACATTTGGATAGTGCTCACATGTACACACACGCACACACATACACACACAAGCACTCAGGCACTTCAACATTGGGCATATTAGATATGCCTCTAAATGTTGTACACATGGTAGTCAAAATTTTATTTTTAACAATGGCCGTACTTCAGTAAATCTCGAAACGATGATGAAGCATGTTGTTATCGAACTGACATTGGGTTGAGGAAGTAAGCAGGTGGGCTGTTAGGTGTGCACAAAAAAGCTGATTAGTATTTAAATGTTAGTAGGAAAGAGTATTCACAAGGCTTTAATAAGGGGTATGGGGCCTCAAGCATCTTAGGAGACTCACAAATACTTTAAGGAGACCCAGGAGTTTTAGGGGAACCCAAGACACTACAATAATCCAGGTCCACGAGTATTGCACACGTATTTTGTAGTTAACTACATGGGTGGCAATGAAAAGGGAAAAAGAGAGATCTTGATTTAATTGTTTGATTTCTCTGTATTCGTTAGCGCCTATCACAAAATGAAATATGTGTGTGTGTGTGTGTGTGTGTGTGTGTGTGTGTGTGTGCCCTGTACACCCCAGCTTGCTTTCGCTTATGGACTACCCACTGATAGCTCTGAAGCACAAGACAGCCAGGCCTGTCTGTTTGCAAATCGTGGTGAGTGCTTAGAGACCAGTGTGTGGTGGTATAATCTAAGACACACCCGCATTGTCCTCTAGCACCAGGTGATCAGGTGCAGGTGTGGAGCTCTCCAGCTGCTCCAGTGGGAGGGGGATGTTGAAAGTGAAGGTGAGGAGGAAACATTCCGGTTTAGAGGGGCATTTTTGAAGCTGTTTAAAATGACTAGCTGACCTGGACTGGGATTGCTTGCATAATACTGCATGTGTGGGGTGTGTGAGTACAAAGGCTTGCCATTCTTCAGCCCGCCCACCTGTTCTGGGTGTGGCCTTCTTTGCATACATGCTTCTTGTGGGCCATGTGGAGCAGTCCTACCTTCCACTGGTCATCAGGTATGTTCCACCTCCCCAGCACCAACTTCATCACTGTGTGTGTGTGTGTGTGTGTGTGTGTGTGTGCGTGCGTGTGTGTGTGTGTGTGTGTGTGTGTGTGTGTGTGTGTGTGTGTGCAGAAAAGACTATCTGTTGCACATACTGCTAACACATGTAAAGACACTGCTTCAGAGGTATGTCCAGTCAATCATAAATATGTGCATGTTTGAATGTGTTTTCAGGCCCGAGGGCAGAGTGGCGTTGAAAGGCCTAGTAAGTCCAGGAAGTGTGAGGTGCCAATGCGACCCCTTGGCACCCTCACCGGTGTGGGATGCCATTGTGCCCAGTGTGGGGTGTCATTGTGACCCCTTGGCACTCACCAGTGTGGGGTGCCATTGTGACCCTTGGCACCCTCACTGGTGTGAGGTGTCATTGTGACCCCTTGGCACTCACCAGTGTGGGGTGCCATTGTGACCCTTGGCACCCTCACTGGTGTGAGGTGTCATTGTGACCCCTTGGCACTCACCAGTGTGGGGTGCCATTGTGACCCTTGGCACCCTCACTGGTGTGAGGTGTCATTGTGACCCCTTGGCACCATCACCAGTGTAGGCTTTGCTGAGGGCTGTCCTTGTTCCGGTCCACTCCATCAGTTCCTGTGTTCTTGATGACCCCAGATATGTGGAGATAGCTGAGGTGAGCTATGGCGGAGTGTTTTTTTTTCTTTTTTCGTGGGAGTGGTGTTGAGGACAAGAGGAGGAGGGGGGGGGGGGGGTGAGGGAGGGTTCTCCATACATATGGTTTTGTTCTGCCCCCAGCTGCTTTGTTGTACCACAGTTAACAGCCAACACAAAACAGTGGTATGCGTGTGCTCCTTGGTAACGTACAGGGGTGGGCAGTCACCTTTAAAATGTCACTCAGCGTGAAAAGAGCTTGAAGATGGTGCAGGATTTCATCAATATTTTTGACAGTCTTGGAAGATACCGGCTGTACAAGTTAGTATATCTCTCCCAACCTCTTGTTTGTTCCCCTGTTGCGTCTTCGTTGCTTGTGGGAGCCTCTGTCACTCTGTGAAGCACTCTGGTCTCCTTGGACTGCTCATCTTCCACATCAAGAATGAGGTTGACATGGCACTCAGGAGGTGTGGCAGTGGGGAGTGTCCCTTTCTCGGGCACAGTTTGGTACCGCTCCTGAACCAAACGCTTGTCGTCCGGGAGGATGAAGACCTGCTTGCAGATTCAGACAGGTGCGTTGCCTCCGCATGCAGGGTGGAGCGTGCGATGGCCCTAACAAATGTACGCATCCACACCCACACACATCCGCTGGGCGTGGTCATAGGGTCTTGGGTGCCCTGAACTTCCTGAGGTTTCTCCTCATTCGAGACAAACCTTGTAGTAATAAAGTAGGTATTTCAATTAGTACACTCCTTGCTTTTAAAAAAAAAATTTGTTTGTTTGTTGTTGATTAGACCGGCATCTGGGCACAAGCCAGCTCCCTCACAAAGCAGTTCACAGGTCCTCTGAGGAGGGCTCTTCATGCCACCAAGATGTATGCCAGGGAAGAGATAGCAAAGAGGGAACAGGCCTCGATGGAGTGTGCACCGCAGGATGGGCATGACCCAGTGGTGACTGTACAAGTGTTAGGGGAGAGACTGCCGGAAGTCAGTCCAAAGGATGAACTGCAGGTTGGTTGGTTGTTTGAGGGGTCAGGTCGGAAGGGCAGAGGTCAGGTGGGAGGGGCTAAGAGATAAGGTGGGAGTGTCCTTTGGACTATTTGATCATTACCTAATAATGGTTTCCACTCTCATTATACACAGGCAATCCATGCTGCCTTGCAACGGCTGGATATGATAGAGTGTGTGCTAGTTCGTGTGGAGGAACTGTTAGAGACCACTAAATAGGGGCATGCTGTATTACATGTGTGTGTGTGTGTGTGTGTGTGACAAGGTTGTGCACTCTGGGGTCATATCACTAGTAAATAACTGGAACACACACTTTGCCAACATGGCCTTGTGCTTTTTAATCTCCGTATGTTATTATGGCAGACTTTAATAACACTGAATTTGTGTCCGGATACAAGTAGCATACGACCTTATTATTGTATGAGTCCAAATGTTATTAATCACTCCAACCTACATCTTTTTACTTTGTAAACAGTAATTACATAACAGGCCTTTTTGAGAGAAGCTTAAACAGTAAGTCTTAATTTGCACCTTGTTAAACTCATGCGCAAGGTCACATACAGTAGACCCCACTCTCTTAATAATGCATGAATCGCATCTGGGCACAAGCCAAAGCAGTTCACAGGTCCTCTGAGGTTCATGCCACCAAGATGTATGCCAGGAAAGATATAGCAAAGAGGGAACAGAGTGTGCAAGTTGGGGGAGAGACTGCCAGAAGCCAGTCCAAAAGATTAACTGCAGCTTGCTTGGTTGAGGTTATGATGGTCTTAAGTTGGTGATGCATGATTTTGCTTGACCTTAATATATTATTGTTTTCAACGACTGTATTATATTAATTAATTAAAGATAGAACCCACAAGCCTTACGCCAACCTGCCTGATAGGTATAAATAGCTCCGTTCCAGCAAAGATTTTTGCGGGGTTAGCGAGTGTTGGCAAGACCTTATGGTCGAGGTATGGTGTTTCAGTGGCTTGGGGTCCCTCACCATCTCCTCCCCAAGACCAAGCTCGCGGAGAGTGGTACATGTTCACAGCATGTACGTAAGGCCGGTTCCTCTTGTGCGAGACTGCTTTATGCATTCGCATAAATGATACCGAAGGTTGAACGAGCCCTCGTGACAGCTCTAACGCCACCTACCGATAAACTCGTCTCCAATCTGGCTTCTGTTGACTTGGTGGTGTCACTCAGCAGATTCATTCAAACAGAGAGGAGAAATTGCTGTACACGCCCTACGCCCAGGGGTTACTGCGGAGTGACCAGGTGTAAGGGTTCACTCTTTTACTTTTCTCTTTTTTATTTCCTTTTCTTCTAATCTTCCGTTTGGAGCGCTCTAATTTCATAAAAATATGGAAATTAAAACAGGCATTCTTAAGCAAGTTAGGGCAGTATCAAGTCAATATGGGTAATGAAACTGTTGGATATTTATGCAGCCATTTAACCTCTATAATGTCGGCAGTGCTAAATATAATTGTTTCATTTCACACCATTAGTACAGTTGGCTTGCAATCATGTACATACCTTGTTTTCATATGAGTTACCTTTATAAAAATTGCTTAGCTACTTTACTTGCCTATGGCCAAAAATATGGTTTTTTGTGATTCCCTTGCAAACATGCTGTCATACAATACGTGAAGGTCCTTCACTAGTGTGCTTTGGCCTGGAGCCATATTAAACATGTTTTGTATACAGGTACGACATAGGACACCAGATGTAACAAATAGCTATATTTGATGTGTACGTAGACCCATGCCATGCAACATGCTTGATGAAGTGACAGTGGGCAGCAAGCCTTTTGCAATCTGCGAAATCTAGGTATGATTTATTATGATATAAATGGGATGGTTGGATGATCAGACTGGCATCTGAGCACAAAACCACCTTTGTTAAGCCTCATTCCACTCTCATTATACACAGGCAATCCATGCTGCCTTGCAACAACTGGATATGATAGAGTGTGTGCTAGTTTGTGTGGAGGAACTGTTAGAGACCACTAAATAGGGGCATGCTGTATTACAAAGTAGTGCACTTTGGAATCATATCACTGGTGTGTCTGGTCCTGGGGGTTGCATGGGAGGTAGCAGGAATCCTCCCTTTAAGGAAAGGGACTTGATCTCCTCCTTCAATGCAGCCAGCTCACTGGCCTGTAGTTCAACCAGCTGCTCCAGCCTGTTTCTCTCATCTGGGCCCATATGTTGCCCTCCATGGCCCCCTGCTGCCTCTGATGCCTGTGAGAGGGAGGAAGGGAGGTGTTGTGGGTGTGTGAAAAGTGTGGACCATCTGTAGTGTCTCCGTACCATGGTCTTCTGGCGATGGTTCAGGGTGCCTTCCAGTGTCCTCTGAGCTTCCAACAGTTCTGTCATGCTGTTCAACTTCTGTGTATTTTCTCTGGTAACACTGGCGAGCTTGATCCTTTCCTTCTGTATTTGGGCCTGTGAAGAAATAGACGGAGTGGGGAGGAGGGTTCTTAAGTACCTCATCTTGTGAACACATGTATTGAGGAGGGTGAGTGGCAGTTGGGGGTTACCTCTCTGCTAGCTATGTCAGTTGCTGCTTTCTTCTCAAGAGCTCTCAGCTTTGTCCTCAGTTCCTCTACGATGTGGTTGGCAGTCAGCCCTTCCAACTGCTCTAGGTCCACCAGCCTTCCAAACTTGAGCACCGTCATCTCATTCACTTTGGTAGTGTACTCGGCCACCTGAAATTTTAGTTAGCGGTGATGTAAACCTACCAACCATTAATAACCTGTACTAACCGCCTGGTCCTTCTTTTTCTTCTTTCTTGTCAAGCTTACGTGCTTCAGGTGAAGCTCCCTGCAATAACACAGAGTGGTAATACATCGGTGAGAGAGAGAGAGAGAGAGAGAGAGAGAGAGAGAGAGAGTTTGTGTGAGTGTGCGAGAGAGAGAGAGAGGGGGGGGGGGGAGGGAAGAGAGTGGTTATTAGCAAGTCTCTCGAGATGAGCCCATCAATATTCCTCACTCGAGCTTCGACTTTTCCTGCTGCTTCTCCACCTCCAGTTCCCTGATCCTGTGAATGAGTCTGTGCCGCACCGATGCCGGGAACACCAGGCAAGGGGCCACGGTCCTGTGGGGCTCCCCTTTCCCCGCAAAGTACAGCACCTGGTGCAGCCTCAGTATGGCCACCTGGTCCAGTTCGTTGAGCCTCTGCTGCTTCATCAACTGGAAGGCCTGCAGTTCCCCAAGGGCTGTCTTGACGTGACTCTCCATCGTCTTCACCTTCTTCCTCATGGTGTCCAGCTCCTTCCTCATGTTTTCTACCGTCTTCTTCTCCTCTGCTGTGGCATCCTCAAGGTCCAGACGGGTCTCTCGAAGCTCACATGCACGGTTGAAGAGGGCGGGGTCGCAACCAATGGGGCAAGTGGAGTCGTCTAGAACCTCTTCTTCCTCACTACCTTCATCAGAGGAGCTGGGGGGGGGGGGGGGGGAAGAAGATAGGAGGGGAAGATAGGAGGAGGGGAATAATGGGAGGGGAATATGGAAGGGGAAGATGGGAGGGGATCGATATGCTTACCTTAGAGAATCACTGGAGTCATCACTCTCTCCTTCCTCATCCTCGTCATGCTGAACATTCTCCACAGCCTTCTTTTTTGAACGTTTTATCTTCTTCCTGTATACCTGTATCCATAAGCATGCATGTATGCATATACATTCATGTACATACATACATACATACATACATACATACATACATACATACATACATACATACTACATACATACATACATACATACACACATATATGCATACACACATACATACATACATACATACATACATACATACTACATACATACATACATACATACACACATACATACATACATGCATACACACATACACACATACATACATACATACATACATACATACATACATACATACACACATACATACATACATACATACATACATACATACATAAATACATACATACATACATACATACATACATACATAAATACATACATACATACATACATACATACATAAATACATACATACATACACACATACATACATACATACATACATACACACATACATACATACATAAATACATAAATACATACATACATACATACATACATACATACATACATACATACATACATAAATACATACATACATACATACATACATACATACATACATACATACATACATACATACATATGAATATGTGCACACTCACACAAACACATACACAAGCATACATACATACACAAACACATAACACAAACACATGACATAAAGGGTTCCTAATGATGTATCACTGACCTTCAGGAGGAAGTCTTTGAACTTATTCTCACCCACAGCCTCAACAAAGGATGCCTCCAGGACTGTCCCCTGGTCCTGGAGCTTGGCTAACTGTGCCTCCTTCTCTTGCAGCATGTGCTCTGCTTCCTCTATCTTCTCCTCCACCTCCTGCTTCTCCTTCTTCTTGCCACTGTAACGTGAGGTTAACCCTGTCTCCCGCTTCTCAAACTCCTTTAACAGCTGCAGTTCCTCAAACTGTGTAATGTGTCTATGGTGTAAGTGGATGATGATGTGTGAGGATGTGTGAGGAGTGGGTGATGATGTGTGAGGATGTGTGATGAGTGGGTGATGATGTGTGAGGATGTGTGATGAGTGGGTGATGATGTGTGAGGATGTGTGATGAGTGGGTGATGATGTGTGAGGAGTGGGTGATGGAAGTGATGAGGTGTGAGGAGTGGGCCACAGTTATCCCAGTGAGGGTAAAAGATAAGGTGTGAAGGAGACCAACTCAAGCAGCTGTCTACTGTGCTCACACCTCAGGTCTGCAGACACAATGGATGTGGCCAGGAGAGCTCTCTCATGTCTCAGCCTCATCACAGCCTCATCAAACCTTGTCACCATGTCATCAGCCTCCTTCAGCAGGCAGTCTCTCCTGTACAGAAGCCTGATGTTCTGCTCCTCATCCCTCTGCAGCTCCAGGGCAGTCATGTGATGCTTCGATGCAGTCATGTGATGCTCTGGTGCAGTCATGTGATGTTCCCTGCCTTCAGCCGTGCTATGGGAAGTGTCTGCCTCCTTAGCAGTAGGCTATTTGGGATGGATTCAAAAGAACATATAACGTCTCTTCAGCGTTAGACAGTAAGGGGTGGGGTGACAAGCTAAGGACAGGGGATGTGGCTCATTACTGGCTTGTCTGTGGCTTTACTCTCGGCACTGGACTCTGTCGGCTGCCCTCCACCTCCTCCTCCTCCTCCACCACCATCACCAAAGCCACCAAACCCTCCAAAGCCCTCCCCAACTCCGGCTGCCTTCTGTCTGTCTGCAGCCTCTTTGGTCAACATTTCCTGCTTGAACGCTTGCAGTGTCTCCTTGCTAGGCTGTAGCTCCCTGCAAGTGCACACATTGATATACTGCACACAGTGTAGTACAACACTGTACAGGGTGACCTCAATCAAGGATTATTGGAACTAAGTAATTTTAAAAGCAATTTCTAATTTCATGGTGAGAAGGCAATCATAACCCCACAAAATTCATGGATGCTTTGCAAATAAAAATCAAGATATCTTAAAGGCAAGTGGACAGAGCAGTAACTGCATTTGGCAAACATCTTTTGATGCATGCTATTTAGTCCTTTTAAATTTCCATAGCCAGTTAACATGTAAGTATAGATTTTATCTGTGTATCTTTCTTTCCACATCAACCCAGCAGCAGTAAAGGATACTTTTAAAACAATGGTTGGGTCCCCATACCATATCACACCATACACATGTGTGCAATAAATAAAGTCATCACACTCCACTCCACCTTTCAGGAACCTCTTCCGGCTTGATAGCGGGTATGGGTGGGAGTGGTTTGTGCATCTCTCGCGGCAGCTGCACTTGTACTGATGCAATCTCATCCACAAGTTCTGAGAGCTGGATTGTGGATGTGTGGTTAATAGGTGACCTGGGGACCCCAAAAAAGATGTACCTTCTTAACAATGTTCAACTTCTGGTCTCTCAAAGCCATGAACTTCTTGTTGTAATTCAATCTTCCCTCAAAAATCTGTGTACAAGCGAGCACATGCATAACCAATACAATAATATAAACTTCCCCCCTGCCTCATATGGTGGAACATTAATTTAACTTAGGTGTAATTTGATAACTGTACACAATACCGTTTCATACAGGTGGCGTCTGTGTAAAGTATTATTGCTTAAGTATGCATTTTAAAATTATGATACTAAGTTAAGATCTTGTTGACATCAAAATCAATTGAGCTGAACTGCCATATCTGAATAACTATTGGTGGCATGCTGTTAAATTAAATAATAAAGTACTTTGGATATTGCACTTATTACCTTGAATACTGTGTCACAACATTCAAGCACCATAAAATTCATTATTAATCAATAAATAGTTATGACCAAGTGTTCATATTGGCAATAAGAGATGATGTTGCACAGCTTGAATACATGCTGATTGCTACTTTCAGTTATAAAAAGCCCACACCCTAATCAATGAGGCTTGAATAGTTTGCGAAACAGTTCATTTTATTAACTTATGTTATCTTTTTCGTACAATAGACAGAGAACAAAAGGACAAGTTTTCGTACTAATAAAAGAAAGAATTGTTATCCTTAGTGCCTAAAGCATGTATGGAAACAAAACTAATCGCCATGGTGGTACATTTATTAACACATAGCAGTAGTGAGAGGCTTGGGGCATGATGCTGAATGTGGTGACTGAAAAAGCATACAATAAAACTGCGGTAACAGTTTCATACCCTCTTTCTTAGCAGGACGAGCTGTATTCTCTTCTTGTCTGTGCTGACGCGCTGATGCTCTGGTACCACATAGTCACTGGCAGTCTTCAGCTTGTAGTCCCCTATCTCATCTCGTGCCCTCCGTAGGGCCGCCATGTCCCCTGGGTCCTCAAGCTTCTCGTCCGGTTTGCTGCGGAACAGCTCATCCCACTTTGGGAACAAGCAGGAGTATAAACTAGGTCATGTGATCCACTGGGTTCCATAAGACAAACTCTCCCTTCATGTCCCTTCCTCTCTCTCTCTCTCTCTCTCTCTCTCTCTCTCTCTCTCTCTCTCTCTCTCTCTCTCTCCATTCAGCATGTTGCACCACATATGCCACAAGCCACTCCCTTCAACAGACTCCACCCTCTCACCTCCTTCTTTCTCTGCTCCTTCCTCAGTCTCCTTGCTTCCTTCTTGCTCATACCTAAAGGGCCACCTTCCTGGGGACCAGCTTCTCCTGACCCCGCCTCATCCTTCAAATGGCTACCATGATAGGAGGGATCCTTTCCTGGCCGCCTCCCCCCAACTGTCCATGGGGTATCCACTTTCTCATCGGATAGCACCTATGACATGCCACATTAACACACATCCACACCTCACACAGGTACATGACACACGATCTCTGACCTTTTCCACCAGTTCAAGGTACTCTTGTGAGGGTGTGGGGGCCCTGAACGATGCTACAAAACGATCTGATCGTATAGCCCACACAACGATATGCTCACACTGCACAACATCTTTGAACCTATTGGGAAACGGAGATATAGGCTTAGGACTGGGGACAAGGACACCAGACAGCATTCCACATATCAGCTAATTTGCTAGTATTTTGACAGAGGTAGCAATAAGGGGGAGGGGCAGGAGGAGGAGGGGATACAAAAGGGGCTTTCCCTTCTGTACTGGCTATGCAGGATCCAGAGGAAATACATACACATAAGGGTAGTGATGAGTCTCTGTGTAAAAGGAATTGCAGATGGAGTGACATAGAACAAGAGTAGAGCCTAATAATAGGGGAGGGGACTGGAATTAAAACATATGTATGTGTGTGCATATGTGCATGTATGTGTGTGTTTGTGTGCATGTGTGTGCTGCATGTGCCTACCACTTCTGCAGCTTCTCATAGCCTATAGTGTGCTTCTCAGATTCCCATGCCATTTCACTGTGAAGTGACTTTACCTGCAGAGACAGAGAGAGAGAGATTTGCAATGAGAAGGGGAGAGAGAGAACAGGGATGGGGAATGGAAAGGAAAGTAGTTTGAGTAGAATGAGAAAGAGAAGTAAGAAGAGGAGGAGGGGAGGAGGAGAAGGAGGAGGAGAGGAGGAGGAGGGAGGGGAGGAGGAGGGGAGGAGGAGAAAGAGGGGAGGAGGTGTAAACAATGCATATAGAGTCATGATGGATGATGCATGGAGGTAGGAGAGGGGAGGAGGAGTGGGATGAGAACAGAAAACATATGTCAAAAGGCAAAATGTAGCCACACCCACCCTTTGATCCCTCTGCAGCAAGAGCTGGTTCTCCATGTCAGGGTCCATCACAAACTCCTTCCTGTCCAACTGAAGGTGCTTTGGGAGCTCGGCACATTTCTGCTGTAGTGTCTGGAAGGTGTTCCTGAGGGAGGCCACCACACGCCTCACATGCTGCTTCTTCTCCTCAGCCCTCCTCATCATCTGGTCCTGCTCCGTCTTCTGCTTGGCATCTTCGATACTGCACCAAAGAAGGGTTAAAGTGGAGTCACAAATTTGGCCTTAGTACCTCCTACATGTGCTCCCTATTGGTACATGCAAAGTAGTAATATTTTACACACACACACACACACACACACACACACACACACACACACACACACACTAACACACATACACATTATAAACTCACACAGCAGATGCACATATACACCCATATGCGCACACAATAATATGCCCAGGCTGTCTATGCACATGCACATACACATTCCACCCACCTGTAGCTGCTAGAATCCTCTATGTCTGTTGCTGCCTCCACAGGGGCCTATAAAGGAGGCCCAGCTAACCTTCTGCATCATTCCGTCACGCACACCACATAACACCCTAACATACACACCTCACAAGTCACACACACTCATACATGCACACACACATACACACATGCACACACATACACATACATGCACACACACATGCACACACATATACACACATGCACACACATACATACACATGCACACACATACACACATGCACACACACATACACACATGCACACACATACACAAACATGCACGCACACATGCACACACACACACACACACACACACACACACACACACACACACACACACACACACACACACACACACACACACACACACCTTTGGCTTTGCCGCCACCACTGGCTGCTGCTTAGCTTGCTGTGCTGAGGTCGGCAGATTAGCTCTGAACACAAAGATGTTCCCATCTGCCCCTCCAGTCACAACATACTGGTCATCACAGGTCACAGCTATCTGGGTCAGTGCCCCATACACATTGTCATGGATACCAAGGGCCCAGTATGACTCCAAGGCTGAGACAGTGAACGCTTTGCTTAGTGGGTGGATACGAACATGGCCGTTGGAAGCCCCAGTAAGAAGGTACTCCCCTGAAGAGCTTCAGGGATAGGCACACACACACACACACACACACACACACACACACACACACACACACACACACGTGCACACACACACATACACACATACACACACACATACACACACATACACACACACACACACACCATGTGATAGCAGTCAGATCTCCCGTTGTGCTCTTTCATACCTGAAGACCATCGAGTGAAGTGGCAGATCCCTCCCTCCAAAGCTAGGGACAGGTATAGCAGAAGCCGGCTCGTATTTTTCAGAATTGGGTGATGCCCCCTCCATTGTGCATTGGTACAGGTAACCAGCATCATAGCCTCCCTGCATGCAGGGGTGCATCAAATAGAAACGACCAAAACTTTCCTCAATGCATGCAGCTACTGACCATGGACACCCAGAAGTGGTCGCTGTTCAGTTCAGGAATGACTGCAAGTATGGAACTGGGACCAGACACCTCTGCTTTGCTGGCTTCTTCTGCTATCTTATCTCCACCCTCTGCTTGCTTCCCCTCCCCCTCCCCTTCCTCCTCCTCTTCCTCCTCGTCTTCAGAGACATAATTCTCCCCCATCTGCTCTTTCTTTAACTTCTTGGCTGCCTCCTTCTCCTTTCTTTTCTTCTCCCTCTCGGCAGCCCTTCTCGCCTCCTCCTCCTCCCTCTGGGTGTGGTGTGGTGTGGCTGTTTTAGATACATAGGTGGCCACACCCACCCCATATGTGGCCACTCCCAACCCATCCCACCCTCCTCAATACTCTCACCCTACATCCAATCCATCCCCACTCCCACCCCACTTCCATCCCCACCTCCACTTCACCCTCACCCCTACCTCCACCTCACCCTCACCCCTACCTCCACTTCACCCTCACCCCCTACCTCCACCCCACCTTCCCCACCCTCACACCCCACTCTCCCCACTTACCCTCAGCTTGTCTTTGACGGAGGAGAACTGTCTGATGAGGACAGGGAGGTGATCCAGCAGGAATGACTTGGCAGACTCCTCACGCTGGACCCTAGGCATCTGGGCCTCCAACATGGAGCCATCATCACAGCAGATCAGCAAACTGGACTGGGATACCAGAAGGAGAAAGGTACTAATACAGTTGTATGTGTGTGTGTGTGTGTGTGTGTGTGTGTGTGTGTGTGTGTGTGTGTGTGTGTGTGCATGTGTGTATGTATGTGTGATTATATGTTTGTATGTTATGTGTGTATGTGTGTATGTATGTGTGTGTATGTGTGTGTGTGTATGTATGTGTGTATGTGTATGTGTGTATGTATGTGTGTGCATGTGTGTGTATGTGTGTGTATGTGTATGTGTATGTGTTTATGTATGCATGATGTGTGTACGTGTGCATGAATTAGTGGGCAGACCTTTCGCCATCTTAGGATGGTGACCGGTGCTGGTGTCTTGATGAAGCCAATGGGAGGGTACTCCTGCCCGGTCCCCAGGAAGAACACAGAACAGTCCTTGCTCTGGTGAGGTAAGGGAGTGAAAGGTGAGTGGAGGGAGGAATGAAGGAGAAAGGGATCCCTTACCCCTGTGGCCAGCATCTTTCCCTCAGGGTGGACAGCAATGGCAGTGATGCCCTTGTTGTGCGGCTTGCAGGCATGCACCAGGACCAGCTGATGGCTTTGTCTGTCCTTCTGACGTTGGAGGTGTTGTGGTGTTTCCTCCAACCTTTCTACCCTTGACGTGGGATGTGTGTGTGCATGTGTGTGTGTGTACATGTGTGTATATTTGTGTATTAATGTGAATGTGAATGTGTGTGCATGTATGTGTGTGTGTGTGTGTGTGTGTGTGCATTTGTGGATGGACGTGTGCAAGTGTGAATGTGTGTGCATGTATGTGTGTGTGCATTTGTGGATGGGAATGTAGTGAGTGTGCACAATTTTTTTTTTGCACACATAATGGAGTAAAGAGGACTGTATGCAGCACGACGAAGCTTACACACAAAAGCAGGGTGAGGGAGGGTGGAGAGAGTAGGGACGCTGGAGGGTATGTAGACGAGTGCCCCCCCCCCCCCCCCCCCCCCCCCCCCCCCCCGTTATCCCCTCCCTAACCCCACAAAGGTCCTGCTCTACCTCAGGATTCCATCCTCGTGCCCAGAGAGTATGGTGGTCCCACTCTGGTCCATGGTCAGGGGTGCCCACAGCAGGCAGCCCCCCCCTGATGGGTACTTGGTGTGACAAAGAAGCTCCCTTGAATGGAGGTTGTACACCCTCACTGAACCTGTGGGGAAAAGGAGGAGGGTGGGGGGAGGGGCACGTCGCAGGTGGAGACTGGTTGACACACGTATGCAGGCAGAGCCCCATCCTCCACCCCAGATGGTCACACCCACCGTTGTGTGAAACTGAGGCAGCCATATGCCCAGCAGGGCTGCAGCTAATGCCAGTGATTGGGCCACTGTGGTAACCAATCACCTTCTCTGGAGCCTTGCGCTGGATGGGAAGGGGAGGGTGTGAAGGTGTGTGAGGGAGTAGTTGGGGTTACCGTATGAGAGACCACTATGTCAGTCTTCCAGATGGCCCCTCCCGCATCCTGAGCGTACCAAACTGTGGGCGTGTCAGGATGTATGCTCTGGGAGAGGCTCTTCAGAACCACATCTGTGCCCACCTGTGTGTGTGCATGTGTGTGTGCGTGTTCATATGTGGGAACATGTGTGTGTGCGTGTGTGTGCATGTTCATATGTGGGGGTGTGTGTGTGTTCATATGTGGGGAACATGTGTGTATGTGTATGTGTATGTGTGCGTGTTCATATGTAGGGAACATGTGTGTGTGTGATTTGATGGCTGGGAGATTGGACACAGAAAGGACGAGCTGACAAAGATGGGGTGGGTACCTTGATCTCAACTAGGGGGTCCATCTCAAACACAGTGCTTGCTTCTGTGATGTCTGCATTGTCAATAGTCTCAAAGTCCCACACCTTGAAGGTCAGAATGTGTTGGTGTGTGCATACATAAATTCCATTGTAACCGTTACATAACCTTACATTGTAACCCTTACATAACAATGCAAACATGACCCCTCATGACCCTTACATAACAATGCAAACATGATCCCTCATCACCCATACCCTAACAATGCCACCATGACCCCTCATCACCCTTACCCTAACAATGCCACCATGACCCTTCATGACCCTTACCCTAACAAAGCCATCAATCCCAGCAGAGATCAGTTCCCCTTCTACAAGATAGAGAGCTTCGACTGTACCCTGCTCATGGAGAAAGAGGTAGCACAGGTAGTGAGGGGGTATGACAGTGAGGGAAGGGAGAGGAAGGTATGACAGTGAGGGAAGGGGAGAGGGAGGGGGAGATGAGTTTGGGAGGGGGAGATGAGTGTGGGAGGGGGAGATGAGTGTGGGAGGGGGAGATGAGTGTGGGAGGGGAGGTAGTGAGGGAAGAGGAGGGCGAAGGAGGGGGAGAGTGAGGGAGGGGGGGGGGGGGGAGACTCACATTATGGCAGAGCTTTTTTCCTTTCTTGCTTATCTCAACTTTGATGAAGCCCCCATCCCACAACAGGAAGTTACCCCACTCAGTACCTGACAGAACCTTGCCATCAGGAAGCTCAACGTAGGCTGCAAGGAGACAAGAGAATTTGGCATACAGCCATATTCAGCCACAGCAACACTTGTAGCAATATCAACAACACATTCACAACGGGCTTGCAGCCCCACCCACCAGGGTTACAAACGCCCCCCCCCCCCTTCCCCCGCCCATCAGGTTACAGCCCCTCCCCACCAGGCTCTCACCTGAAATATCAGAGAGCTCGGTTCGTCCAAATTTCCCCAGCTGTCCCTGTAGCTTGAGTCCAGTGAATGTGTGCGCCATCTTCCAGAAGCGTATGTGGCCAGTCCCGGAGGAGGTGAGCTGTCCGGGGATGACGGGGGAGAAGGTGACACGGTAGATGTCCTGGGAGAACGCCTTGCTCCTCAGAAGGACCTTCTCCCTCCTCCAGTCCCACAAGGTGAGCATGAAGTCGGGGCTGCCGCCAACTGAGGCCAGGAGGGAGCCATCCCCTGGACTGAAGTCCATGTGGCAGTAAGACTCCTCAGTGCCATCTGGTGGATGGTGTGTCGAGATATGCAAGGTATGGTGGTGGTGGTGGTGGGGGGGGGGGGGGGGGGGTTTAAGGGGAAGGGTGTGTGAAATTAGGGGAGGGGTATTTACAGCTTCCGAGTCCCTAACCTCGGAGCAAGCGGTGCAGTTTAAGTTCAGGGCTGGTATAAACAGCTATGACGGGGTGGTTTCCCTTCTCTCCGACGGCAAAGAAGTTGTGACTTGGGTGGACCTGGCAACAGATGTGAGGTTTGCAAGATGAAGCAGAGCGCAGGGATTTGGAGCTAAAAAGGTAGAGAGGGTGTGTGTCTCTTACAGCTAGAGCACCAACTCCGCCACCTCCGAGAGTCCTCAGGTAAGTCTGCTGCTTTGAGGAGAGGTTAAACAGCTGCACGTAGTTGCCTGCACCAAACAGCAGGACATCTTTGCTTAGGACCAGAAGGTTGCTGCGCTTGTGACACTCATAGCCGAAGGAGTGGCTTTGCAGGGTAGGTATTGGAAAGGGCTCAGGTAAATGATTTGAAAATGAAACGAATTGAACACCTTAGCTCCAGCAATGTCGATGGAGGCATCTTGAATACCTCTGGGCCCGACTTCATAGTTTCGTAGTCATAGTCAGCAATAACCGGTTCCTGAACATAACAAATTCAAGTGGGCTTATAGACAGTTGCTGTGCAAATGCACACACGTGCGTGAGCGGGTTCATAAACGTACATCTTACATACACATACACAAACCTAACACTAATACATATACGAATGAAACATTTTAAAAATACCTCCTCCGTAGGAACTACTAAGACAGGAGTTTCTTTGATGCTTTCTTTAGATTCCTCCTCTCGCACCTCGCCTATCTTATTTTCCTGCACAGGGTCGCTTATTGTGCGAGGTTCTGGGGTTGCTTCCGAACCTTCTACATTACCAGATGTTTCAGACGGCGGGTGTTCGACATCCACTTCGGGGTCGGCCATCTTGTTTTGATTGAACGTTGCTAGGTTGGTTGTTAGGGTGTTATATTAATTGCTCCCCACGTGGTGAAGGATGGAGGACGTGGAGCAAAAGGTTCATCGGAAGAGGCAGTCTGGACGGAAGGCAGAGAAAAAGAAAACCAAAGGAGCCGAAGCAGGGGCGCGCGGGAAGAATGTCAAGGCCTTCACCTTCAAGTCTGCAATTCGCGCAGCGCGCTTGACAAGGAGGAAACTAGATGTCCAGGCCAAGACGCAACACATCCCCGTCGTTGACCGCGCATCAACAGAGCCCCCGCCAATTTGTGTAGCTGTGGTGGGGCCACCGAAAGTGGGAAAGTCAACGCTTATCCAATGCCTTATAAAGAATTACACTAAACAAAACTTAACAGAAATTCGTGGACCTGTAACCATTGTTTCAGGTTAGACATATTTGAATGCGAATGCGTTGTGTGTGTGTGTGTGTGTGTGTGTGTGTGTGTGTGTGTGTGTGTGTGTGTGTGTGTGCGTGTACGTGCGTGTGATGTTAGGGTGTGGCGAGGAGTTGTAATTATTTATGTGCGCATGGAATGCACTGGGCCTATTTGATAAAACGATTGCACTTCATTTCTATAGGCAAGAAGAGAAGGTTGACCTTCATAGAGTGTGGCAGTGACCTCAACTCCATGATTGATACAGCCAAGGCAGCTGACCTTGTAAGGAATACACAGACTGATGGCTTGTGACTAACTGCTTCTCTGCATTCCACTTTGCCCAGGTGCTACTCCTCGTGGATGCCAGCTTTGGGTTTGAGATGGAGACCTTTGAGTTCCTCAATATCCTACAAGTGCACGGGTTCCCAAAGGTTATGGGTGTGCTGACACACCTTGACGTGTTCCACAGCGCTAGGACTGTGCGTAAGGTCAAGAAGAAGCTCAAACAACGCTTCTGGACGGAGATATACCAGGTTTATTCCCTCTCTATCACCTTATCTCCTACACTTCCCTTTACCCTTATCCCTTCTCTACCTTCCCTTCGCCTTTAACCCTCCATTGTTGTCTTTCCTCCACCTCCCCTCTACCTTCCCTTAATCCTTATCCCTCCTCCCCCTCCCTCCACCTTTCACCATTTCCCTCCTCCCCCTCCCTCCACCTTTCACCACTTCCCTCCTCCCCCTCCCTCCACCTTTCACCACTTCCCTCCTCCCCCTCCCTCCACCTTTCACCACTTCCCTCCTCCCCCTCCCTCCACCTTTCACCACTTCCGTCCTCCCCCTCCCTCCACCTTTCACCACTTCCCTCCTCCCCCTCCCTCCACCTTTCACCACTTCTTTTCTCCCTTCTTAACTCATCTCCACCTTAATGCCTTCCCTGTATTTCCCTCCTCCCCCCCCTATTTATATTCATACTATACTGCCTCAGGGTGCCAAGCTGTTCTATATATCAGGGATCACACACAACCAGTATTCCAAGACTGATGTACACAACCTGGGCAGATTTATATCTGTGATGAAGATCCAGCCCTTGGAGTGGCGTAGTGCCCATTCCTATGTGGTCGCTGACAGAATGGAGGACCTCACTGATCCTGAGCTTATCAGACAGAACGCCAAGTGTGATCGCACCGTGTCCTTATATGGGTATGTACGCGGAACAAACCTGAAGCCGCGCTCGTTGGTCCACATTCCAGGTACTGCATAATTTGGGTGGGAAGGAGGGGTGTGTGCTGGTGTGCTGTGTGAATAGCTGATTGGTGGCTTATTACAAAGGTTGTGGGGACTTCACTTTGAGCGAGGTGTCAACTCTACCTGATCCATGTCCATTGCCTGAGAAGACGAAGAGACGGTCACTTAATGAGAAGGAAAGGTTGATGTATGCTCCGATGGCTGGTGTAGGAGGTGTGGTTTATGATAAGGTACATGTGTGTGTGAGTCTGGATACAATGAATAAAAATATTCTGTGCAAGAAAACATGCCTCATATGTCTTGGAACAAAAAAAAAATTGTTAATG
This sequence comes from Eunapius fragilis, assembly GCA_963681505.1. Lineage (NCBI taxonomy): Eukaryota > Metazoa > Porifera > Demospongiae > Spongillida > Spongillidae > Eunapius > Eunapius fragilis. Next base: position 1,813,166 of record OY811983.1, on the reverse strand, counting down.
TCTATTGTTCTGAATGTCATCCTGGAGGCACAATTGTACCCTGATGTACAGCAAAAAAAAAAAGTTTTTGCAGTTTGAAGGGACCTAGTTACTGACAGTGCTTTTAGGATGTACTCCATACAGTACTCCCTGTTTAGGATCTGAAGTGTCCTGTAGTAATCCATACTGCAAAGTGTCATATGTGCTAATGTTTGGTGTGTTCACATTCACACAAGATGGACCCTCCCTTCAGGATGCTGTGTACATTGACCTGGCTGGTAGCCACGCCCACGCAGAAGAGGCACCAAGCAAAATGGTCACCTCCCTTATGGAAACACAGTATCCATTAGATGCTAAAATAAGGCAGGCTTCTGTTACCCTGCTCCAGGTATGTGAGTGTGTGTGTGTGTATGTGATGTAGAATAGCCTTTTTCAGAAATATATGTGCATCAGTTGAGACTGCTGTATGTGTGTATGTATTCTCTGCACATTGATGGCTTGACTTGTACAGGACTCAGCTCCACTGATTTCAGAAGATTCAAGGTGTGTGTGTGTGTGTGTGTGTGTGTGTGTGTGTGTGTGTGTGTGTGTGTGTGACTTCTGGCTGCCTGTATGATACTTGCTCCATTATGTGTTGCAGGGAGCACGCAGTGGTACAGGACCCAACCACTGGTCGTGTGAGACGCAAGGTGGCCTTTGAGGGAGAGAGTGATGATGACATGGATGAAGAGGAAGAGGGGAGGGAGGATGACAACGATGAAGATGACAAAGACAGCGAACAGGAAGGTAAGCTGACTATGATGGTAACTATGATGGTAACTATGATGGTAACTATGATGGTAACTATGATGGTAACTATGATGGTAACTTGTATTGCTGAAAAACAAAGAATTATCTCTGGCAGATGATGAAAGTGCTGGGGAGGAGGAGGAGGATCGGTTGTTGGCTTACTCAAAACAGCGTGCCAGGCCACGCCCCAAGGTCACTGTGTCCTCTAGTGGTTCAGACGACTCCTCGGGAGTTGATGTAGCTGACTTCTTAGACGATGAGGCAGAGGAGGGAGAGGAGGAGGACGGTGAGTTGTCGGAGGTAGTGGGAAGCGATGATGAAGAGGAGGAGGAGGAGGGAGGGGACTGGGTGCTTCAAGAAGCTGTCGAGAGTAACAGAAAAAGGGACACGGATGTACTGGACGGGTCTGGGGATGAGGAGGTACAAAGTAACAATGACCAGGATGAAGCTGAGGGTGAAGATGTACAGACTGGGGATGAGGGTGAAGATGTACAGACTGGGGATGAGGGTGAAGATGTACAGACTGGGGATGAGGGTGAAGATGTACAGACTGGGGATGAGGGTGAAGATGTGCAGACTGGGGATGAGGGTGAAGATGTACAGACTGGGGATGAGGGTGAAGATGTACAGACTGGGGATGAGGGTGAAGATGTGCAGACTGGGGATGAGGATGAAGATGTACAGACTGGGGATGAAGATGAAGATGTACAGACTGGGGATGAGGATGAAGATGTACAGACTGGGGATGAGGATAAAGATGTACAGACTGGGGATGAGGATGAGGATATGCAGGTTGGGGAACGTGGGCTGTTAAAGTGGAAGGAAGGGCTGGAGCAGAAGGCTCGTAAGTCCTTTGAGCTCCGCAAGTCTGATTCAGTGATGCTACGCAGGCTAATATACGATGAACAGGCCCCTGAGCAGGGAGAGGAGGGAGATGAGGGCACCCCAAATGAGTTTGGAGGGCTCTTCACAACGGCCAGGAAGAAGCAAAAGGCAGTCATATTGCACGAGGATGATTGCTCCTTGACCAACACATTGGTGGTGAGGGACTGGACTGACGCCAGTGCAGCTGCTGCCATCAAGCGACTGTTTGTCACTGGAGAGTGGGAGGAGGGAGATGCCCAGCGCCTGTTGGCCGAAGATGAAGGGGATGGGGAGGAGGATGGGGACTTTGAGGACCTTGAGACGGGGGAGAAACATGCATCCGAGCAGGAGAGACTAGAGAAGAAGAAAGAGTTGAAGACCCACTTTGATACAGAGTATGATGATGGTGAAGGAACAAGCTACCTCGATGAGCTGAAGCAGGCTGTGTCAGAGCAGGCTGAACTGAACAGGAAGGAGTTTGAGGACCTAAATGAGGAGAGCAGAGCAGCGTATGCGGGGCTGAGGCCCGGGCTGTATGTCCGCATGGAGATCAAGGGTGAGAGGGTGAGGGGTGGAATGTGGGAGGAGAATTGCATGTGGTCACATTACTGCATTCAAACATTAATCACCACCAGTTCCCTCCCCACTAAATGGCCACACCACTGTATGGAAACTTATAACAGCACTCCCTTTTTTTTTTTTTAAATTTTTTTTGCCAGTTAGTATTTCTGTTCAAATGAATCACCTTAATAATGCATGCTTATCATGTTGCCCGTGGTAACCAATCGATTCTCTTCTCAGGTGTTCCTTGTGAATTTGTGACAAATTTCAACCCTGCCTACCTCGTTCTGGTGGGTGTGGTTCTTCCGGGGGAAGACCGCCTTGGGTACATGAAGCTGCGGCTAAAGAAGCACAGGTGGTACAAGAGGATCCTGAAGACCAATGACCCACTCATCCTCTCTGTTGGGTGGAGGAGGTTTCAGACTGTCCCTGTCTACTGTATTGAGGACCACAATGGCCGCCAGAGGATGATTAAGTATACACCTCAGCACCTGCACTGTATTGCCTGTTGCTATGGTAATGTCATTTTTTGGTGCAAAGTGGGAAGGTTGTGTGTGTGTGACCTCTCTAAAATGTACTCTTAGGTCCACTTATGGCTCCAGGAATTGGGTTTCTTGGAGTGCAGTCTGTGTCTGGGACCACTGTAAGTGAGATGTTGGTAGCAGTTACCATGACAACTAGTCATATTCAATGGTGGTTTACTATTGCTGTTCTACCTGCCCCATTCATCCTCAAATGTCTCCCCAAGCAACCCTCTCTCATATAAGTGTACTCATTTCTTGCAGCCCGACTTCAGAATAGCTGCCAGTGGGTGTGTTCTCGAGATGGACAAGTCCTCCAAGATTGTGAAGAAGCTAAAACTGGTCGGGACCCCCTCAAAGATATTCAAGAACACGGCCTTCATCAAAGGAATGTTCTCCTCGGCCCTGGAATGTGCCAAATTTGAGGGGGCGGCTGTGCGTACCGTCAGCGGCATCAGGGGTCAAGTGAAAAAGGCTCTTCGTTCCCCTCCGGGGGGCTTCAGGGCCATGTTTGAGGACAGAATTCTGATGAGTGACATTGTCTTCCTGCGGACCTGGTATCCCGTGGCGGTAGCAAAATTTTATAATCCGGTTACATCGCTTCTGCTGTCCGAGAAGTCGCAGTGGACTGGAATGAAGACTGTCGGCCAGCTTCATTACGAAACTGGTACCAAACCTGCCCTCAAGAAGGAGTCTTTATACAAGCCAGTGGCACGAGAAACAAGGCATTTTAACCCTCTGCACATCCCGGCATCGCTGCAGAAGCAGCTGCCGTTCAAGTCCAAACCTAAGCAGAGAAAGAAGCAGACCGCAAAGACCCTGGCAACCAAGCGAGCGGTGGTCCTTGAGCCGCATGAGAAACAGGTAGTCACCCTGCTACAGCAGCTCACAACGCTCAAAAAGGACAAGGCCCAGAAACGTAGAGCAAAGCTTCAAGAGAGACAGAAGGCACACTTGGCAGAGAAGGCAAAGCAGGACGATAAGCGACTCAAGAAGACCCGAGAGTTGAAGAGGGAATTCTACAGAGGATTGGGTAAAATGAAGAAGAAGAAAGACTCTGTGTCAACAAGGAGAGCACGTGAAACAGATTGATCAGTGAATTTTGTATGTACTGGGTGGATTGTGTATGTCCGTGTCTCTAACCACATCTCACACACATGATTTCACAAATGCACAAAATAATATGAAATTTTACCCACGTCTTGTCCTGGGTGGGTAAATGTGTCTTAGCTACTGCTGTGGTGGTCAGAGTCTGGTGGAGGTGAGGATTGCTGTGGTGGTTGTGCCTTCTTGCCAAGCCTTTTCCTAGCTACCCTATGTTCGTGACAACAGCCGTCCTCATCACCACTATCACTCTCTTCAGCCTCTCCGAACGCCTGTGGCGGCGAATAGATGCAACAGCCTGAGAGGGAGAGAGAGAGAAACACCGCAGTGATTTTTTAAAATTTACGTCGCGCTAGCCTCTCACATTTAGACGACTTTTTCCCGAGATACTCGTTGTCAACAACACCTTCCTGCCACTGTACCCGCCTGTCTGTTTTAGGCTTGTGTAAAGTCAAACTGAGCGTCTCCTTTTAGAAGTAAAAGCCACTTATCAGTAAACCCATTGTACCTGTTAGTTTGACTTGCCTCTGTCCGTACTGACGTCACCTCAACTTCTGTTGATGTTGTTGCAGATCCAACCGCAACTGCTTCAGCCATTGTTCGCGGCTACCCTCTATATGGCAACTCTCAAAATCGCGTTATATAACGGAGGTATCAACCCCCTTGACAACATGTATTTTTATTTTTTGCTAAATTGAAAAACACCGTGGGTGGGCACGAGTAAAATAGTTGGGCATTAAATAAATATGGACAGCCAGTACTCGTATGCTGTTCGTGACGGTCGAGTGTGGGAGAGAAGGCTGGTCGACAGAGACTGGAGAGCAGACAAGTGAGCTCGTAAACAAGTGCATCACGTGCGAGCCTTATTTTTCCTTTCCTCTGCAGACCCCCGCTGTTGGACGTGCAGGTACCGCAGTACGAGCTCCCGTTGCCTGAAGGAGTCGGGGACGAAAAGCTTCAGCTAGAAAATAAAAGCTTAAGGGAAATTGAGAACACGTGGAGAGAGAGGCTACACGAATCACGGGGACGTATTCCAAACCGTTGACGCTAAAAACGGCTGCAGGCCTAATTATCTTGATATTAACGTTCGCACGAAGATTTGGCATCATGTTGCTGCTTTTCTGTTAACTGCAACGCTTTAGTAAGCCTATTAAAGGACAGCAGCTTGACAGCCGAGCTGCATTGACCAAGCTGCAACCATTAAATTAAAAGCTCCATTCGTTAACAAGTTTACCAGAATGAAAATGTGAGAGGGGGAAACCTTGAGCAGCATAGCATGCGTACGCTCATTGTAAAATCGATGCACAAGGTAGTTACAATTGGACCCTTCATTAATTATTATTCAGCATATGGTATGTAATGGACCTCAAATGTGCGTATTATGGCACACACTTTCAAACTTCAGGATAATACTGCACTAAAAGACAGTGGAGAAAAAGTGTGTCAGACTACACTGAACAGTCCAAAGGTTGATCAAATCATTCTAAACAGCACTAACACAAAGATTAGCAACAAAGGTGATTTTAGAATGGGCAAGCCTGCTGCTGAAGGCACAGTGCTGCCTGTAGACTGCTGTGTCCCCTCGATTGTCTGTTGTCCATAATTATACGTAACAGCAAACTTTCCATAATAAGTCTTCACAGACTGTCCATATGCAGTTGCTGTGCCGTTATTAGAGTAGCTGCTGATCAGTGCTGGTCCACTGCTGCAGTCCCAGGGGTTAAATGTCCATGCAAGGTAAGTTGAACTGTTCTTGCTGTCCAGCCATTGCAGCAAGGGAGCAACATACGTTCCCTGGCAGTCATTCTCCCCAAATTCTGTAACAACCACGGGATATTTCGAGGCCACTGGTGCAACATACTGATCCCAGCAAGCTTGGGTGTTGCAGTAGTTGAAGTTAAAGCTGTGCCAGGCTGCTCCAGTGTTGTTGAGAGGGTCAGCTGGGGCATACTGCACCCATTGTGCAAGGGAGTTGGAGTAAGCCACACCTCCTAGCAGCAAGATATTGGTGGCTCCTGTTCCACGCACAGCATTAACAAGCGTCTGCATCCCAGCCACCTATAGGATGGTACATTTGTGTGGATAATTAATTATTTCAAGGAGGATACATGTATCACTATTGTGATTGATTGGTTCCATAGACAGCCATTTGTTCCTGATTACAACTCGTGCATAGATACATTTTTTTTTAAATATAACATTTTAAAAATGTTAAGACTCCCTAATTTAAAAAGTAATTACGTCTCAGTTCTGCACTCACCTGATAGCTGGCTCCCGAACAGGTACCTCCATCTCTCCAGCATTGCCACCCAGCTTGGCTGTTCCAATTGTTATTATCCGGGTAGGGCTCGTTGAACAGCTCAAAGATGACGTTAGGATTGCTCTTGAAGTAGTTAGCTACAGACTTCCAAAAGTCGACCGAGTGGTCCATGTTAGGCATTGGCTGTTGCCCAGTCGCCTGCTGAGTACCTGGGGCTGTCCAGTGGAGGTCCAGTAAGACAATGAACCCGGCATCAGTGAACATGGTCACAAACGTTGAGATGGCGTTGATGTAGTTCTGACCGGAATAGGCAGAGTTCACTCCGTTAATTCCCAGCCAGCAGTCCTCGTTAAGGGGGACACGCACGGCATTGCTACTCCATGCCTGGAAACTCTGCACAAGTGTTTGGTCATGAACACCATCAAAGATCCCCCATCCTTGTACACAAGCATACTCTGTGCCGGCATGGTTGAGACCCTAAGTCGGGGAAAGGGAGGCAAAGATTATTGACAAGTGACATGAAAGAATGATAATTCACACATAGGCAGTTATGATGCCCCCTCCTAACATTATAATAATGCTCTAATCCCATTGTGATCCAATGATAACACTTACTCTAAGGCTGACTACTTTCCCTTGCTGGTTAACAATGTGGTTTCCTGCCACTTTGATTCCAGTCAGTTTTGTACTGGTGTTACCAGCTTGTTGTCCATAATTATACGTAACAGCAAACTTTCCATAATAAGTCTTCACAGACTGTCCATATGCACAGTTGCTGTGCCGTTATTAGAGTAGCTGCTGATCAGTGCTGGTCCACTGCTGCAGTCCCAGGGGTTAAATGTCCATGCAAGGTAAGTTGAACTGTTCTTGCTGTCCAGCCATTGCAGCAAGGGAGCAACGTACGTTCCCTGGCAGTCATTCTCCCCAAATTCTGTAACAACCACGGGATATTTCGAGGCCACTGGTGCAACATACTGATCCCAGCAAGCTTGGGTGTTGCAGTAGTTGAAGTTATAGCTGTGCCAGGCTGCTCCAGTGTTGTTGAGAGGATCAGCTGGGGCATACTGCACCCATTGTGCAAGGGAGTTGGAGTAAGCCACACCTCCTAGCAACAAGATATTGGTGGCTCCTGTTCCACGCACGGCATTAACAAGCGTCTGCATCCCAGCCACCTATAGGATGGTGTGATAAAGTAAAGTTAATGTATTAAATCTTGCAAGGCATTTAGATTCCGCCATGGGACTGCGTTGCTACTTGGTTCAGCGTTAAACATTCCTTTGATTCGATATAATTACGGTAATCCAATAGCATGGTAGCCCAGCAGTGTACACGGACTGTTTAGAAATCAAAACTCAACCAAGGTCACGGAATATTCTCCAATTGTGATAGCTTTACACCGTAGGCCCTCTCATCCATGCATGGACCCTGTGTTCCGAGTCTTTAATTGTTAAATTCAACACCTTCGCTTTTAGCATAATTTGAACCGAGTTAAAATAATAACTCTGCACCGGTCGCATTTAGGCATCTCTGCCCAGCCCGTGCGCCAGGCAAAACGAAAAGGCTGTTCGCGTATCACCCGGCTATCTCAGACAGTGTGCGAGCGGAAAGGAAGCAAAGTCTTGGTCGTATCGGTGCACTTCGAAGCATTGCCGGATCTAGGCGCGCGGGGGACCACTCGGGCTTGGCTATCTGCATGAATCATGATTAAGATTTTAATTCGCCGCATAACATCATCATGTGTTTTATCCGTACATGTCAGGGCGGATACAGGAATTCTGGAAGCTAGCTCCGATAATGAATTACTCCCGGCCCCCTTAGCTGTAATAATGCTGTATCCATACCTGCATATACCTTCAGGGACTGGAAAGGGGTAAGGGGAAAGGAGGCAACGAACTGGACCAATTGATAAAAGAGGTTTCTTAGGGGTCTGACGCCCCAGTAATCTTTTTTATTTGACACGTGCACGCTACTCACCTGATAGCTGGCTCCCGAACAGGTGCCTCCATCTCTCCAGCATTGCCACCCAGCTTGGCTGTTCCAATTGTTATTATCCGGGTAGGGCTCGTTGAACAGCTCAAAGATGACGTTAGGATTGCTCTTGAAGTAGCTAGCTACAGACTTCCAAAAGTCGACCGAGTGGTCCATGTTAGGCATTGGCTGTTGCCCAGTCGCCTGCTGAGTACCTGGGGCTGTCCAGTGGAGTTCCAGTAAGACAATGAACCCGGCATCAGTGAACATGGTCACAAACGTTGAGATGGCATTGATGTAGTTCTGACCGGAATAGGCAGAGTTCACTCCGTTAATTCCCAGCCAGCAGTCCTCGTTAAGGGGGACACGCACGGCATTGCTACTCCATGCCTGGAAACTCTGCACAAGTGTTTGGTCATGAACACCATCAAAGATCCCCCATCCTTGTACACAAGCATACTCTGTGCCAGCATGGTTGAGACCCTATAAATCGCAAGAAGGGGTGGAAGAGATTGTATATTTACATCCTCCCATTAATTCGCACTTACTCTTAGACTGATGGCTTGCCCTTGCTGGTTAACATTGCGATTTCCGGCCACTTTAATTCCAGACAGGGCGCTCGATTTTCGCAAAGTGGCGGCAAAACAAGCCGCCACGACCACGAACATGCGACAGAATCTAGCGTCCGCCATAAATGATGGCATGCTGAAATGACCTTATGTGATATCGCTTATGTAATCTTGACTGCGCGCGTACCCGCACAAGCATTCCATTCATGAGATCCTTGTCTTATATGGCAAACCTGGTCAAGTCAACGTTGCGCCAAAAATACACTTTAGCAGCTTCTATATTTACAAACACACCATGGGATCATTTAATGAGTAAATCTGCTTCTCCATCACTTTTTAAAACTGAAAGGATTTTATACACTTCTGAAATTGCAGGCCAAGCACATCTGCCAAGCTGAAGTGACACCAGCTATCAGTAAGTATGTGTGCCAGTATAGGACAACACTAACATTATTTCTTTTTTTTTTCGTTTTTCACAGAAACGACGCAAATTGTGGTCTGTGAGGACACTGATGGTTAGTATATATTAACAGGCATGTACATATGAGCTTATAGATTTAAAATTAAAAACCTCAAGGATGCTGGTTTAGAGATCCCTCACCAAATTTACATGAGCTTAGATTTAAAATTAAAAACCTCAAGGATGCTGGTTTGGAGATCCCTCACTAAATATATTGGAAGGAAATCGGTTTCCAGGGGCTAAACCTGACCATGTTAAGATTATTGTCCCCCCCCCCCCCCCCCCCCCCCCCTCTAAGCTGGCAACTAATGTAATGAACACCTTATTTAGTGTGGAGCAGATGGCAGCATCAGGAAACTGTATTACTGTAACCAACGTACACCATACTGGACCAGAAAAGAATTGATGGAATTCGGTGAAGGTTTATTTATAAAAAAATGTCTTCCCTCCCTCTTATGCATAGCACACCATTAGATACATGCGAGCCTTCCGAGAAACCGAAACAGATATTGCAAACAAACATGAATGCCAAGCGTCAACATCATAGAGCAAACAAAAAATCAGAACAGAAGGATGCTGCTGCTACTGCTGATGATGGTGGTGCTGTTCCATGCAGATGCATGATCCTATGTTAAGGTAGGAAATCCTATGTTTCAAAAACAAATAGTAATACCATGGTTGGATAGGTGACAATGTGGCGAGCTTTTGTTTTTGTCAAAATGTTAACCGAGGAAAAGTTATGGGGCATCAAAAATTTCGACGCCATATTCCAAATAGTTAGAACATTAGCGTTTCGCAAATAAATTAAGACCGCCATTTGTTCCGTATATCTAATTATCTGCATTTTTATGTAGGTAATAGGTTAACTGTTAAGGGTGGGCTATATAATTGGCAGGTAAATTATTTTTAAAGGTGTCTCCGTATTCTTAGCCGGACTCTGTTGTGAATTTTCATAATGCGTGGTAAATGTGTCTGCGCGCGCGATCGATTAAGTATGCGTTTCAGTGCGCGCGTGTTGTTTATATGTGCGTGTGTTATGTATGTGCGCTATTTGTGTCTGCGCGTAAGAGTTTACGTTGCTGACGGACAACAGCTACTGCTTGGCATGTCCGAGTTCATTAGATAGTAACCACGATATTCTACCTCGTGCCATCGTAAGGGTTAAGCCCATCTGTAGGCGCTTTCTCGACAACATAATCATGGATTGTATATAGTAAGGGGGCGTCTCCAAGGAAAAGATAACGTCATTTTGTCACCATACAATATGTAATAATTATTTTAATAAAAGATACAACTGGTTATAATATAAAAGATTAAAGATACAACTGGTTAAATATAACATGTATACACACATACAGCAAATGCATAAAACGAGCCGCTTGTGACATGACAATGTGCATCTTCCAGGGGGTCTCCTGTGTAATAAGATAGGACTGTCTGAGATACTCTACGGGTATAGGTATGTGTCCTGGGGTGAGCGTCCAGGGTACTGTAGGGGTACAGGTGTGTGTCCTGGGGGAGAGATGTGAGCTGTCCGGGGTGGAACAGGTGTGTGTCCTAGGGAGAGAGGTGTGAGCCGTCAAGAGACGTGAGCCATCCGGGGTACTGTAGGGGAACAGGTGTGTGTCGTGGGGGGAGAGACGTGAGCCGTCAAGAGACGTGAGCCATCCGGGGTACTGTAGGGGAACAGGTGTGTGTCGTGGGGACTGAGGGTTGTCTGGTCAGTCAGTACATCTCGAAATGTATGTCTGCAATGACTTGATGCCTGCATGGGAACAGTATGCATTTATAGCCTGACAAATATTTCTATGCACACTCAATAGACCCATTGCTAGTAGTAGGGGTGCATGGATCACATACAAGGCACCCCCCCCCCCCCTTGCTTTCGACACTCAAAATGGTGGATCAGACAAATAACATCACTTCGCTCCGCCCATTGCACAACCTCTATACATGCTGCTGGGCCTACTCATGTTTTACACTTGTCTCCTTGTGTTAACTCGGAAACATGATACATATACCCAGCAGTAACTACACCATGGGACCATGTGAGAGTGTGTGGACTACCTTGTTCATATTGTCCAATCATCCTAGGTGGCACGCTCTTTGCCTCTGGTGTCCAATGTCAACAAAGCAGCTGGTGTTATCATGGCAACTACTGGCGCTGAAGCCATCCCCTGCTTCATCACTACAGCCTTGTCTGCCTCCACTATGTTTGCTGATCCAGAGGTGTCAGGACAGGGACTCCCGGGGCTGCTGTCTCCATATAGATAACAAGGTCGTCACAGAACGCAGCGCCACCAACTGATCTGCCACCCCATTGGTGGCCTCGCTCCAGGCTTGTGTGCTGTAGACTGGGGAGAGGGACTGCCGGAGGTCGTGAGATTGGGTCCGCTCTGGGCCTTGATGGTGGAGGTCCTCGGGTCTCCCTCTCCATGTCCTAGGACTTCTGGATGGGGACTGCTGGTGGAGGTCATGGGTGACGATGCCATTGGCTGCTATTAGGGGAGTGAGATTCCAAGCAGATGCCTGGATGGAGGGACATGGAGATCGGAGGGGGATGGAAGGTGAAAGAGGGAGTGAGTGAAATGGAGAAAGGGAACAGGAGAGAGAGAGAGAGAGAGAGGGAGGGAGGGAGGGGGGAGAGAGAGAGAGAGAGAGAGAGAGAGGGGAGAGAGATAGAGAGAGAGAGAGAGAGAGAGAGAGAGAGAGAGAGAGAGAGAGAGAGTGATTCCTCCCTGCCATGCATTGTACACATGACCTCAGCTATAGATGCATCAGGAGGAGAGATGTTTAACAACCCGTTTACGACAGATGCAGGGTAATCTGGGGAATAATTCCCTCCTAGTCCTAGTGTTAGGGAGGGAGGGAGGGAGGGAGGGAGGGAGGGAGGGAGAGAGAGAGAGAGAGAGAGAGAGATCTCTCTCTCTCTCTCTCTCTCTGCATTGTACACATGGAGGTCATGGGTGACGATGCCATTGGCTGCTATTAGGGGAGTGAGATTCCAAGCAGATGCCTGGATGGAGGGACATGGAGATCGGAGGGGGATGGAAGGTGAAAGAGGGAGTGAGTGAAATGGAGAAAGGGAACAGGAGAGAGAGAGAGAGAGAGAGGGAGGGAGGGAGGGGGGAGAGAGAGAGAGAGAGAGAGAGAGAGGGGAGAGAGATAGAGAGAGAGAGAGAGAGAGAGAGAGAGAGAGAGAGAGAGAGAGAGAGAGAGGTGATTCCTCCCTGCCATGCATTGTACACATGACCTCAGCTATAGATGCATCAGGAGGAGAGATGTTTAACAACCAGTTTACGACAGATGCAGGGTAATCTGGGGAATAATTTCCTCCTAGTCCTAGTGTTTCCTATATAAAGCCAATAACCACCCCCTCATCCCACGTTATGTATCCCTCTTCACACTATGTTTGTCACAAAGAAAATAACACCACAATAACCCCCAAGGCTGATCAAAGGGATAATGAACAGGTAATCCAAGACACAGGTATTTGTATGCATCAACTGAAGGGGACAGTAGCCATCTTGGATGTACGTACGTTGGGCTATTACATTTAATAATCGTACACCCCCACGGAAGACACGTTATAAAATACATCTACCCTGGTCAGCTCATGTGAGCACACAACCTTCTGGACAGTACGTTGCACCCCTCCCCCCCACCCCCTAGGACAGCTTTGATTAAAGATTTGTCCACTGGACAAATTCACACGACTAACTTCATATGGAGGCCCCCTGGACAATTTTCTTGACCTGGCGGATCCAGCATATTTTAGGCTCATTATAACCGGACAATTATGGGCCTGTGCCCGTAATTGCCCGGAATAACATACGTTGTATGAAGGCTGTATGATCGTGATGGGTAACCCAGTGATGGTCGGTCATCATCTTCGGTTCGTCTGTGCTGTTAGTCTCGTACCCAGGCCTTTTGTGGGAGCTAACCGCGAGCTTCCAACTAGACATACTTTGGACACAATCAAATCCCACCTCTCTATAAGAATTTACAAATAGTTTAATAAATAACTTAGCACAAGTCAATGGATGTGGTTCCATTGATTTACAGTTACATATACATATGTCCATACAACATCATTCATCATTTTGTTCTTCAAATTCTTTCAGTTGAGCAATCAATGATGATTGAATGTCCAACAACCATACATCTACAGCTTGCGACTCATCAATCAGTTGGGAAATTATTTCTAATCTTTCCTTCAGTGCAGCCTCATCGATGCCACCATTTGTCATTTCGAGATCTGCGGAGGTTTCATCAGCCATTCTTCAGTTTTACGATATAATTCACGGCACGGGAATGAGTGCTTTTATATAACATGTAAAAACATACGTGCATGCAGGTTCATTGTTTTTACATAAACATGTCTGCACTCGATAAAAAGCATGGGCGTGTAATATGCAGCCTTCATGTAGGGGTCAAGTTTGATAAAAGGTGACTGATTAAATAACGTTTGTGAAGTTAGTTCATACAAATTGCCAGTGCATGCTTACAATCACTGATAAGTAGACATAATTGTCTGTTGATTGTAAGATGAATTAATGGAGCCATTGAAAAACGCGTCTTAATCATTACTTCAGATGTTATAGGACATAAGATGTCGAGGGTAAATGTGTTTAGGCGTACTAAATTGTGTTTGCTTTGCAGGGAGTTCAATCATTCACCACCTGACCTCTACGAAGGAAGGTCTCTCAGAAAGTTTCCCATACATACATATGTATATATATTATATATATACATATGAAGTTATAATATATATAAGACTGTGGAGTGTCCAGAAAAATCATCCGTCTCCCCATATGCTTAATGAAAACTGGTAAAGTGGTGTCATTACATCCATATGCATATGCAATGCGTATTAGGAAGTATATATCACGAACTTCATCACTATAGTATAGTAGAAAATAAACATTTTATACATTCTCTCTCATGCTATTTTAAATGCTGATCACATTGTGATTTATGTTGCTATGTCATACCAGGCAATGTAATGTAACAAAGAGTGATTTGTGTAGTTTTTAAAAGTAGCCGTAGAATTCATACTAAAGTATCCTCTAGTTAACCATACTCCATCCCCGCATGTGACTGCATTTCCAGTCTTCATTGTGTAAACTAGTGTACCTATTGTAAACTAGTTTACAATAGGTACAAGTTTCTGAATGGTTTTGTAATATGTATTTTTGCTGACACATGCTGCACAACCCTAATCCATACTGGACACGGGAGTATTTTGCATATGTACATCCAGCAAACAAAAAAGCAGGTTGTAGCATAAAGCTAAAAGTTTTTTGCTTAGACCAGATATGTTCACTTGAACTAGCAAAAGTAGTAATTCTGTGTTCACAACCATTTTTTATGCACATACACCAATGTTATCACTGCACTCAAAACTAAGGACATGCCAGCTCACGCTCGACACATGCAATACCGATACTCATAGGTGCGTGCGTCTTGGTTTCGGAAGGTCCTATGATGTTCAACTAACCGATATCGTAGAACCTATTCAGACACACAGTGATGTCTAAGCTTTCATGAAATGAATCTGAAGCTAAAGTAAACGATGTTGGTCAAGTCATATCCACGTATTTTAGGGAGCGTCTCCAAACTATTTTGGAAAAGATAACGTCATTCATTCCCCCCCATAGCGTCGGAGTCCGGACGCCATGTTTTTGGTCAAAATGACGCTAACTTTTCCATAATAGTTAGGAGACGCCCCCTTACTTACAAATAGATATTTCTGGTCTCGTCATCGCTGTAGCGATGACCTAATCAACCCATGGAGGGGCTGGATACAAGTCTAAGTGCTATGAATAAATTACATTGTGTAAACAATCTCTGGGTAGATTTTTAATAGGAATATAGCGTATCTTTTGAACGGAATGCAATATCGGAATTCTGTCTCGTACAAAAGATGGATCCAAATGCTAAGATCTCCCTGAATTTTTAAAATAGAAATTTGCGACATACAAAGTTAGCCATATTTTTTTTTGTGATTTTCTATCTTTCAGGTATGCTTTAAAGATATGTACCTGCTGATATTATAAATTATGCAAAAGTTAATTGTGTATATATATATACGACATCATTTAAATTCCATAATAATAAGTTGCAAAGATGATACAGAGTCAAGACATAGCAACTGCATTTCGAACTTTCATTATTATTTTTCATCCAAAAAAGTTTGGAAAAAAAATCTAACAAATTCAAATTTGACATCACAACGCATACCTCTCCAGTGTAGAAAAAAATTGAGCGTTTTTGAAACTTCCGGACTTCCTACCTTAAGAACGTTCATTTCTCTTACGTACCTGTGTAAAGGGGGAAAAAAAAAATGTTGAATACAATTTGACAACACGTACAACAGCACATGGATTATTAAGGCCGCAATACACGGGTCGACTTCGTGCCGATTTATCGCCTGAATGAATATGCGTAAAAACTCCGTAAAACTTTAGTTTACTGAATTTTCACCCGTATTCATTAGAGTTGCAGGCGATAAATCGGCAGGAAGTCGACCCGTGTATGTCGGCCTTAACGCGTCCGTCGCTACTAGAATCTACGCAACACGAAGGATGCTAGGTCGTTCTACACGACCCGTCATCATTAATGGCGACGCGTAGTGACTCGACCATTTGCGCACGTCCCGTCGCGTAATTACGGCATATTTTTCACCCGGACTACTACGGGGCTCAGAACAACGAAACTACATTGCGCACTTTTGGTCAATGAAGGTCAACTATTACAACCAAATCATTAAAATTGTTCAATTACCAACTTGGTTTTAATAGTCAACTATTACAACCAAGTTGGTAATTGAACAATTTAGTTGACCCACGTTGTGTTAACACGGACTAACAATGAGACTAAAAGCGTGCAACGAAAGTTATTTTCCTTGGCTTGTAGCCCCTTATGAACCTTTTGCCTGTACAAGCAATACACAGTAGCCCATTACCAGCCACAAGGTCCACAACAATCAAGGACATTGGTAACTGACATACTAGAAGTCAGCCACTTACCGTTCATGACATCATATGATTGCATCTACTTTCAGCTACCCCCCCCCCCCCTCCCCCCATGGCATGAAACATGCACACACCTCATGCTATTCAAACAGACACAAATATTCTGCAAGAATAAATCATGTCTCCTGCATGGTTTATCTCCCCAATTAGTGCCCACTAGTGGCTATGGGAAGCACAAGGAATATACAGGAGTCAGCCACACTTCATTATCCAACAACCAGAAGGTTTGGAGAATAGAAGAGAGCATTATGGTGTTCAACGTTGTGCAAAGGACTATACCTCACAGAGAGTTGTATAAAACACAACCTGAGGCTCCACAACACAGGACAGAGCTGAAGAGTGGCAAACCCTCCAGATGTCCACATTGACATTTATATATACCGAAAGCAGCAACAACATACGACATACTCACCTTATAAATGTATTTCATCTTGTAACATAAGCTCCTAGAAGATTCTGCTGTTTTTAAATGTCAAAGAATATCAAACAATTTCAAAAATAAATAAATAAAACAAAATTTGATCATTCAATAAAAATCAACCAAACATTGCAGTGTTCCCTGCATGGTTTATCTCCCCAGTTAGTGCCCACTAGTGGCTATGGGAAGCACAAGGAATATACAGGAGTCAGCCACACTTCATTCTCCAACAACCAGAAGGTTTGGAGAATAGAAGAGAGCATTATGGTGTTCAACGTTGTGCAAAGGACTATACCTCACAGAGGGTTGTATAAAACACAACCTGAGGCTCCACAACAGAGGACAGAGCTGAAGAGTGGCAAACCCTCCAGATGTCCACGTTGACATTTATATATACTGACAACAGCAGCAACATATGACATACTCACCTTATAAATGTATTTCACCCTGTAACCAGAGCACACAAGCTCCTAAAAGATTCTGCTGTTTTTAAATGTCAAAGAATTTCAAAAATAAATAAATTGAACAAAATTTGATCGTTCAATAATAATCAACCAAACATTGCGGTGTTCCCTGCATGGTTTATCTCCCCAGTTAGTGCCCACTAGTGGCTATGGGAAGCACAAGGAATATACAGGAGTCAGCCACACTTCATTCTCCAAAAACCAGAAGGTTTGGAGAATAGAAGAGAGCATTATGGTGTTCAACGTTGTGCAAAGGACTGTACCTCACAGAGGGTTGTATAAAACACAACCTGAGGCTCCACAACAGAGGACAGAGCTGAAGAGTGGCAAACCCTCCAGATGTCCACGTTGACATTTATATATACTGACAACAGCAGCAACATATGACATACTCACCTTATAAATGTATTTCACCCTGTAACCAGAGCACACAAGCTCCTAAAAGATTCTGCTGTTTTTAAATGTCAAAGAATTTCAAAAATAAATAAATTGAACAAAATTTGATCGTTCAATAATAATCAACCAAACATTGCGGTGTTCCCTGCATGGTTTATCTCCCCAGTTAGTGCCCACTAGTGGCTATGGGAAGCACAAGGAATATACAGGAGTCAGCCACACTTCATTCTCCAACAACCAGAAGGTTTGGAGAATAGAAGAGAGCATTATGGTGTTCAACGTTGTGCAAAGGACTATACCTCACAGAGGGTTGTATAAAACACAACCTGAGGCTCCACAACAGAGGACAGAGCTGAAGAGTGGCAAACCCTCCAGATGTCCACGTTGACATTTATATATACTGACAACAGCAGCAACATATGACATACTCACCTTATAAATGTATTTCACCCTGTAACCAGAGCACACAAGCTCCTAAAAGATTCTGCTGTTTTTAAATGTCAAAGAATTTCAAAAATAAATAAATTGAACAAAATTTGATCGTTCAATAATAATCAACCAAACATTGCGGTGTTCCCTGCATGGTTTATCTCCCCAGTTAGTGCCCACTAGTGGCTATGGGAAGCACAAGGAATATACAGGAGTCAGCCACACTTCATTCTCCAACAACCAGAAGGTTTGGAGAATAGAAGAGAGCATTATGGTGTTCAACGTTGTGCAAAGGACTATACCTCACAGAGGGTTGTATAAAACACAACCTGAGGCTCCACAACACAGGACAGAGCTGAAGAGTGGCAAACCCTTCGGATGTCCACGTTGACATTTATATATACTGACAACAGCAACAACATACGACATACTCACCTTATAAATGTATTTCATCTTGTAACATAAGCTCCTAGAAGATTCTGCTGTTTTTAAATGTCAAAGAATATCAAACAATTTCAAAAATAAATAAATAAAACAAAATTTGATCATTCAATAAAAATCAACCAAACATTGCTGTGTTCCCTGCATGGTTTATCCCCCCAATTAGTGCCCACTAGTGGCTATGGGAAGCACAAGGAATATACAGGAGTCAGCCACACTTCATTCTCCAACAACCAGAAGGTTTGGAGAATAGAAGAGAGCATTATGGTGTTCAACGTTGTGCAAAGGACTGTACCTCACAGAGGGCTGTATAAAACACAACCTGAGGCTCCACAACACAGGACAGAGCTAAAGAGTGGCAAACCCTCCAGATGTCCACGTTGACTCATACATGAAGTAACGAACAGTAAGTATTGCCATGATTCACCTTGGTCTCCTGAAACGACTAAACTTGCACCTTCTGATTTTCTTCGCGCCTAGAGTGGAAAGGATTTATTTACGCACCAAACGGAAGCACGAAAAATCCACACAAAAATCCACCGTAAACAACGAAAGTGCTCACCCTCATTGCGACATCCGTATATATCGCAAGGAAATGCTGTTGCTGCGATTCTTACATGGGATTTCCTCGCATGGTCATAGGGGACTAGCTGATACTATTACTTCGTCCGTCAGCCTTCGGACGTCCGACTCCTCCAACACGTGGCAATTAAAAGTCTTGCGCATGCGCTCCGTCACTTACGAACACCGGAACTTCCCACTCAAAACGGTAATTCATGAACACAACTTTATATATTTGGCTAAGTGTGGCTCCTCGGGGGGAGGGGGGGTCACGCTCCTGGAATGCACAGTTCACATCAGCTTGACCACAGCAGTCACCAGATTTCCTATGCCTTCCCATATAAGGTGCACAGGGGCATCACACATAAAAGCAGGTGTGGTTACCACCCTCATGTTCTCATCCACATGTGCCTCCTTTAAACACCCAGGGGTCAAGGAAGATCACTGTCCACACCCTCAAAATGCATGCACCCACCCACACACACACACACACACACACACACACACACACACACACACCATCACCACCACCATACGACCATCACCACAAGGATACAGTGACATCTCTGACTATGTGTTTGGCACCCATGCTGACAACAGCAGCAGCTGTGCCTGAATAAGGCCACCTCCCACCTTCATCGCATTCATGTCCCACTGTTATCTCAACCCCTGGTAAAACCTGTGGAAGGGAGGACATGAGAAGGGGTAGGAGAGGGGGAGAGGGGATTAGGAGGGATGAGAGAAGGGAAGGGAAGAGGGAGAGGATAGATTAGGAGGAGGGAGAGGAAGACTGACATACACATTTCAAAATGACACATCCAACCAACCAACCTTGGCTGCCAGCACAGGAGCAATGCAAGTAAAACTGGAACATGGAAGATGAGATAAACATACTGTGACCCTCACCTCCGATGTGACCCCTCACCTTCACTGTACACTGTGACCCTCACCTCCAATGTGACCCCTCACCTATACTGTACACTGTGGCCCTCACCTCCAATGTGACCCCTCACCTTCACTGTACACTGACACTCACCTCCAATGTGACCTCACCTCCAATGTGACCCCTCACCTTCACTGTACACTGACACTCACCTCCAATGTGACCTCACCTCCAATGTGACCCCTCACCTTCACTGTACACTGTGACCCTCACCTCCAATGTGACCCTCACCTATACTGTACACTGTGACCCTCCCCTCCACTGTGACCCTCACCTCCACTGTGACCTCCCCTCCACTGTGACCCTCCCCTCCACTGTGACATCTCACCTCCACTGTGACCTCACCTCCACTGTGACCTCACCTCCACTGTGACCCCTCACGTCACTGTACACTGTGACCCCTCCCTCACTGTACAGTGTCCCTCACCTTCACTGTGATGCTTACCCAACTGGTTTTTTGGCAGCAACGAATTCCTTTATCACCCTTTCAACGTCCTTGTTAACGGTCATGTTAGTCCCATCCACTGCAAAAGTGCTCCTACACAAATCACACCACTGCAAATGACAACTTCATTTTCATCACTTTCCCCTTCCCATCCATCCTTTCCTCCTTCCCAAACATCTTCCCCCTCCTCCCCCTCCCCCCTCCCCTCCTCCTCCTTCTGCCACTTTCTTTCCAATCAATATTACCCACAACACTCACAAGTTCTTTGCTGCTCCAAATCCCCCTGGAAACACAACAGCCCGATAGCCTCCTGCACTGAGCATGGATAACGGACTGATCTTGCCTCTGGCTATGCGAGCTGACTCAACCAGAACGTTCCTGTCAAGACCACCATTAAATGTGACTCCACAAACATATCGTGCAGCTAGCCACCTTGATTCCTCAGTAACCTTTCCATTGAGGTGGTTGACAGTGTGCAGCTGAGGTTGGTCAGGCGCAAACAGGTTAACCTGAACTCCATGGCGACTGAGGTGCACCATAACCCTGGAGAAGGTGCATGTGTACGTTGCAATGAGAGCACACATGTACAAGTATGTGGGCACACATGTACAAGTATGAGGGCACACATGTACAAGTATGTGGGCACACATGTACAAGTATGAGGGCTCCATGTACAAGTATGAGGGCTCACATGTACAAGTATGAGGGCTCCATGTACAAGTATGAGGGCACACATGTACAAGTATGTGGGCACACATGTACAAGTATGTGGGCACACATGTACAAGTATGAGGGCTCCATGTACAAGTATGAGGGCACACATGTACAAGTATGAGGGCACACATGTACAAGTATGAGGGCTCCATGCACAAGTATGAGGGCTCACATGTACAAGTATGAGGGCACACATGTACAAGTATGAGGGCTCCATGCACAAGTATGAGGGCACACATGTACAAGTATGAGGGCATACATGTACAAGTATGAGGGCACACATGTACAAGTATGAGGAGGGCACACATGTACAAGTATGAGGGCTCCATGCACAAGTATGAGGGCACACATGTACAAGTATGAGGGCACACATGTACAAGTATGAGGGCACACATGTACAAGTATGAGGAGGGCACACACAAGTATGAGGAGGGCACACATGTACAAGTATGAGGGCACACATGTACAAGTATGAGGAGGGCACACACAAGTATGAGGGCTCACATGTACAAGTATGAGGGCACACATGCACAAGTATGAGGAGGGCACACATGTACAAGTATGAGGGCTCCATGCACAAGTATGAGGGCATACATGTACAAGTATGAGGGCACACATGTACAAGTATGAGGGCACACATGTACAAGTATGAGGGCACACATGTACAAGTATGAGGAGGGCACACACAAGTATGAGGAGGGCACACATGTACAAGTATGAGGGCACACATGTACAAGTATGAGGAGGGCACACATGTACAAGTATGAGGGCACACATGTACAAGTATGAGGGCACACATGTACAAGTATGAGGGCACACATGTACAAGTATGAGGGCACACATGTACAAGTATGAGGAGGGCACACACAAGTATGAGGGCACACATGTATTTGTAAGTATGAGGGCTCCATGCACAAGTATGAGGGCACACACACACAAGTATGAGGGCACACATGTACAAGTATGAGGGCACACACACACAAGTATGAGGGCACACATGTACAAGTATGAGGGCATACATGTACAAGTATGAGGGCACACATGTACAAGTATGTGGGCACACATGTACAAGTATGAGGAGGGCACACATGTACAAGTATGAGGAGGGCACACATGTACAAGTATGTGGGCACACATGTACAAGTATGAGGGCTCCATGCACAAGTATGAGGGCACACATGTACAAGTATGAGGGCACACATGTACAAGTATGAGGAGGGCACACATGTACAAGTATGAGGAGGGCACACATGTACAAGTATGAGGGCACACATGTACAAGTATGAGGAGGGCACACATGTACAAGTATGAGGGCACACATGTACAAGTATGAGGGCACACATGTACAAGTATGAGGGCACACATGTACAAGTATGAGGGCACACATGTACAAGTATGAGGGCACACATGTACAAGTATGAGGGCACACATGTACAAGTATGAGGGCACACATGTACAAGTATGAGGGCACACATGTACAAGTATGTGGGCACACATGTACAAGTATGTGGGCACACATGTACAAGTATGAGGGCTCCATGTACAAGTATGAGGGCACACATGTACAAGTATGAGGGCACACATGTACAAGTATGAGGAGGGCACACATGTACAAGTATGAGGGCACACATGTACAAGTATGAGGGCACACATGTACAAGTATGAGGAGGGCACACACAAGTATGAGGGCACACATGTATTTGTAAGTATGAGGGCTCCATGCACAAGTATGAGGGCACACACACACAAGTATGAGGGCTCACATGTACAAGTATGAGGGCTCCATGCACAAGTATGAGGGCACACATGTACAAGTATGAGGGCACACATGTACAAGTATGAGGGCACACACAAGTATGAGGAGGGCACACATGCAATCTTGACTATAGGACAAAACAATAAACATGACAGTTCCCCACTTCCTTCCAACCTCCCTCCCCTCACCTATATCCCCACCTTCCTCCCACAGCTGACATTGCACAATAGCGCCATATCTCCTTAAAAAATGAATGAAAAAAAGGGGGCGGGGGGAGGAACCCTCATTGCTATATACCCAACCCGCAACGTCACCCACCACCATCACCTTTACACATACACACAAACACACATGCATATAATAACACTCTGAAACACACAATTTCTTTACTCTCTGGTGCTAAACACAAATCATTACTGTACAACCAGCATCAGTGCCCTCACATCAGATAGAATATAGAAGGCAAGGCAGTACACCCTACTTACAGCAAGGCAGTACACCCTACTTACAGCAAGGCAGTACATCCTGCTTACAGCAAGGGAGTACACACTGCTTACAGCAAGGGAGTACACACTGCTTACAGCAAGGCAGTACACCCTACTTACAGCAAGGCAGTACACCCTGCTTACAGCAAGGCAGTACACCCTACTTACAGCAAGGCAGTACACCCTACTTACAGCAAGGCAGTACACCCTACTTACAGCAAGGCAGTACACCCTACTTACAGCAAGGCAGTACACCCTACTTACAGCAAGGCAGTACACCCTACTTACAGCAAGGCAGTACACCCTACTTACAGCAAGGCAGTACACCCTACTTACAGCAAGGCAGTACACCCTATCCTACTTACGCTGAAGCTTCGTGTACTTCAGATCCATCAAAAACACCGCACCCTGAGAGAACCTGTTCAATTATCAAAACCATAAACATTTGCACATGTGTACAAATCTTTTCTTGTGCCCTTTACTGCACACCCCCCCCCTCCCACCCCCCTAGCTGTTCCTGCCCCTTACACTCTCCCTTACCTGTCTCTTAGACCCTCTTCTTACCCTTAAGCGCCATGCAATAAACCACCTATAGTCACGCCGTCTCACTGACTTTCAGTCTATCACGAACAAACAAGACTTGCATGCACACGCACACTGAACGACACATACCACAGCCACGCATGCTGATGGGGAGCCGTTTGTTTCAAAATTCGATGCCATTACTGTAGGTTATGGACACTAGTAGTATATGATCCACAGGGACTGTGAACGTGTTGCATTCCAATGTTATACCCACCCACCCGGTGCCGTGGGAGTGATTCAACGGCGGCGGATGGGAAGTATGGATAAGTAAGATATTTAGCTTACTGAGATAGAAACAAAAATAGCTAGCTTTTATAAGGAGTCATTTGCCTCTCCACCCTGCAGCTTGCTCTCGAAAAAAAAAAAAAAAAAACCTTTCTAGTGAAACATGCATACAGACTATTAAATTTATATTTTAATTCCGATCGGATCCGCCACCAGAATTAACTCGTTCCCAGCACGTATTTTTTCATAACCACGTAACTACACGGTTACCCAAAGCAGGTATGAGGCGGACATAATTTCCAATAAAATCCAATGGTATCCAGAACAAGGTCTGTAAATTTTAGGAAATTAAGCCCGCCCCACGACTAAATCACCTTTGCGTAGCGGACCTGATTCAAACACGTAGAAAATTGGCCGTGTATCATGTAAATATTAATTGCTGTGCATTTTTCTGTGAGCCTATGGTTGACAAGAGACAGAGTTGATTCCAGAACCCAAGGAATTCATCCGCAGCTAGGACGTTTACCGAGACTGGCCCAAACTCCTCGACCACACGCGTGCATGAGAGACAACGTCGGGGGGGGGGGGGGGGGGGGGGGGGGAAGGGGGTTACCGGGGACCCTCCCTATCTGCTACCGCCTCTTACACTCATACTGCCTCTACTCTCTTGGCTCTATTGTAAATATTCCACCTTTAACCCTGTCACGTGCAACAGGCATCACTGAGCAACGCACAAGCACATACCACCGCCACGCTGCTTTCAATAGCCGCTGAATTCGCGAACAGTCTGGATCCAAGATTTCTCAACAAAGCCATTCCAACGACGTCAATTACTTGGGGTATTTTTCTACAACATGACGTAATAAGGATTTATATTTGGTGTTAGGGTTAACGTGCACAGTGAATATGTATCCAGGCAGGCCAGGCGTGCTTGCAGCCTACTGCCAAATAATTATATCCTGTAGGGGGGTGGCTGCGATCCACGCAAATAGTAAATAAGCCTTGATCCCTTAGATCACCATGCCATCACCTGCAAGTGTGGAGGGGATGTGGTATAGCCTTGACATGCACAACAAGTTAAGGGATGTGCTTGCAGAAACATGCTGCAGGGGACCATTTACCAGTAATGTCACCTCTGACCATAGTCATTCCCACCCTGCTGATCACAGTGAGTCCCCTGGACCATGGGGGGTGAGGAGGCTATCACAGTCCCATGGACCATGGGGTGAGGAGGATATCTGTGTGAATGTATAAATACTTAATTAATATTACAATTAAAAATAATGGTAATGTGATATTAATACTGGTTGTCTATATCTCCTACATCTATTTCTTTCTCCATCTCTCTCTCTCCCTCAGTTCCGAACTCATTTGGTTTTGTTGTAACAACATAAAGGCACATATGTACACACACACACACACTCCATACACACATCCCTACCACCTAGGGTGCTCCACATGTGCAATAAAAATAAATACAAAAATAATAATAATAATAATAATAATAAAAAGAAGGAACACTATGTCCATGGATGGGCTGGCTCATTTCATAGCACATCAGGTGGCAGCTGGTACAGCCTGTAAGGGAAGATAGGTTTTAATTTAATGCTAACCTAAAAAAAGCAGACAAGCAAAACATTAAACGTACTCCATTGGTGTGCTAATATATCAAATTACCTAATGCAAATTTGTACCTTTTTTTTTGTGGCATCTAAAATTGGTACCTATTCTGACATCACATACACACACACACACACACACACACACAAACATGCACACATACACACAACACAACAACACACCTTGGAAGAGCCTTGGGTAACGCAGATTGCACTTCAATGCCGTTCTTCTTGGCCACATAAAAGAGGCTCCCATCTTTCCTGATGGTGTTGATGGCAGTTCTCAGCAGACGAGGGGGGAGGCCGTGACACCTGGTGAGGACCATGCCCTGCGAGAGGCTGCAACTCAGCTGGGAGTACAGGGACCCACTATTGCACACGTTAACCCTCAGCGCACCGAGCCGCGTTGCCAGCTCTGCCGCAATGGCCAGCTGCCCCACCCCCTGCTTCAAGGGTTGGTGGATGGCCACATCCAACTGGCGAACTAGGCTGTCGATGGCGTTAAGGGGTCGGTTTATCTGGGCAATGGCCAGAACTCTGGCATCGTTGTCCTTGGGAAGCTGGGACTTGCTTAGCACAAAGTTGCGCATGGAGCGATAGTAATCTTGCATGGTGGTGAAGGCACAGATGTCCAAATTGGTCTCGAACTCCAACTTGGCCAACTTGGTCTTCAAGTCTGACTTGGTCTCCAAGTCCAACCTGGTCTCCGAGTCCAACTTGACCAACTTGGTCTCCAAGTCCAACTTGGTCTCCAAGTCCGACTTGGTCTCCAAGCCTGACTTGGCCAACTTGGTCTCCAAGTCCAACTTGGTCTTCAAGTCTGACTTGGTCTTCAAGTCCGACTTGATCTTCAAATCCAACTTGTCCAACTTGGTCTTCAAGTCCAACTTGATCTCCAAGTCCGACTTGTTGCTTTCGACAAAAGCTGAGGAGTGAAGGTAACATGGGTAGGTTAAAAAGGCCTGGTAGGTTAAAAAGGCCTCCTGAGGTGTGAAGGTAACATGGGTAGGTTAAAAAGGCCTCCTGAGGTATGAAGGTAACATGGGTAGGTTAAAAAGGCCTCCTGAGGTGTGAAGGTAACATGGGTAGGTTAAAAAGGCCTCCTGAGGTGTGAAGGTAACATGGGTAGGTTAAAAAGGCCTCCTGAGGTGTGAAAGTAACATGAGTAGGTTAAAGGCCTCCTCACTCAGTCTTTTTTCCACTTTTCCTCCTCCCCTCACCTTTGAACCTCACGTGTTTGAATCTCCTTTCTTGAACCACCTCCCCCTCACCTTTGAACCTTTCCCTATCCTCCCTCACCTTTGAACCTTTCCTCTCCTCCCCACCTCACGTTTGAACCTTTCCTCTCCTCCCCACCTCACATTTGAATCTCCTCCCTCACCTTTGAACTCACCCTCCCTCACATTCCACCAATACCTCTCCTCCCCCTTCTATGTGCTCTTGGAGCTTCTTCAACTCCTCCTCCCTTCACCCTCCCACATTCTCCACCGATACCTCTCCTCCCCCTCCCTTCTATGTGTTCTTGGAGCAAACCCAACACCCAATCTTTTGTAAAGCCCCCCCCCCCCCCCCCCCCCCCCCTGAAATCCACATGACAACCCTCCTCCCCAGTCTCACAACTTACATGAATGAAAGAGGACTGGGCATACAGAGATACCCTCGGCAGAGAACACAGCCTCTGGTAGGTTTTTGTGGAAGAAGGTGGGGAGGGAGATGGTGACATGAACGCCTGCCCTGTTGCCACTCAGAGAGACCACTGGAAATTCAGCTACAGGTACATGGAGTGGTGTGCATGAAACAACGTGTTGACCAATTCCTGTATGCAACACTACCACCTACGTTATCACACACAACACACACACATACAACACACACACACATACACACATGCACAGTGAATGGTTGCATTATCACAAACTACATCTGAAACCACACCCATTTAATCAATCCCGCAAACCACACCCATTTAACCAATTCCCCAAAGAGCATAGTATGGGTTTACATGTATAAACACAGAGCTCCATATCCACTCACCCACATACACTCACATACACATTCTCACTCACCACTGGTTTCAGTTTCGCTGACATGCAAGGTGATGTTCCGTATCTGCGGGAGAAGGGCCTCCATGTCCTTAAGCGCCACCATCCCCTCCACTTTGGTTGCCATGGTGCACTCGAGGTACACCAACACGCCCTTATTCACTATCAGCTGAAGCCACAACTCGCTACCCTCCTCGTTCGACTTGTACTCGGCCCATGGGTTCAGGACACGCTTCACGGCAGCCTGGAGGTGGTTTGCAAAGCTGGTGGCGATGGCCGTGAGACAGTGGGCAAAGAGTTTGTCCATTATCTGGAGTACCTCCAGGTCTTTTGGAGGAGAAAGGGGGGGGGGGGGAGGAGGAGGTGCATGTGTGAGGGAGGAATTTGGGATGGATGTGTGGGAGTGTGAGAAGGAATTGGGATGTGTTGTGTACGAGTATTGTGAGTGCTAGTCTGAGATGCACAAAGACATTCACTTACTGTCACAGAGGCAAACTGAAATTTTTAAACACAAAAGGAGCTCTATCAGAGTGAGAGTGAGAGAGAGAGAGATATATATGAAAGTGGTGAACCATTTATGTGTAAGAGAGAAAGGGTCAGTGCATCTCCAAAGCAAATGAACTGTCCCCCATCCACCCCATGTGTATATGAGCCCAGCCTGCACCCAGGCCACGCCCCTGTTGCATACCTTTGGTGTACTGCTGAATTTTGTCCAAGTGTTTCTTGACAATAGCTGTCAGAGAATCACAATCCTCCAGTTCTACCTCGTAGGCCATCTCATTCAGTGTGTGCTTCAGGTCAGTGATGACCTCTGATGTGGGGTGTGCGAGGGAGAAGAGGTGGGTGTGACACTGGTCATCCACTGCTAACCAACTATTTCATGCATTGTTCCTCTTACTATCCACCTCTCCTTCCCCTCTCCATCCGTCACCTCCCTGTACCCTTTCCGCCTTCCCCTCCCTTTCTAGCCTCCCCCTTTTCACCCCTCACTTCCCACTTCCAACCCTCACTTCCCCCTTCCACCTCTCACCTTCCCCTTTTCACCCTCACCTCCTCCTTTCAACACATCTTCCTCTCAACTAAAACACTCACCATTGTGAGGTCTTGGGGCCAAAGACTCTGTTCCCTCCAAAATGCTCAACAGCTGTTTGTCCTCCAGCAAGTTTTGATATGATGATATCTTTTGTGTGTGGGGCAAGTGGGTATGCGAGAGTGTATGTGTGTGGGGCATGTGGGTGTGTATGTGTGTGGGTATGCGAGTGTATGTGTGTGGGGGCATGTGAGTGTGTGTATGTGTGTGGGGGCATGTGAGTGTGTGTATGTGTGTGGGGGCATGTGAGTGTATGTGTGTGGGGTATGTCAGTGTGTGTGGGGGCATGTGAGTGTGTATGTGTGCGGGGGCATGTGAGTGTGTACGTGTGTGGGGTATGTGAGTGTGTATGTGTGTGGGGGTATGTGAGTGTGTATGTGTGTGGGGGCATGTGAGTGTGTACGTATGTGGGGGTATGTGAGTGTGTATGTGTGTGGGGGTATGTGAGTGTGTATGTGTGCGGGGGCATGTGAGTGTGTATGTGTGTGGGGCATGTGGGTATGCACATCCATTATTCACATACTAAATGGTACCACACACTACAAAGCAACTGATTCTTCCTTGATTCTGGCTTCACTTTAAATCACAACAACATTCAATATTGCCTTTAATTCTAACTATCCTACCCTAGGAACAATCAGATAACCCACACACACACACATGCACACATATAATACGTACACACATCCCAAAAAGAAGGGGAGTGTCTAAAGATGCAATGGTTTTAGATTAGGGAATTGAAACAAAAATATGCTCCTAGGTACAAGCCTTCCCAGGTACAAGCCTTCCTAGGTACAAGCCTTCCTAGGTACAAGCCTTCCTAGGTACAAGCCTTCCTAGGTACAAGCCTTCCTAGGTACAAGCCTTCCTAGGTACAAGCCTTCCTAGGTACAAGCCTTCCTAGGTACAAGCCTTCCTAGGTACAAGCCTTCCTAGGTACAAGCCTTCCTAGGTACAAGCCTTCCTAGGTACAAGCCTTCCTAGGTACAAGCCTTCCTAGGTACAAGCCTTCCTAGGTACAAGCCTTCCTAGGTACAAGCCTTCCTAGGTACAAGCCTTCCTAGGTACAAGCCTTCCTAGGTACAAGCCTTCCTAGGTACAAGCCTTCCTAGGTACAAGCCTTCCTAGGTACAAGCCTTCCTAGGTACAAGCCTTCCTAGGTACAAGCCTTCCTAGGTACAAGCCTTCCTAGGTACAAGCCTTCCTAAGTACAAGCCTTCCTAGGTACAAGCCTTCCTAGGTACAAGCCTTCCTAGGTACAAGCCTTCCTAGGTACAAGCCTTCCTAGGTACAAGCCTTCCTAGGTACAAGCCTTCCTAGGTACAAGCCTTCCTAGGTACAAGCCTTCCTAGGTACAAGCCTTCCTAGGTACAAGCCTTCCTAGGTACAAGCCTTCCTAGGTACAAACCTTCCTAGGTACAAGCCTTCCTAATGAAATAAAGTACTTCTATGGGATGTGTGTATCAGTAGTATAGATGATTGCGCAAGCCACCGTTGCCATGGAGATGTACCCAAAGGCTGCCAGGTTATCTAATATAGCCAGCAGACAGAACATTGTCCTCCTATTCATATCGAAACTCACCTGCGACAGGGCAGGTAATGCAGGTGTAGTGCCCAGGGGGTTAAGACGGTATCTATTTTAAAGCTCTATTCACTCGCACACCCTCCCCACCACCACAATCACCTTCCCCCTCCCCACTACCACCATCACCTTCCCCTCCCCACCACCACCATCACCTTCCCCTCCCCACCACCACCATCACCTTCCCCTCCCCACCACCACCATCACCTTCCCCTCCCCACCACCACCATCACCTTCCCCCTCCCCACCACCACCATCACCTTCCCCCTCCCCACCACCACCATCACCTTCCCCCTCCCCACTACCACCATCACCTTCCCCTCCCCACCACCACCATCACCTTCCCCCTCCCCACCACCACAATCACCTTCCCCCTCCCCACCACCACCATCACCTTCCCCCTCCCCACCACCACAATCACCTTCCCCTCCCCACCACCACCATCACCTTCCCCTTCCCCACCACCACCATCACCTTCCCCTCCCCACCACCACCATCACCTTCCCCTCCCCACCACCACCATCACCTTCCCCTCCCCACCACCACCATCACCTTCCCCTCCCCACCACCACCATCACCTTCCCCCTCCCCACCACCACCATCACCTTTCCCTCCCCACCACCACCATCACCTTCCCCCTCCCCACAGACCCACCTTTTTCACCAGTTCGTCAGTAGCCAGTTTTATCATTGGTCTGGTGTTCACCACGGTATCCATACGACTGCGTCTGGCGAACATTGGTGAGTTGAGAGGGCTGGCATTGGGCGTGAGGTCATCAATGCTCTCCAACAGAGGGTTTTGGGGAAAGGAGAAGGACTGCTCTGCAGACATGCTCAGTATACTCATACGCAGCTGTGCTTTCAGGTGGTCATCGGCCATGGGGGTGGGGTCTGGCTGGCTACCCATGAGCTGTCCCTGCAATCTTTGTGTGGGTAGGGGTGTGTGATTGGGATGGGGGGGGGGGGAGGTACATGCTGTGAGCTCTGGTCAGACATTGCATACATACACGCATACTTCCCACGCACACACATACACACACATACACAGCATAAACACAAACACATACATACATACATACATACATACATACATACATACATACATACATACATACATACACATACACATACACACATAGATACATACATACATACATACATATAAACATACATACATACATACACATACACATACACACATAGATACATACATACATACATACATACATACATACATACATACATACATGCATACATACATACATACATACATACATACATGCATACATGCATACATACATACATACATACATACATACATACATACATACATACCTACCTACATGTACATACCTGTTAATAACTTCATGCTGCTTAACAAGATTATTCATCCTCATCTCCACTTCAGCCACCATTTTCCTCCTGTCTTGTGCCTTCTGAAAGGCTGCGACATGTTCATCCTGTGATACAGTGAGTATAGGGTATATGTAGGGGTGTGTAAGTGTACGTGTGAAGGTGTGTGTAGGTGTGTAGATGTGTGGGTGTGTACACAGGTGTGCAGGTGTGTAGGTGTGTTTACAAGTGACAAGTGCATGTGTGGGTGTGTAAAAGTGCTTACGGAAATAGGTACTTTTTTGGAAAGCTCTATCTCTATTGATTCCTTAGCAGGAATAGCCATGGTGGTTATGTAGTAGTTGGTGTGGTCCTTCAGTGTTGGTGTGTGGTTGGAAGAGGAAGCTGCTTCTTCCGTCTCTTCACCTCCTGTTGAAGGTGTGTGTGTGTATGTGTGTATAAGTGTGAGTGCATGTGTGTATAAGTGTGGGTGCATGTGTGTATGTGTGTGAGTGCATGTGTGTATAAGTGTGGGTGCATGTGTGTATGTGTGTGGGTGCATGTGTGTATAAGTGTGGGTGCATGTGCTGCTGATAGCCAACGTCAGTGGACACACATGATGGGATTGTTGATGTTACTAAGGCTGTTGGGTGGCTGTTGTACCTGTGTCATCTTTATCCCTTTTTGTGTGTGTTGCATGCACATCCATTAAGTGTGGGTACATGTGTGTGGGGTTTGGTTCCCCCCCCCCCCCCCCCCCACTCCCCTCCTCCCCTTCCATTATAATATAAATGTAACATTTTAAGGTTAAGCGGTGCCTTTCTCACCTGCATGAGGGTTCACAGGTCTCGGGCTGGCCACAGTGACCATGATGGTGTGCAGGTTGGTAGGGCAGACGTCCACAGCTGGGCTGTATGTGGTGCCGTAAGGCTTGTATGAGGGGTACCTGACCCCGACCTGTAGCTGTGTGTGGGTCTGAAGTGTGTGGGTGGGAGTGAGAGACCGTAGTTAATTATGATTAATGCCTCTCTTGATTAGTGAGGGAGGAGGGTGGGGTGGAGTGGGGATGGGAGAGGGAGGTTAAAAAAGGGTGAGGTGCATACACGTTTGTACTGCGTAGCCATGGTCTTGAGCTCTGAGAGGTAATCGTTGAACTTGGGGTCCTTCACTTTAGCCTTCAAGATGTCTGCATGAACCTGCTCTGCTTCGTCCTTGTACAGCTTCATGAGCTGGTGTGTGGGGGGGAGAGGAGGAGGGGGAGCAAGAGGGAGGGGAGGTGGGGAGGAGGGGGAGGGGAGGGAAGGAGGGAGGGGAGGGGAGCAAGGAGAGAGAGGAGGGGAGAGGAGGGGGGGAGAGGAGGGGGGGGAGAGGAGGGGGAGGAGGGGGGGAGGAAGGAGGGAGTTACCAGTAAGCCATATATCACCTGTGTCCACTGTCACTGTTCCAACATGGAATTCACTCACCAGTGCTGGCACATGGAATGTGTAGGGTGACTCCAGTGTCCACTCAAACACCTCAATTGGAATCTCGTCTGTGCTGTCGTAGCGGTAAGCTGTGAACTGCTCCATTCTTCCAAACCCAATCTTCAGAGGCACCTTGGCCACGCCCGCCCTTTGCTTTGAATCTGCTAGGCATTTCTTTATGGCGACCACGACCAGCTCGTGATTGGCGTGAACCATTTCCTCATCTCCCACCTGAGGGTGGAGAGGGTGGGACATAAGAGGGATGGTGAGGGTGGAGAGGGGTTTGGTCCTCACCTTCAGTATGCAGGACCCTGGTATGATGCCAGCCTGAGCTGAGACGGAGTCTGCATGAGGAGGGGAGGTGGAGAGGAGGTGGTGGAGAGGAGGGGTGGGAGGGAGGTGGAGAGGAGGGGTGGGAGGGAGGTGGAGAGGAGGGGTGGGAGGGAGGTGGAGAGGAGGGGTGGGAGGGAGGTGGAGAGGAGGGGGTGGGAGGGAGGTGGAGAGGAGGGGTGGGAGGGAGGTGGAGAGGAGGGGTGGGAGGGAGGTAGAGAGGAGGGGGTGGGAAGGAGGTAGAGAGGAGAGATGAGAGGGAGGTGGAGATAGGAGAGGAGACATATGCCATCAGGTTATGTATCCAGGTGGTCTAACCCTTGTCCACATCGCTAATGACAACAGGGGCCCCGCCCCTCAGTTGGAATCCCATGCCAGTTTCAGTGGGGACCAAAGTTGTATACAGGTGGTTGTTCTTGAGTACGGTGATGTGTACAGGAGCTTTAATTTTGTGCTGTGCATCTATTAGAGATTGGGCCTCTGCCAGTGGGGAATCCATGACGTAATGTCTATTGATGGCGACAATGATCTGCCCTATGGATGCCCCAAAGAGCTAGAGGGAGGGGAGGAGAGGGAGGGGAGGAGAGGGAGGAGAGGAGAGGAGAGGGAGGGGAGGAGAGGGAGGGGAGGAGAGGGAGGGGAGGAGAGGGAGGAGAGGAGAGGGAGGGGACAAGAGGGAGGGGAGGAGAGGGAGGGGAGGAGAGGGAGGGGAGAGGGAGGGGAGGAGAGGGAGGGGAGGAGAGGGAGGGGAGGAGAGGGAGGGGAGGAGAGGGAGGGGAGGAGAGGGAGGAGAGGAGAGGGAGGGGAGGAGAGGGAGGGGAGGAGAGGGAGGGGAGGAGAGGGAGGGGAGGAGAGGGAGGAGAGGAGAGGGAGGGGAGGAGAGGGAGGGGAGGAGAGGGAGGGGAGGAGAGGGAGGGGAGAGGAGGGAGGGGAGAGGGAGGGGAGGAGAGGGAGGGGAGGAGAGGGAGGGGAGGAGAGGGAGGGGAGAGGAGGGAGGGGAGGAGAGGGAGGGGAGGAGAGGGAGGGGAGGAGTGATGGGAGAGGTTAGGGTGAGAGACTGTACAGCAACAAGAGAGCACACAAGAAAAGGGTGGAGGAGGAGAAGGGAAGCAGGAGAAGGGAGGAGGAGGGGGAGGAGAAAGGGAGGAGGAGGGGGAGGAGAAAGGGAGAAGGAGGAGGGGAGGAGGGGGTACAACACACTGCTCACCTGGACATCAGAAGTGATGGACCTAATTTTGATCGGATCAAATCCAGCTAGTTCAATACCGTAGCCTTCTTGGGAATAGGGGATCTGTGTGTGTGTGTGTGTGTGTGTGTGTGTGTGTGTGTGTGTGTGTGTGTGTGTGTGTGTGTGTGTGTGTGTGTGTGTGTGTGTGTGTGCATGTGTGTGTGTGTGTGGGGAGAGGGGAACATTATTACTAAAGCTTGCATTACTTTGCTGTCTTTGATACATGCCCTGCTGACCAATACCATGTTAGCAGGGCATTAATATGTTACACTTATAAGGCCTCTGGATTGGTGTGGGTTGGTTGGCGGGGTGCCTATAATTCCAGTTACGCTGCTATGGTTTTAGTTACGCTGCTATGGTTTTAGTTATGTTGCTATGATTTTAGTTATCAGCACAAGTACAGCTACATGCACGTCCTTCCTCCTGGTCACTAATATGAATCCACTTGTCACATGTCATATTCACCGCCACATGACGCAGTATGTGAAGTTTACCATAACACACGTCTGAAATGCTTGTTTGTGAACTGCCAGCACATAGTCAAGAATTCATAACTATCGGTGCCTCCAAGTCTCCCTCCCCCTCCTCCCTCCTCCTCCTCCTCCCACTCCTATTAACATCCTCACCCACCGTGAATGTGAAGGCAACAAGAAGCTGAAACCTGCTGAACTCTGGTCGGGTAACAACAGTCTTCTTTTCTCCTCCACCGTGCCCATCATCAGCTGTAAACCTGTAGTGGATCTTCCCATCCTTGAAACCCTGTGCATCACTCACTGTGTGCATAACACACATACACACACACACACACACACACACACACACACACACACACACACACACACACACACACACACACATAAACAGTTTATTGTTGGTTAAATGGCCTTCCATTGAAATGGCACAACCAGTACGCGTACCATGTCTGATGACGTTAGTGGCAAAGAGGTCCTGACCTAGCTGCACTCCCTCCTCGCGGGTCTCTACGTCCTTCTCCTCCAGCAGCCAGTCCAGCAACTTACGAGCACTGATGTGACACTTGTTCTGCTCGTGGCTGTTGGGACACTCACCGTGGTAGACAGCTGGGAGCGGCTAGGATCCCTCCCTTACCTCCCACCCCAACAGTTCTGCAATGATCTTACCAACCCACCCCTCCACCTCCTCCCTCCATTCCCTACCCCTCTGGTCTATCTCTTCCAATCCTACCTTATCAAAGAGTGGAACTGCCCATGTAGTCTAACATACAACATCAGTCCCTGCATATGGACACATAGATGGTTGAGAGAAACCCCAACAGATGTCACCATCACACTTACCCTTGAGACAAGATCTGCCGTCTCATACTTTGCCCTAAATGTCCTGTCATCATAACGAAACCTGTAGACAAGGTCGCTGTTTTTGAACTGGTGCTTGTCCTGAACTATTTTGATGAGAAAAGCGCCAGAAGTCAAACAACAAACAGCTTTTCACCTAATATACCCCTTACCATGGTGAATGACACCACTTTCCACCAGGGCCTGGCCAAAAATAATGCCTTCATCCTTGTCCGCCACTTCTTTGTTCACTATCAGCCACTCCACCAGCTCCTCCCCCGTGAAGGAGAGGGGATAGGTCCTCAGCATGATCTTGTGGTCCCTCAGGAGCTCCCTGGTGACCAGCAGCTTGTCGTGTATCTTCCTCCCCTTCTCCCTCACCACAATATGGGTGTCATTGGCGATGCCAGCTTCCAGACCTGTTGACACGCCAAGTCAACACAGGGCCAGGTGGTGGACACACCCACACACACACACACACACACACACACACATACACACACATACACACACACACACACACACACATACACACACACACACACACACACACACACACATACACACACACACACACACATATACACACACACACATACACACACACACACGCACACACACACACACATGCACACACATACACACACACACACATACACACACACACGCACACACACGCACACACACACACACGCATACACACACACACACACGCACACACACACACACACACACACGCACACACACACACACACACACACACACACACACACACACACACAAGTTCCAGTGTTATGTGCTTACGTTTCCTCTTCTCCTTCAGCTTCCTCAAGGCTTCCATCCATTGCTGTTTGTCATCGGCTGTCCTGGCAACCAGTACAAACCACTTGTTCTTGGCAATGTTGTGGACTTTCCAGCTGTTGGTGACGGTGATGCCATTGGTATGGAAGTCAGCTGCAGTGGAGGGAGGAGGTGAGAAGAGAGAAAGGAGAGGGGAAGGTGGGAGTGGGAGGGAACGTGTTCTTAGCCATGCATTATGTGGCAACTTGAACACATGGAGCATTACAAGCACAAGGAGATTGTGTACACACACACACACATACATACACACACACATACACACACACACAGGAGGTACAGAGAGACACAGTCGAAAGCATACATGTGCCATCTTCTATGCTTTCAAAGTCCAGGTTTTCAACAGGAATACGTCCACGAAATGACAGAGATTTGTTCCTGTGATGAGAGGGGGGCCAAGGGAAGGAAGGGATGGAGGGGGCCAAGGGGGTCAAGGGAAGGAAGGGATGGAGGGGGCCAAGGGGGTCAAGGGAAGGAAGGGATGGAGGGGGTCAGGGAAGGAAGGGGATGGAGGATAGGTGATGGTGGGTAGGGGATGTGGGGGGTAGGGATGGGGGGTAGGGATGGGGGGTAGGGATGGTGGGTAGGGGATGTGGGAGGGGGGGCAGGCAGAATAAAAGGTTAACTAACTGTCTCCCCCCCACCACCTCCATTATACTCACATCATACTCTTCTTGCAGTAAACGAGCAGGTTATCAAAAAGATAGAACATGCGTTCCTGTGAGTTGCCAGCTGAGATCTTTATGAGGGCTCCCTCTCTGATCAGCTCGTTGCAAGTGTCCACCACGTTGCACCCCTCCCACCCCTCCATGGTGTTCTGAAGGTCGGCAATCTTCTCAAGCTTCTCGACCCTCCGCTTGGCCTCATTGATGACGCTGCAGTGCTCCCTCATCATGGCCAAGGCTTGCTTTGTGTTCTCATGGTCGGGGTGACCCTGAGGAGTGTACTTGAGCAGCTCCTGCAAGGGCAGGATGTGTGTGTGTGTGTGTGTGTGTGTGTGTGTGTGTGTGTGGACAGGATGTGTGTGTGTGTGTATGTGTGGAGATGACACGAGGTAATGTAGGCCCTGCAAAAAAGTGGGATTCTCACCAAAAACTAAATTAGTTGGCGAAAAGGTTATTATTATTTTTAAAACCTTCTCCAAAGGATGCAAGCTTGCATATCTTGCCATGGGAGGAGGGCATTGGTTAAGTAAAAGCTCTCTAAGTCATTGCTTTTGTTTCAGATTGGTGTTGCCACATATCTTGGTGGTGGGTTAGTCGGAGTGGTAAGCTGTTATAATATACATTGCTTGTTTTTTTTTCAAGAGCCAAAGTAAGTTGCTTTTCCAAAATTCCACCCCACCCCACCCCACACCCACTCTCAGTTTTGATGCCATACCCACAAGTCCCCCCCCCCCTTACCCTAAATAGCAGTGGGTACTTGCATATTCGCTGGATAGGCTTGAACACATAGGAGCTTAGGTCCTCATCACTGTGACCTCCTAGCAGAAATACACCCTGGTGGGAGGAAGGAGGGTGAGAGGTAGTGAAAGTGGGTCTATACCAGTCATATTTGCTGCAGAAGAAGTTGCCCTCACATACATGACATACAGTGTCCTTACCACAAAGAACGCTTTAACCTTTGGCTCTGTGTCCAATTCATAAAGAACCTTCTGGGACTGCTCGTTATTTTCACCGTACTTTTTATAGACGTCAAATTTTTCTCGCTGCAAATGGGAGTAAAAACGTAGTTTGGTCGCGGTTGAAAGGGGTGCGAAGTGTTTGTGTGCGTGCGTATGTGTATGTGTGCGCGCGAGCTGCGTGTGTGCGTATGTGTGTGTGTGTGTGTGTGTGTGTGTGTGTGTGTGTGTACGCGCAGCTTACGATAGTGAGGTAACAGCCCGCTATTGGCGTGTCGTACGACAGTGGGCTTGCGCAAGTCTTGTCGAGAACTTCTACCAGATCCTCGTGCATCGCCGTAATCTCCTCGATGTTACAGAACAGGGTGTTGATCTTCTCATAGGTAAGGGGATTCTCGCCCTTGGTCTCTGCATCTTGTGCCGCCTTTTCTCTCGCTTTCTCCAAGATTTGCTGAAGCGGTTACCCCCCGCAAAGAAAGAAACGCGAGATGAGATGTGAGCCCTTTTTTTTTTTAATCGACCGACGCCCCCCTCCACCGCCTCCCTCCTCACAGCACGGGACAAAGCTGCGGCACTTCCCCCCTCCCCCTCCACTTCTCCCTCGCAGCCTAGCGCCACTCTATATACTTTCCTTTGCCACACACCTACCGTGAAGAACTGGATCTTCTTGGTATAGTCCTTCTCAGTATCGTATATCTCCTTGACCACATGCGCGCGGAACCTCTTCGTCTTTTCGTCCACCGCCATCATCAGCAAAATGTCTAATTATATTCACGAGTTCGTTTTGTTGTTTAATTTAAATTTTTTTTATTTTTTAAAAAACAAGAAAGTTGTAATACACGGATGGCCAGCCACCTGCTGCGAATGGTATTGGTCGACAACACCTTACGCAAGCAACAAACACAAAAAAAAAAAGTTTAACAGCTAGGTCGTAACAGGAACACAACAACAGTGTGAAGGTTAGTTGCACAGTGCTACAGGTAGGTCATCTCCAGTTCCTCTTCCTCTTCGCCCAGGTTCGCTGAGCCCGCCAGTTCCTTGATCTCCAGGCTCTCCTGCTTAAGTCTCAGTGCCGCTATGGATGTTGCAAGGAGATACCTATTGGGTATGACGTGCACTGACGTCAAGCGACCACACCCACTTGTATTACAAGTACACATAATACAGCTGCAAATTTTAGGAACAACTTGTCTGCCATTTTTACCTGTGCTTCTGGGTCGTGACACCCATGTCAGTGAGCCTCTCCTCGCTTAGACGCAGTAACGAAGGTCCTGTTATATGGTGTTGGTGGACAAAGAGGGTATTGAGACAAGACAGGACACACCAGAAGTGCATCACCCCACCCACCCTCATCATCACCCCACATCACCCCACCCACCCTCATCATCACCCCACATCACCCCACCCACCCTCATCATCACCCACCCACCCTCATCATCGCCCCACATCACCCCACCCACCCTCATCATCACCCCACATCACCCCACCCACCCTCATCATCACCCCACATCACCCCACCCACCCTCATCATCACCCCACATCACCCCACCCACCCTCATCATCACCCCACCCACCCTCATCATCGCCCCACATCACCCCACCCACCCTCATCATCACCCCACATCACCCCACCCACCCTCATCATCACCCCACATCACCCCACCCACCCTCATCATCACCCCACATCACCCACCCACCCTCATCATCACCCCACATCACCCCACCCACACTCGTCATCACCCCACATCACCCACCCACCCTCATCATCACCCCACATCACCCCACCCACACTCTGTCATCACCCCACATCACCCACCCACCCTCATCATCACCCCACATCACCCCACCCACACTCGTCATCATCACCATTACATTCAGCAGTACCTGTTACATCATGAGTGGCAAAATTAGTGGAATAGAGGGAGTGAAGTCCTGGGTTGAGTTGTTTGAGCCACGTCCTAACATCATTGCAGCTCCATTCACGGACTGATGGTGAATGACAGAAGGGTAAAACACACACATCACTTCACCCTCAAACTACCAGGTACACCTCCATTTCCCCCCCCCCCCTCCCCGTGGGTTACACAGGTACCTCATTCATTCTTCCCCTTTCCTCTTCACAACTCACCACAGTTTGATAGGTGCCTACATGCAGTTTCAATACTCGCCACATTTCCGACCTCCACATCCGCTGGCGACTTTTGGGGCTGGGCGGGAAGAGCCCCCGTACCGCCGTCCTTCTTGCGCTGTCGCATAATGACGTCAGAAGAAGAGGTTTTGGAGACCCCCGTCTTGTCGGACATGGTGTGCGTAATGGGAGGGTGTAGAATGCCTGAGGTGGGCTGAGACGTGGACGGAAAGAACTGGCTCGCTTTTGTGGGGGACTTGCTCGGACTCGACCCGCACGTCGTCATGTTGGCATTCAACGTCGCTGGCGGCGGTTTATTCGGCGAAAGCTTAGCCGACTGCGCAACGTCCCCAGGACCTTCCTTATTAGCCGGCGTCACCTTCCGGGGTACGTACGTCAGCGAGTCGTCCCTCGAGAAATCCAGCAGAGGGTCGCGAAGGCTCACCCCCTCGCCCTCCTCCTCCTCTTCCTCTTCGCCGCTCGAGTCAGGCGGGGAGGCGAGGGAGTCGCTATCGTACAGCTCCAGCAGCACCGTCTGCTGTTCCTCCTCGTCCGTCTTCAGGGACTGGAGCACCCCCATCGCCGCCTGCTGCGCCCCGCTCAGTGCACTCGCGTACTTTGCCTGTTCCGCGGCAACTGTGTTGCCCGCGATGTGAGGAAGGACAGCAAACAACACACACATATATAACATCTCTGGTATTAGAGCATAAAGATAACGGACCTAACTTGGAGTCGATTGTTTTACTGTCCAACTGTCCAAAAAGAACGATCCATCAGAAAAACGAAAAACGTCATGAAAATAATGTCAATACTGATATAACGCGCGCGCGCGCACACACACACACACACACACACACACACACACACACACACACACACACACACACACACACACAGCGTGGTTGGTGCATGTGTGTGCTACCTTCGTCTGCACCGCTATCAATGCTCTTCGTCTCTCGACGTCCGTGGCGGGCACAGGTCGCGGCCTCGCCACGCACACTGTCAGGCCCCTCCCCCCGTACTGGTTAAGGATAGACAGGACGTCGTCGGTGCTTGACAGGAGGACGTCCACACTGTTGATCTTCACGATGTAGTCTCCCACTATCACTCCGCCATGTTCTGCTACCGAGCCCGTCGCTACGTCGGTTACGACGGGCGGAGAGTTCCCTCGGATATCCAACCCGTACTTGCCCGCGGGTGCAGGCTGTACTGTGAGTGAGCTTGGAAGGGAAAAAAACGTGACGGGCAAAAATCACAAGCGGTGAGGACTCACTGCAGTGTTACTTGAAGCGAGGTGTTCCTCTTGGGCTCCGACATTTTACCTAATATACATATAATATAAAAGTACCTAATTAAGAATGCTCCTTGTTTATAGGCGTGCCGCACGTGATTTATTGTGTTATGAATAGCAGTAGCCCATGTCATCAAGCTAGCCAGGTTCCTCGAGAAATTAACTTGGGCCTCATCGGCCGTGACAGCCTCGTCGAGGGCCACGTGGAGGACCTCGGCTAGGTACTTTAGTTAATTAATTAGGTTCACATTTTTGTTTAATTTCCCATTAAAAAAAAAAGAAAAGTAAATTTGATTCGAATTTTCATTGAAAATATTAGGGTCTCAAACATCAATCTTTAGGCGTTAAATAATGTACGCAGAATGATTGGAACGGTACAATAAAATTAACGGTTGTGCTTACCTTGTTCCAGTGTAGTTCACATACAATAGGCCACACGTATAATGTGCATCTAATTCATCAATATACAACTCTCCATGAAATCCACCAAAATGTGTCGTTTGAAATACCTTCTTCTCCGTGTTTCAATAGCTAGCAGTGATACTAGACTTTGAGGAACATTTAACAGAAGTTATGTGAACATCTCTCTCATGTTTCTGCCAAACAGACATCACATTTGCCTGCATGTGGCATATTTTGGTTTTAACCTTTCCATCAACAAGTCCGATTTTGGTATTTTTGAGACCTTCTGAGATGGCCTTTTAACTTCTTTGTATGTGTGGAAAGCTAGTACACTTTGAGCCAGAGCAATACACCTCCAAGCCTGACCATCACCCCATGAAGGTCAACTGAAGATACATACATCCACAACAGCTCTAAGCAAGAGTGCATTTTTCTGCTATTAAACAAGCACAGTGTACCAAGTGGCACCCCTATAGAATATCCAGATAGGGGAGAAGGGCTGATGACATCATCATGGTGGAAATAGGGAGTTGCCAGACATTTATAGCAACCTTTCTGATAAGCTCAAAATAAAATAACCTCAACCTCTACTGATATACATGAAAATGCAAACATGAAAAAACTACAATAACTAATAATAACACTCCCTTAACCATCACAGTCACTATTAATATAGGGGCAGAAAAGTGTAACTGCACAGCAGCCAAGTGGGACAGACCATATACTGAGACATGTGTGAATGTGGACTAGCTAGGCATATGGTTAGAGCATTGCAGCGGGACAGTACAAATAAATAACTTGTTACTTAAATTTAAACATACAATGTTTATTTTTATTTTTAATTCTTTTACGGTTAGTACTCTGTCTAGATTAATTGACCACCTATTTCAAGTTATTAATGCGTTGAAATCGTGATTTTTCATTCCTCCTTTGCTAGGCGAATATTTAATTAGCTATTTCTGATTTAGCTGTGACACCCGGTACCCAGACCTGGGATAAACAATAATTTGGACGCGTTTAATGGTTTCGGCGAATTAGGCTTGCTAGCTGTACCGTTACGGTAATTAGCTTTGAATATTATAATGGTTGGTAAACGGGCTCGCCCCCTTTTAATAATTCGCCGAAACCATCATTAATAAATCATAATCTTGCGGCCAGTTAGGTACAATAGCCTCTTCTACAACTGTATAGATTATGCAAGGCCGTAGACAATAATATTAAAATATTAAATTTGTCACCATATCAGTTAGAATTAACCACTGATAGCGGTAATCGCATACGTACTACGTCTAAAGTTCATCCGTAGGCACATTGACAAACGATCCATCACTTGATTTGAGCCCTTAGCATTAGTGGTATGAATCGGCATTCGCGGTGTGGCTGGGGTGGCAAACGCACGTCGTACGTTCGTATACGTTCGTATACTTGTCAGTGTTTTTTATTTAGTTTACTGGTGATTATGCGACTGGTTTGCCCCTCCCCCCCTCCCTCCTCAGCCACACCGCCTCTGTGAATTGGGCTGAACTGTGATTATTCAAAGTGTAGCCAACGAATTTATGAACCGTAATGCTAGATGGGCGTAGCCCGACCTTCGCGTATTGGCGCGAAGGTCGGGCTACGCCAATACGCGAAGGTCGGGCTACGCCCAACTACCGTAATGCCACATTTATATGTTTTCATTATATGAAGACCAGGCGTTATTTGCATGCACGCATCCATACAATTTGTGACTGAACTGCATACGTATACTCGTTAAATACCTCCATTCATGAAACTGATCTGTGCAATACAAGTATTTAGTGTAGACATTATACCAGTCAGCTTACATGAGGAAATTATATAATTAATTAAGGTATATACTATGAAGTGCATTAATATTTCCATTACACGTAAAGTTCACATCAACATATGCGTTCATGAAATATCTATAAATGACTCCCCATTTATATCAGCA
Organism: Eunapius fragilis; assembly: GCA_963681505.1. Lineage (NCBI taxonomy): Eukaryota > Metazoa > Porifera > Demospongiae > Spongillida > Spongillidae > Eunapius > Eunapius fragilis. The sequence continues at coordinate 1,768,943 of OY811983.1, read as the reverse complement.
CTTATTTCTATCATTGTATTAGCATGCACTGGTGGATCGTTGCTATACATTCGTTTAGTATGGCCGGATCAATTATAAATATTCCTGCATTTAATACGCCATTTCTGCTAGCAGCAAATACGAAAAAGTTGAAGCGGCTGGGGCTTTGCCCCAGACCCCATTTGGGGGAGCGCTGCAAACCCCCTCCTTGTGGGTGGGAGGGGAACGCCCCCTTCCGCACCCACCCCCTTGGTTAATAAGCCCCCAAACTTTGAAAGTTGTCTACGGCCATGTTATGTACACTTAAGGTTGATCATGCACGCTAGAGAACGTTGTAGTTTCAAAATGAAAAAAAAAAATTGCGTACTCTTGATTTAGTATCATTATAATCAGTGTTGCCGCGAAATAATCTTCATTTTTAATCGTCTATATCGCGATGTATCGCGATATGAGGATTTAATCGCGATATAAATATCGCGATATATATATTACATTTTCATGATCAATTATCGCTCGATTATTCACTGTTGGGGGCTACCTCGAAGGATAACTATCCCAAAAACCTACGCTACATGCTACCAAGGACGACTTCATGAGGTTTGACCGCAAAGTGTTTAAAAGTACCGTTTGGGAGTACTTTGGATGGCACAAAAAAGCAATTGGTTCTTGCTTGGTAGTTTGCAGCATGTGCTATGGATGGGTTTCCAGACACGGGAATAACACCTCAAACATGAGGTACCACATAACGTCCGTGCATGGAATAAAGGAAAGCCAGCAAACGTGAGTGTACTCGGACCTATTAGCTGTTGTGAAATTTTTTTTACATGTGTATGTGCACGCGCAGCCGCAAGAAGGAAGGAGTGAACAGCAGCTGCAGTACTAACACTGCATGCCAGTACCAGTACCAGCATTGTAAGCACAAGCACTGATAAAGCCAAAGGTGCCGGATGTATTGATAAATTTGTACCCCAAGTGCAGTCCATCACTGTTATGAAAGGGGAGAAATTTTCCAGAGCTAATGAGTTGCTGCATGGTTAGGGCTCTAACTGGTAATTTGCTGCCGTCAGCCCTACTGGACAGCCCAGAGTTTCGTGATTTCTTGGCATTTATTTATTTATTTTCAGAAGAAAAGGTGGCGCATCTTACCTGAAAGGCTGGGCAAATGTATTTTTCTCAGGCAAAATTCGAAACTGTTTTAACTTTAATTTCATGACATACCTAAACTTATTCTCTGCTCGTATCTAAATTAAGGTTCCAAAATCCGTATATCTATGTTAACATCCGTACACGTTTATTTCGCGATAAGAGAATCGCGATATAAAGATTTAATCGCCTCATAATCGTGTGAAGGCTTATTTACATAAGGGATTCTTTTCAATACATGGACTGCACGCTATTACTTCGTATCACGCGAGTCATTACTTCCATGGAAAGTTGGTACCAACCTTACGTAAAAGTTTTAAAGGTGATCGCAGCCCGTTCTAGTAAAACAGTTTTTAACTTTAGCATTCATAGACCTTGCGCTCACGTGATGATATCGACAAGTTTTTAATTAGCCTACCTCCCCTAATATTGCCTTTAGGGGAACGAGGAAGGCGAAGATAGGATGGATGCCAAACCAAAGGCCAAGAGACGAGGTTTGTTTCAAAATCATTTCTTGTGGCACGTGCAAGTTTTTGACACGCAACCGTAACCCTCCGCAGTCCCCAAGGGTAAAGCGGATCGTCTGGAGGCGGGCTGCGCGAGCTGCTGCGGACAGTACTGCCGCTCCAACCCTTACAACAATGCTCTATGCTGCTGTGAGTCAGGCGAGCACCGCGCGTTCATTTTCCCGTTACTTCGCCGCCCACTCCTTCTTCCCCCCTCCCTGCAGCTTTTATGCTCATGTGGGTGGCCTTGCTGACCCTATGGCTTGGAGGAGCGTACTTCAGTGAGCGTCCCTCCCCTCCTTTATCTGTGGGGGGGTTGTACGTGTTATTCACGGCTCCCGTATTCTCGCTGCAGGTGGGGTCACCTCCACCACCACGGCTCAGACTATAAACCCGCCTGCGTGTACGAACAACACACTTGGCATTGGTTTTGGCGCGCAGGATCCCTACGTTTGGTGGATTTCAGTAGGCATTTTTCTTTCGTTGGCACTGAATATCATATACCGATTCCTTCTTCCATCTTCCTTATGCTTTCCAACCCTTCCCCTTTTCCTCCCCCCTCCTCTCCTCCTCCTCCCCCTCCTCTTCTCCTCCTCCCCCCTCCTTTTCTCCTCCTCCCCTCCTCTTCTTCTCCTCTACTCCTCCTCCACTCCTCTTCTCCTCCTCCCCAGACTAGTGGCATCATAGTCCTCATCACTGTCTCCGCCTCCTGTCTATACTGCTGCTCTTTCATTGGTGCATTCTGCGGCGGCCTTCCCCGTGCTGTGACCTATGCATCTGCTGTCGGCCTGATTCTCGCGCTGCTAGGCTACAGCGTGTTCCTGGCCTGGGTTGGCGTGGGGACCTACATGGCTGCCATGGTGACCAACTCTGCCCGCTGTGTCAGCTACATTTTCTACCTGGTCTTCTTCTACTTCTATCTTCTTGCACTGGTTGTGTGCGGGGTGATGTCTGTTGTGTGGAAGGTCCATGACATCAGGGTCAAGGGCAGCAAGGGAGGCACCTCCTCTTCTGACAAAAAGCTTTTGGTACCTGTGGTGTGAGAAAGCTGACCACTAAGCTTTTGTTGTCTATATATTCAAGGATACTTGTGTCAGCTATGATTTATTTCTCAGTGCATTGTGTGGTGTGTATAAAATAAACCTGAGGCCACGGGCTAATGGTTTTTGCAACCAGATGCTAAACGCATGCACGTGTGTGTGTGTGTGTGTGTGTGTGTGTGTGTGTGTGTGTGTGTGTCTGTGACTGTGTGTGGACGAGGATCTCATACAATTATTAATTTAGCGAATACTCCGCCCACCCGCAACTGTAGCTCGAAGCCAAATTGGTGACTCAGATATAGTATTAGGTGCCGGTGACAAAACAAAAATGGCCGGCAAACGACGAGGTAAGTAACGTCGGTGCGTGTGCCCAGCTCGTCTAAATCTCGTCTCTCAGTGCCCAAGGGGAAGACCGACAAACTGGAACAGGGCTGCGCCAACTGCTGCGGAAAGTTCTGTCGCTTCTCTCCGTACACGAATGCGCTGATATGCGGTTAGCGGAACTAAGGGTGTCTGTGTGTGTATGTGTCTGTGTCTGTGTGTATATGTGTGCGTGCGTGTGTGTGTGTATTACTTTTATTATTCTCATACTCGTATTGCCCGCAGCGGGGGTACTGGTGTGGATCGCTCTTCTGGTGCTGTGGTTCGGCGGTTCCTACCTAGGTACGCAAATATGTACACACTGCAGGCCCTGCAAAGTGTGCGCGGGCGCCGGATTAAATACTGACTTTTATTTCCAGCTGGGAAGGTCAAAGGCGCCACGGCTACGTCCTGCATACCATACCCCCAGTTTATCATCGGCACTGGAGGCAACCCTTACATATGGTGGGCTACGGTAAGGCCCCCCCCCCCCTACAACACACCCTTGAAACACGCTCTCTCTCCTATCCCTCCGAACAGTCTAGCGGCATCATCATACTTATCACCCTTGCGGTTACCTGCCTCTTCTGCTGCTCCTTCGTGGGTCTCTGCTGCAGCGGTCTACCGAACGTTGTCATCTACGTATCGGCGGTGGGCGTAGTGATAGCGTTGCTAGGGTACACGCTGCTCCTAGCCTGGGTGGGCGTGGGGACTTACCTGGCGGCCGGAGTGAAGGACTCGTCGAGCGAGAACTGCATCAACTACTACGTGTACCTGGCCTTTTTCTACACCTTCATCCTCGTTCTCCTCTTGTTCTCCCTCGTGTCCCTCATATGGAAGATACGCAACCCTAAGGACACGCAGAGCCTGATGGCGAAGCTACCCACTAACCTCCCTGCATAGCCTTTGCCGCACGTACATTCCATAATATCTAATTAAAAAACTAGTTTTATTTTCCTGCATTCTAATCATGGTTCTGTATGTTTTTCACACGTATCTGTTAAGGAGTGCTTCAAATTTCTCCTGCTGACCTGATTGGGGTACGGGTGTACCGTGGGTGAGGATATAAGCCTGGGGAAGAGAGGAATGGTAAAAAGGGAAGGGGGGGGGTGGGGGTGGTCTCTTTGGACTGACCTCAAGCTCCTCAAGTGTGGCTTCTCCCCTCTCAATTCTGGCTCCTAGCCCGCTGTCGTAGCTAGCATAGCGTTGCTAAGGTGACAGGAAGAAACTCGCATACACTGAACCACACCCATCAGTCAGTCACCTTGACAGCCTGAGGTATCACTCCGTCTTCAAGGATTTTTGCTGCTGCCTTTAGCCCTCGTGCGAATGTATCCATGGCACCTGACCATTGTGAGGTGGCATGTGTGTAATGATATGAAGAAAGTGATGGACATGTAATGTGCGCGTGTGTGCATGTGAATGTGTGTGCATGTGAATGTGTGTGTGTGTGTGTGTGCATGTGTGTGTGTGTGCATGTGAATATGTGTGTGTGTGTGTGTGTGTGTGTATGTGTGTGCGTGTGTGTATGCATGTATGTGTGTACACAGCCACATATTGTAGTGGTGTGTGATGAGGTGTGCAGAGTGATGAAGATGGGTGATGACACTGGCCTCACCGATGTGTGCTATGAACATGTCCTCCAAAGCAATGGACTCGCGGCGGACCTTGCAGTCGAAGTTCAACCCTCCAATGAGGCCATCCTGCTCGATGATTGCCTATGGAAGGAGAAGTGCGTGTGCAAATGACAGTGTATCAAGGTAACACCCGTCAAGTTAACACCCATCAAGTGAGCACCCATCAAGTAAACACCCATGAAGTAAATACTCAAGTGAACACCCGTCAAGTTAACACCCATCAAGTGAACACCCGTCAAATTAACACCTGTCAAGTCAACACCACCCATATTAGTACTTGCTAACATGACCAGACTTCTATTGCTGCACATCATTGCATTGGAGGGAGAGAGAGGGAGGGAGGGGAGAAGGGGAGAGGAAGGGAGGGAGGGAAGGAGGGGAGGAGGGAGGGAGGGGAGGAGGGGAGAGGGAGGGGGAGAGGAGGGGAGAGGGAGGAGGAGAGGGAGGGAGGAGGGGGAGAGGGAGAGAGGAGGGGAGAGGGAGGGAGGAGGGGGAGAGGGAGGGAGGAGGGGAGAGGGAGGGAGGAGGGGGAGAGGGAGGGAGGAGGGGGAGAGAACTTAGTATAGTTTGGCCCAGGTGACCCTTTGGGAATCAGTTCCGTTTGCAATGCATTTATATAGCACCTGTTATATACAGCAGGGCAAAAGGGAGGGACATTAGTTGGTTTAAAGGTAGTACAAGTACTAACCACAAAACACATGGCAACACATGGCAACACATGTAGGGATACGTTGTGACTACTAGTGGTTGTGCTACTAATTCAAGCAGTACCACACCCACACAAAAAAGTCAGCAACCATTACCCCACACACACACACCAACACCCACACTACCTTCATTATCAAAGCAGCATTCTTCACATCCATAGGAAACTGGTCGGTGTCCCAACCAAGGTCTGGGGACCCTGTATTGGAATCCACTGAGCCAAGCATGCCTAACCTGTGGTGAGAGGGGAGGTGTGGATGAGAGGGTAGGTGATGATGGAGTGAGCAGGTGTGGGTGAGAGGGGAGATGATGAAGTGAGCAGGTGTGGGTGAGAGGGGAGGAGATGAAGTGAGCAGGTGTGGGTGAGAGGGGAGGTGATGAAGTGAGCAGGTGTGGGTGAGAGGGGAGGTGTTGAAGTGAGCAGGTGTGGGTGAGAGGGGAGGTGATGAAGTGGGTGAGAGGGGAGGTGATGAAGTGAGCAGGTGTGGGTGAGAGGGGAGGAGATCAGCCTTGCAACATGCAACATCACCCACTTGGAAGCAAGAATGACATCATGTTCGTGGCTGTGTCCAGCCAGTGTAGTGTGATTTGGCTCAATATTCAGCTGGGTGGGAGAGAGGGAGGGGGAGGGAGGGAGAGAGAGTGAGGAAGGGAGAGGGGTTAGGGTGAGTGGTGGAAAGATCAAGGAGGATGAAGGAGAGTAAGACAGGAGCTAACAATACCTTGATGTGGGCATCAAGATTGTATGTCTTCAAGAAACTGATCACAGTCTGTGCATCTTGAAGGGGCAAAGAGTAGGTGTGTTAGGGGATGGTGGAGGTGTGTTAGGGAATGGTGGAGGTGTTAGGGTGTGAGGTGTGTTAGGGGATGATGGTGGAGGTGTTAAGGGATGGTGAAGGTGTGTTAGGGGATGGTGGAGGTGTGTTAGGGAATGGTGGAGGTGTTAGGGTGTGAGGTGTGTTAGGGGATGATGGTGGAGGTGTTAAGGGATGGTGAAGGTGTGTTAGGGGATGGTGGAGGTGTGTTAGGGGATGGTAGAGGTGTGTTAGGGAATGGTGGAGGTGTTAGGGGTGTGAGGTGTGTTAGGGGATGATGGTGGAGGTGTTAAGGGATGGTGGAGGTGTGTTAGGGGATGGTGGAGGTGTGTTAGGGAATGGTGGAGGTGTTAGGGTGTGAGGTGTGTTAGGGGATGATGGTGGAGGTGTTAAGGGATGGTGAAGGTGTGTTAGGGGATGGTGGAGGTGTGTTAGGGAATGGTGGAGGTGTTAGGGTGTGAGGTGTGTTAGGGGATGATGGTGGAGGTGTTAAGGGATGGTGAAGGTGTGTTAGGGGATGGTGAAGGTGTGTTAGGGGTGTGAGGTGTGTTAGGGGATGGTGGTGGAGGTGTTAAGGGATGGTGGAGGTGTGTTAGGGAATGGTGGAGGTGTTAGGGGTGTGAGGTGTGTTAGGGGATGATGGTGGAGGTGTTAAGGGATGGTGGAGGTGTGTTAGGGGATGGTGGAGGTGTTAAGGGATGGTGGAGGTGTGTTAGGGGATGGTGGAGGTGTGTTAGGGAATGGTGGAGGTGTTAGGGGTGTGAGGTGTGTTAGGGGATGATGGTGGAGGTGTTAAGGGATGGTGAAGGTGTGTTTGGGGATGGTGAAGGTGTGTTAAGGGATGGTGGAGGTGGTTAAATGTAAACCTGCTGAATAGTTCAGGAGCTAGACATGAGGCTTGGTATGAACTACAGCCAAGGCAACTTCTCACTTGGATATGGGTAAAGAGGTTCAGTAAACCATCAGTAAACCTTCAGTCTTTACTGAAGTCGTTACTCATATTCATTTGAGTTGCAGGCAACTAAGTTGCCCTGAAGTCATCCCGTATATGCTGGGCTTAAATGTTACGAGTGGAATCTACCCTTTGTAGTCCTCCAACTATTGTCACTGCAGTCGTAATAGCCATGCCCTGACAGAGTTGCTTTTGTAGCAACCCCACCCATCTGTTGACACCTCTCTCTCCTTTTGCCATCAGCTAGCTAGTTACATGTTCACACCAACTCACCATAATCATACTGATGTTTCATTGGCTCCTTTGGCTTTGGCTCAATATACAGCTGTCCACTGAAGCCAATCTTTTTCTTGTACTCTGCATAGTAGCAACCATTAATAGAACACCCTCTCTCTTCCCCTTCCCTCTCCCCTATTCTCCCCTTCCCTCTCCCCCTCATATCCCTTCCCTCTCCCCCTCATCTCCCCTTCCCCCTCCCCCTCCTCTCCTTCCTTCCTTTTAGTACACTTCTCTACTCATGACGGTCACTCCATTTACTCGTCCTTTAACCTGCTCACCGACAGCCATGCGGAAGAACGCTGCCATATGATCCAACTCTCTCTTTACATCAGTATTCAGCAGAGTCTGGTAGCCCTCCCTTCCTCCCCAGAATACTGAATGCAAAAAAAAATGTTCAATTTGACAATGCCCCTCACCCCTTGTGATGTCAACACTTACCAAACCCTTCTCCGTCGAGCTTCTTAGCCACCTCCAAGCCCTTCTTTACCTGGGCGGCAGCCATGGCAAAGACGTGTGCATCGGGGTTGGTGCTGGCCCCACAGGCATAGCCGGGATGGGCAAACAGGTTGGATGTGGTCCAGAGTAGCTTCACTCCGCTCTGCTTCTGCAGCTCCAAGATATAGTCCGTTATCTCGTCCAAGAACTTGTTGGTCTCAGCCCAGTCTTTGCCAAGGGGTGCCACATCTCTGAGGAGAGAGAGAGAGAGAGAGAGAGAGAGAGAGAGAGAAAGAGAAAGAGAGGAGGGTTTTGTTCATAGTCACTCCCATATGCTGCTTAGGCTCTACCCCCTTCACCTATTTGTCTAGGCCCTACCCCTGCTCACCTGTCGTGGAATGTCCAATACTTGTTCTGCAATGAAAAGGTGAGAGGGAACAATTTTTAAAGGTTAGATATTAAAATTAAGCTAACATATTTTAATAACTTAATGGTCAAGTAACTATTTGTGCTAATAGTGATCATTGAGGTATGTACACTCATGATTTAACAATCAAGATCCTTGATAATCAATAACACACCTATACATTCATTACCATAAAGACTGGGTCTTGCTCACTTGATTTTTGAAGGCCCACTTCATTCAAATATTATTTGCCACAACTATTTGCCACAACAGAGTTTACAATAAAACAATAACTACTATTTTTTTAAAGAATAGCTGCAATTTATTGCTTTCCATGTATGTGTGTGCGGGTATGCCTTACACCGAGCTTATGGTAGAATTCAAATGCAGCCCTCAGACGACGTTTTGCATTCTCCATGGAGTTTGAACCGTCATCCCAAGGGCGGGTCATGGTTGGAAACCCAAACGGGTCGGCTCCTGAGGCAGAAGATGTTTACGTCATCTAGAATGGCGTGTTAGGCGAAGGTCGGGTGGCAAGCCTATATATTTGTCCCGGTCAGATAGTGCAATAATAGCCCACACGCATTATCTGATCGGAACAAATATTGGTATTAAGCTTGCCTCTCGGGCTAGTATTGCTGCATTCGATGGCCTTACATGCACGCAGGTGAAGTTTGCTACGTGCTTACCTGTGCCCCTGAAGGTGTGCCAGTAGCAGACAGAGAACCTCAGCCAGTCCTCCATGGTTCGACCATGGACGACCTAACGTAAAATCGAACGCGGGGAAAGGTCTTTTAAAACCATCACCCACCCCAAGCCCGGGCCCTTTACCTCCTGCGGGTTGTAGTACTTGAAGCACAGGACGTCACCCACCGGAGCGTCTGGACGGTACACGATCTTTTTAATTCCTAAGAGAAAGGATTGGTGCACGTGGTTTCGATGGCTCTCGGTTGTCAAAGTCACACGCGTGCATGATCATATATATAGAGAAAGAGGAGCTTCGAACCTGGAAAGTATTCTCCACCCTGCTCCTCCACTGCACTCTGGTTGGTCACTGGTGCGAACGACATGTCGATCACTTTAGGGTCACTTATCACGCGACCAACTATTTTTAAAGCTAAGCTTTTCGTTATTCATACACAACCAATTCTTGAAACGCCGTGACGTGAGCGGTACCCAACTTTGGCGTGACGTTAGCGTATACGGGCCCGTAACAGTGCAAGTAAATGAATAATGATATGTTATTCATTTAACAGGGCTATTACGGTCCCGTATACGCTAACGTTACGCCAAAGTTGGGTACCGCTCACGTTACGGGCGGGATAAGAATTGGTTGTGTACACACTGCGTGCAATGGCCTGGCCGGAGGACAATACTGTGGATATAAGAAATTCATTAAATGAGAAACCTTACACGTATCGTAACACCGCCAGCGTTAATCGTTATTTGATTTGCGGGGAGTTCGGAATTCGATTCCTTAACAACATTTTTCTAAAGGCCATTAGGGTTGTGTACCAATTCCGCATGCCACTGTTGTTATAGATGACGGGGAAAAGAAGAGGTAACGCAACTGTTATGCGCCATCATGCAGAACCATGATTGTGTATCTCGTTAATTTTTATTGTAGCTGCGACTGGCAATTCCGACAAGTTGGAGCGCGGTTTGGCTAACGCGTGCGGGTATTGCCGATGTACTCCTTACGGATTGGCTATGTGTTGTGGTAAGTTAAACGTGTAAAAAAAAAGTATAATTCACATACGGAGAGTTTGCGCCGCACCATAGCCATGTCAGTGATGTCGGTCGCTTTGATAGTTCTGTGGATCGGGGGGTCATACATCGGTACGTTCCATCAGACACCATCTAAATATGATCTCTGGTTCCATCTTTCATGTCGCCCCCCCCTCCACCCCTCATCATTGCGGCACTTTGTATACAGCCAAGGATGCGAAGCTTCCCGGAGCAGTGTCCTGCGTCAGTAAAGCCAACGTTTCGATTGGTCCAGGCGGTAATCCATTCATATGGTGGGCCAGTGTAAGTCTTCAATAGCGTGCATCGGCAGGCACAAGACGTTATCACAACCTCCTTGCACTTCTCAGTGTCCTCACACATGCAAATTTTAATCCTCTCTCTCTCTCTCTCTCTCTCTCTCTCTCTCTCTCTCTCTCTCTCTCTCTCTCTCTCTCTCTCTCTCTCTCTCTCTCTCTGCCTGTCTGTCTTTCTCTCTCTCTCTCTCTCTCTCTCTCTCTCTCTCTCTCTCTCTCTCTCTCTCTCTCTCTCTCTCTCTCTCTCTCTCTCTCTCTCTCTCTCTCTCTCTCTCTCTCTCTCTCTCTCTCTCTCTCTCTCTCTCTCTCTCTCTGTCTGTCTTTCTCTCTCTCTCTCTCTCTCTCTCTCTCTGTTTCTCTCTCTCTCTGTGTCTCTCTCTCTCTCTCTCTCTCTCTGTTTCTCTCTCTCTCTGTGTCTCTCTCTCTCTCTCTCTCTGTTTCTCTCTCTCTCTGTCTGTCTTTCTCTCTCCTCTTTCTCCTCTCTCTCTGTCTTTCTCCTCTCTCTTCTCTCACTCACTCACTCTCTCTCTCTCTCTCTCTCTCTCTCTCTCTCTCTCTCTCTCTCTCTCTCTCTCTCTCTCTCTCTCTCTCTCTCTCTCTCTCTCTCTCTGACATGCACACAGTCCAGTGGCATCATCATCATTGTCACACTTGGTGCCACCTGCCTCTATTGCTGCTGCTTCTCCTGCATGTGTTCTACCCTCTTCCCCAGACTGGTTACATACGTAGCGATTGTCGGGGTCATCCTGTCCCTCGTGTGCTTTTGCGTGCTTCTTGCCTGGATGGGCGTGGGTACCTTCATGGCAACAGTAGTGGTCAGCTTGCAAGGTCAAACGTGCATCAACTACTTCATCCTCCTGGGGCTCTTCTTCGCATACCTGGCAACGCTGGTCATGTTCTGTGTAATATCTTGCATATGGAAGCTCCACGACCTAGCTGTCAACAGAGACAAGACAGGCGCTTAATATACTTATATTATTATACAGTGAAAGTGAATGTCTAACTGCATTTTTTTTTTTGTTACTTGCTGTTATGCAATGTTATCAGTGCTGTGTGTGAATACAACGATGCCTGAAGCCATGTCTTGGTTATGTTGGGATTTCAAGCATAGTTTACGTTGGGATTTCAGTTTCAAGGATGTGTCAGGTTAGGTTGGGTATGTAGGACAACCTATGACTATTAGGTAGGTGCAGTTTACAACAAGCCGTTTAATCAGCTGTGAGACACATTGTCATAGTGCACATTTAAGGTGAGGATAGAAGCAGGCAGTGGTTTCACTCCTGACCTTTAGGGGTGAAGATAGAAGCGGGCAAGTGGTCTCACTCCTGACCTTTAGGGGTGAGGATAGAAGCAGGCAGTGGTGTCACTCCTGACCTTTAGGGGTGAGGATATAAGCAGGCAGTGGTGTCTCTAAGTGCATGAATGATGTGGAACGGGAGGTTAAAAAAAAAGTGATACAAAGTTACGAAAAGTCACTGTGTTCCTGTGTTCCACACTGCACGGGTTGCCAAATAAAGTTTTGTCTGGTACAATTCAGGCATGCATAACGCTGAGCAATATTTTTTAAAAAGCTGCATTTAGTATTCTGGGAACGAGAACAGTTGCCAATGCGCCGGATGCGGTTAAAAGTTCTGTCTCTACATTTACATGTACTGAGAACTAATTGACCACGATGTTCACCGCATAAAGAGTGTGGTAGGTACACTCCCATGATCGCTACGTCACTGACTAGCGCCTTGCCTACAATATACTGCATGATGGTCAAGGGGATTCAAAGCTATATCAGGGCAACATGGCAGGGAGTATCTAAGCCCAGCTATCACATAATTGCCATGCGAAATTCACTAGAATCAAAGTGCACTTTTGTTCAAATGTAATATTTATTACCTGTGCGATGTATATGACGTTTAGAGCAGAGCTAAACGCAGTTAATTAGCGGCCGGCAGTTCTGCGGTGTCGGACGGTAAGAAGTACAATGGGGTATAGGTAACCGACCTCATTCATCGGCCGCAGGCCGCATAACCCTATAGGCTATTTATGCAGGCCACTATCCATCGGGCCCTGCCGCCAGTAATACCACGTGTAATACGCTGCAGTACACGTTTCACGAGCCGTTTTCAGATTCCACCACCCACCCCGTCCGCTACTGCCTTCACTCCATCACCAATGTGATGTGACCTGTTCTGGGAAGCTAATCCGCCCACCTTTCGAACCCCTTGCGGTATGGGCGGATCATCACACACCCCCTCGGTGCTACCCGGCGCCGAGGGACGAAACCCAGACACCCTCCAAATACGCACCCGATACCGTATAATACCGTGCTGGCAACGATAATTAAATGCAACTGATCTGATTCACTTAAACAAATCAAATCCACCAGTAGAATTGTAGCTCAAGTTAGAAGCGTAAAACATCACTGCACATGGCATAAACAAAATCATCACAGTGAGTTAGAGCGATGCCTGTATCCCCCCCCCCCCCCCCCCCCAAAAATTCAATGTACGGTTCGTAACCGCATAGTAAAACAAAAAATGCGGGGTTTACTTTTCCGTTTCCGCGTTATGGCAGGGCAATAAATTAAGATGCGCTTTAATTGAGTCTTTTTGTTCTAATATACAATGGCAGAATCGAACGCTACTGTAAATGTTACCAATGCGACTGGTCGAGATGCAGCTACCCCCGCAGGAATATTTCTTACATACTCCAGCCTGTTCCTCATGGCGCTAGGACCCATCGTGCTGGGGTCCGTCCGCTCGGTCAGTCACCAGCTGCAGCTCAAAGTGAGTGCACCTTTCCACACCTTTTACGCATTTCCACTTACCGCGACACCAGTGTATCGTGCACCTAGCGCAAGGGTTAACGCCTCGTTACACTTCAGAATAAGGGAGAAGAGGCTAGCGACCGCATCAAGATGAAGGACGCGGCCATATTCCCACTCTATGCCAGCGGTGGTCTCTTCGGTCTCTACCTGTTCTTCAAGGTCCAGCCCCTAATATATCCTCTTCTTGCTCGCTCGGCCAAAATCTGAATATCTTTTCCCTCTGCAGTATATCCCCAAGGAGTACGTGAACCTGATCCTAAGTGTGGTTTTCATTGGCCTCGGGATAAGCGCACTTGCCCGCGCTGTTTGGTAAGCTGTGTACAATTGTGTATCCACTGTGTGTATCACATACGGTACACACATTAGTCTGTAACGCTGACCTACATTCTTAACTCATGCCCTGCACACACCCACGCACACACGCACACACACACACACATAACCTTCGTCCTTGGAAGTGTGCTCATTGACCCGCTGCTTCCTGACTCTGTGGCTTCGTGGCTGACAAAATATCATGTCAAGCTGACGATTACACCACCTAAGAAGAAACCAGGTAGTTAATATGGGGGGGGCAGTTGTGAGAGGGACAATATTGTTCATGACTGAAGTGGAATGAGCATTGCTTCTGTATTCAGAGGAGTCAGAAGTGACATTCAACACAGGAGACATTATAGTTTGGGTTAAGTGTGCCGCCCTTGGAGTTGTCTACTTCTTTTCCAAGGTTTGCTTGTCCCTGTGTGTGTGTGTGTGTGTGTGTGTGTGTGTGTGTGTGTGTGTGTGTGTGTGTGTGTGTGTGTGTGTGTGCATGTGTGTGTGTGTGTGTGTGTGTGTGTGTGTGTGTGTGACTGTGCTATTATGTACCTATCCAGAACTGGGTTCTTAATAACCTGTTTGGCTTGGCATTCAGTCTGAATGCCATCGAGCTTATATCTCTTGACAGGTATGTTGCACTATGTCCCATCTTACACCTCTACACCCCTATGTCCCATCTTACACCTCTACACTCCTATGTCCCATCTTACACCTCTACACCCCTATGTCCCATCTTACACCTCTACACTCATATGTCCCATCTTACACCTCTACACTCATATGTCCCATCTTACACCTCTACACCCCTATGTCCCATCTTACACCTCTACACTCCTATGTCCCATCTTACACCTCTACACTCCTATGTCCCATCTTACACCTCTACACTCCTATGTCCCATCTTACACTGCTACACTCCTATGTCCCATCTTACACCTCTACACTCCTATGTCCCATCTTACACCTCTACACCCTATGTCCCATCTTACACCTCGACACTCCTATGTCCCATCTTACACCTCTACACTCCTATGTCCCATCTTACACCTCTACACCCTATGTCCCATCTTACACCTCTACACCCCTCTACACTCCTGTCCCATCTTACACCGCTACACTCCTATGTCCCATCTTACACCTACACCCCTATGTCCCATCTTACACCTCTACACTCCTATGTCCCATCTTACACCTCTACACCCTTGTCCCATCTTACACCTCTACACTCCTATGTCCCATCTTACACCTCTACACCCCTATGTCCCATCTTACACCTCTACACCCTATGTCCCATCTTACACCTCTACACTCCTATGTCCCATCTTACACCTCTACACTCCTATGTCCCATCTTACACCTCTACACCCCTATGTCCCATCTTACACCTCTACACTCCTATGTCCCATCTTACACCTCTACACTCCTATGTCCCATCTTACACCTCTACACTCCTATGTCCCATCTTACACCTCTACACTCCTATGTCCCATCTTACACCTCTACACTCCTATGTCCCATCTTACACCTCTACACTCCTATGTCCCATCTTACACCTCTACACTCCTATGTCCCATCTTACACCTCTACACTCCTATGTCCCATCTTACACCTCTACACTCCTATGTCCCATCTTACACCTCTACACTCCTATGTCCCATCTTACACCTCTACACTCCTATGTCCCATCTTACACCTCTACACTCCTATGTCCCATCTTACACCTCTACACTCCTATGTCCCATCTTACACCTCTACATTCCTTACACCCCTATGTTCCTGTGCCATCTCATATCAGACCGCTCTCTGTATTACACACTACCTGTTTCTGTTTCAGCGTTGGAGTGGGCTGTCTTCTGTTAGGTGGTCTCTTTGTCTATGATATATTCTGGGTATGTTTTCCCACATGCAAGCTCACAGAATACTGTACACCCGTCACCCCCACACTCCCCTTCCCTTACCACCCCACACTCCCCTTCCCTTACCACCCCACACTCCCCTTCCCTTACCACCCCACACTCCCCTTCCCTTACCACCCCACACTCCCCTTCCCTTACCACCCCACACTCCCCTTCCCTTACCACCCCACACTCCCCTTCCCTTACCACCCCACACTCCCCTTCCCTTACCACCCCACACTCCCCTTCCCTTACCACCCCACACTCCCTTCCCTTACCACCCCACACTCCCCTTCCCTTACCACCCCACACTCCCCTTCCCTTACCACCCCACACTCCCCTTCCCTTACCACCCCACACTCCCCTTCCCTTACCACCCCACACTCCCCTTCCCTTACCACCCCACACTCCCCTTCCCTTACCACCCCACACTCCCCTTCCCTTACCACCCCACACTCCCCTTCCCTTACCACCCCACACTCCCCTTCCCTTACCACCCCACACTCCCCTTCCCTTACCACCCCACACTCCCCTTCCCTTACCACCCCACCCCACACACCCCACACACCCCACACTTCTCAGGTATTTGGCACAGATGTGATGGTCACAGTGGCAAAGTCATTTGAGGCACCCATCAAGTGTAAGTGCTGCTCTAGGTTCAGGTATGTTTTAACCCTTCTACCTCTGCATTTGTGGGGGGTATTAAATTAATGAACAGTGGAGTTCCCTATGGACCTACTGGAGAAAGGTTTAGCTGCCAAGAACTTCGGCATGTTGGGTCTGGGAGACATTGTCGTACCTGGTGAGTGTTCAGCTAATGAAAGTTCATCAATGAAATCTACCACAATCTACGTGTATTCTATCATCTCTTGTAGGACTCTTCATTGCACTGCTATGCCGATTTGATAACCAGTCAGTTATTTTTAAATGGGGGGAGAGATAAAATTGTACAAAAATAATAATAAAAATTACCACATCCTTTCTCTCCAGTCACCATCCCCAAAGGTCAAGGGCATACTTCATGACCTCATTCTTCGCCTACATTGTGGGTCTGCTCCTCACCATTGGGGTGATGCACTTCTTCAAGGCAGCCCAGCCCGCTCTCCTCTATCTGGTCCCCTGCTGCCTTGGAATGCCCCTCCTCCTGGCCCTCTGCAGGGGTGACATAGCTGACCTCTTAAGGTTTGGGCGGTGCCACTTATTGTTGTCGTGGCAATTTATTACCCCCCCCCCCCCCCTTTCCCAACAGGTATCGTGATTATCCTGACAAGCCAGCTCCTCCCAGTGAAGAGCCAGAGCCAGCTCACGCTAAAGAAGACTAACTTCTTTTGTCTCTCTTAGTTCTTACCACGATTGATCAGTTACACACACGTTAACTGATAAGGTTTAAATTGCCGTTTTCATTTTTCAAAAATAATTAAAAAAATTTCGAACATTTTTGTTGTTGTTGCTACATCGAGTCCACATCTGCTCCGAGTAATCCCATTACCCCGCCCACTAGGTGGAGACTTCCTGTCACGAGCACCTGTAAATGTGCAGCGTCATTCAGTTGTAGGGGGAAAGTGGGAGAAGGGGGAGGGGACAAGGTTGTGATTTGGGGGGAGGAGGGGAAAGTTTGTCGTCCCCCTGAGGCCCAATGGAGGGCATGAATGATGCAGTCAAAAGCAACAGTTCTTGGAGCTTCGGTGCTGGTCCCCATGCCAATGTGTGGGCTGATAGACTGTGTGCCAGCAGGAGGCGTCAGGATATGTGGGGGAAGTCCCAGCAGAAGCTCCACCCACACTTTCTCGTTTGCCCTGCTTCTGCTAAGCTGTTCTTGAAAGTTGGTCATAATACTGAGGTGATCTATTGGAACAAGAGTAAGGGAAAGATTAAAGGGGAAGTGAATACAGGGGGGGCTGTCCCTCTTAATTGAAGGCATCTCCGCCACTTTGGAAAGTCAACCCTCACCCCTCCTACCCCCTTCAACTCACCCTTCAACCCTCCCACCCCCTTCAACCCCTCACCCCTTCATCTCCCTCTCACCCTTCAACCCCTCTTACCCCCTTCAACCCCTCTTATCCCCCTTCAACCCCTCTCACCCCCTTCAACCCCTTACCCCCTTCAACCCCTCACCCCCTTCAACCCCTTACCCACTCACCCCCTGACAGCGCTGTTGGATCGGCAACGTTGGGGCAAAAGGCTGCGTACTCTATACCACAGTCCTAAAATGGTGCAAGAGCCAAACCATAACAGGTGCCAATGGTGGTGCCCAGGCCACTCCATGGTGGTGCCCAGGCCTTGGGGTGGCCTACCAACAGTGGAGTAAGAAGAACGTGTGTGTTCCTACGTCCTGTCGTGTTGAACAGCAGCACTTTTGTAACAGGAACACTGCGCAGTGGTACAAGAGGTGAAGCATGTATGTGTGTGTAGGTATGTGTGTGTAGGCATGTGTGTGTAGGTATGTGTGTGTGTAGGTATGTGTGTGTGTGTGTGCATGTGCGTGTGTGTGTGTGTGTGTGCATGTGTGTGTGACATGTGATCTTCCTGTTCCATACCCTGTTTCTTGGGCTTCTTTCTGTGAAGCTTGCTTGAACCATTTTGCACAAGCCTGAAAAGCTTCAGTGTCAAAACAACTTTCTGGACCATTCCTTTTCTCTCCATACCTCTATGCTTTCGGGAGTGTGAGCCCCGTCTATGTAATAAGTTACTCCAGGTCTCATTAAGACCTCGTTCCTTCCAGGCCAATAGCATGACTTCAGGCCTGGGTGGTGTGGGGGTGGGGGTGGGGTGTGGGGGTGTGGGGAAGAGGTACCCCTGTATGGTCATGTGGTATGCCTATGCTGGTCATCTGTGGTTATGTGGTATGAACATATGGTTGTGACCACACCTTGGTAGAATTGTTGAGGTAGGACAAAGGGCTCTGCTTCTGTTGTCTGCAGCAAGTCCACTGTTGTAAAAATAATGGACACCACGTGTGACCTCATGCACCATGGAGAAGGAGTTAATGAAGAAAACATGAGAATTGAAAGAAAGCTGAGGTCAGAAGTAGGCTGCATAAGGGTGGGTTAAGAGTATTGCACAGGGAGAGCCAAAGAGGTTAAAGATAAACTCAGAGAGAGGGGAACTGAAAGGGGTTAGAGAGAGGAGAAGTTAAAAGTATACCGTTCTGTGTCCAATGACCTGTCTCCTTCAACCATGTCCGACACACCTGGGCTGACAGGGTGGCATTGAGTTGCTGATGGTCTCCAGCAATCCCTAGTTCTTGAAACATATATAAGGTGGCGTTAGAGATGGGGGAGAGGTGGAAGGGAAGGAGGAAGGAGGGAAGGAAGAAGAGAGGGAAGAAGGGAGGGAAGGAGGAGGGAGGGGAGGAGGGGGAGGGAAGGAGGAGGGAGGGAGGGAGGAGGAAGGGAAGGAGGAGGAAGGGAAGGAGGAGGGAGGGAAGGAGGAGGAAGGGAAGGAGGAGGGAGGGAAGGAGGAGGGAGGGAAGGAGGAGGGAGGGAAGGAGGAGGGAGGGAAGGAGGAGGGAGGGAAGGAGGAGGGAGGGAAGGAGGAGGGAGGGAAGGAGGAGGGAGGGAAGGAGGAGGGAGGGAAGGAGGAGGGAGGGAAGGAGGAGGGAGGGAAGGAGGAGGGAGGGAAGGAGGAGGGAGGGAAGGAGGAGGGAGGGAAGGAGGAGGGAGGGAAGGAGGAGGGAGTGTATAAGAGTTAGCCTACCAGGAAGGTGTCCGGGGTAGGAACTGAGATTGGGTGATATTTGCAGTGAAGAGGCCTGCACATACATACACACACATGGACACACACACATAAACACATACATACATACACGGACACACACACATAAACACATACATACATACACATATGCACGCATGTAAGCATATGCACGCATGTAAGCACATGCACACAACACATGCATGTAAGCACTCACACACACACACACACACACGTACACACACAAGTACTCCTTGCCTTCAGTTCTGTAGCTCTTGCTACAAGAGTGGACATAGCTTCTGCTGGCTGGGTAACAGTGAAGGCAGGTCTCCCAGGCTTTGGAGATAGAGGGACCATCACAGGCAAAGAACAGAACCCCCTATGAAGGTACCCCCTTCGTCCCCCTCTCCTTCTCCTCAAGGTACCCTCCTCAAAATACCATCCTCCCGCACCTCGAGGCATCCCTCCCTACCTTCCCCTCCCCTACCTTCCCCTCCCCTACCTCCCCCTCCCTATCTTCCCCTCCCCTACCTTCCCCTCCCCTACCTCCCTGTAAAGGAATGGGAACGAGGTGGACATGGGAACTTCATGTCTCCACAGCAGCCCTGAGAGAACAATCCTACCCAATGGGAAGCCACGGATTATGGACCAATGGCATGCGTTATTCCCTAGTATAAAATGCGTATGTTGTATGGAGTATGGATGAAAAGTGTTATCAAGAGACCTTCAACTGTGATTGTGGTCAAAAACCCGGCGGCGGCTTACTGGTGCGCGCGGAATATCATTACACTCCCCCTCCCCTACCTCCCCCTCCCCAAACTTCCCCTCCCCTACCTCCCCCTCCCCAAACTTCCCCTCCCCTACCTCCCCCTCCCCTACCTCCCCCTCCCCTATCTTCCCCTCCCCTACCTCCCCCTCCCCTACCTCCCCCTCCCTACCTTCCCCTCCCTACCTCCCCCTCCCCTACCTTCCCCTCCCCTACCTTGCAGATGCCTCCCTTGTGCCAGGCTATTTTGGAGAGGGTTGCACCCAAGATGTCCATGTGATCATACCCAAGAGAGGTGATGGCACAAACAACTGGATTGCTGAAGAAAGACATGAGAAAGGTGGTAAGAGAGGCATACTGCGGTGAGCAATATGAAGTGTTAGACAGTGAGGGAAAACTCCATCATGTCATTTTTAAAAAATCAACACGATGCCAACCCAAGAGGTCAAAAGGGGTTAAATCAAGAGGTCGAGAGGTAACTCATAAGGGGTAACTGAGTGGGGCATCATGGGATGCTACTACAATTTCCATAGACAATGTTGACCAGATATGGAGTATTGGTAACACCAATACTCCATATTTGAGGGGTTTTAGTTTAGTAGATCATCACTTGCTGAGGTGCTCGTTAAAAAGAATATGGTATACAGTACAGTGGACATGTGGGCATGCCTAGAAGGCAGTAGAAAGGTGAAGGCTCTGAACACAAGGCATGCAGTAGAAGGAGCCCAGGGAATAAGAGACAGAGAAAAGAGAGGGTTAAAATGAAAAAGATGGTTAAAAGGAAAAGAGGGTTAAGGATTGCAGGAGGAGTGAGAGCTATCCTTAGTAATCCTCACGGAATGATGTTGGTACAGTCGTAGGTGCCTCCAATTCCTACCTCCATCACAGCCACATCAACCTGACAGGGAGGGAGGGAGAGAGAGATGGAGAGGCAGGTAATGACAAACAGAGGGCGCTGGCAGTTTGGAACGGAGGGTTAATGTTTGATAACTGCGACATGTTAGGCAACTTGTATGGTGCCCAATCTATGGATGGTTGTGTGCATATCTGTGTGTTCACAGGTGGGTATGTGTAAATTTGTGTGCATGCGCTGTTATGTGCGTGTTTGTGTATGTGTATGTGTGTGCATGTGTGTGTGTGTGCATGTGCGCGTACATGCAAATTATGTGTGCATGTGTGTGCATGTGTGTGTGCATGTGTGTGTGTGCATGTGCGCGTACATGCAAATTATGTGTGCATGTGTGTGCATGTGTGTGCATGTGTGTGTGCATGTGTGTGCACCTTCTCTTGCAAGAAGACATAGAAGGCCATTAAGGTCAGGAACTGAAAATAAGTAGGCAACGCCCTCTTATTTTGAGGCTATAGAGATAGAGGTAATTACAAACATGGCCGACATAGGCAGAAGCAGAACAAAAGAGAATGTTTAGTACAGCACGTTGGTCAACAAGCAATGCACACACCTTGACAGTTCCATAGTCTGCTGTGTCCACATCCTGCACACACACACACACCCACACACACACACACACACACACACACACACACACACACACACACACACACACACACACACACACACACACACACACACAGTGCTCAACGTACACAGCTAGATTAGGTCACCCCTCTCATACCATTGTCTGCTCCAGAAGGTTATAACACTCCCAGAAGTACTTCACAAATAACTGTTTGCTAAGCGGGGTGTCCATTCAGCCTAATCCTTTCTCGCACCTCAAGCAGGTGTGGTGATCTGGTTGGATAGGTCAGGCGGTGATATTTACCTGAAGCACTAGTACAGCTTCTGCTCACGAGTAGAAACCTGTCTTAAAGCCGTACTGTCTTAGTATGCATTCACAAAATGCGCACACAGATCCTGGAAGGAGCGGGGGGGGGGGGGGGGGGGGGGTGGGGGGGGGGGGGAGAGGTGGGAGGGGGAGGAGAGGGGGGAGGGGGAGAGGTGGGGAGGGGGGGGAGGGGAGATGCATCACGCAAGCGGTGCTATTGGGTCTGTGCGGCTCACTTTCCCTTTAGTTCCTGTCACGTGAATTGCATGTAGTTGATCCAAGCGTGGTCCCTATTAGTATATAAAGGAACACGTATAATTACCCGTGCGCCCTACACGCGAGTGCAGCTAGTTGCGGGCACACAAAAATGGTCGACCTTCAAGCCGATCTATCCGCACACTGGCGAAAAGCGTTCAGTCGTGCAGCAGGGTTTCGGTCCCCCGTCCGCCGTATTTCCTCTAAGACTGAAGCGTTAGTTTGGAGGCCATTCAGGGCGTCTATGGCCAGCTGGAAAGGATTAAAGAACGTTCTGTGTCATACTAGTATAGCATCCCGTCAAAAAAATACATTCATTATATATATAAATGTTGATACCTTGTAATTCTCTTCCACTTCGCTTCCTCTCGCAGTCATCGATTTGGTATTTCTTCGAAGGGCTGCGCGCAGAAGGCTCAAGGGGCGCATTGTTGTGCAAATATGCATGTCTTATGGAAATATTTCTATTAATGAGCTCGATAATAAAAGCATGTGCATGGCCTCGTGCCCAGTTCTGGACTGATCTAATGCTTAACGCGGTGATGTGTTGCACGGCCATGTTAATTATTTCCGCACTAAACCGGATCGATCCGCATTGCGGCCAATGAATTTAATCAGTGTGTACTCACTGATTAAATTCATTGCTCAATGCGGATCGACGCCTTTATATTACCTGTATTTAAGCGCACGCATTTCAACACAATGGACGCCTATTGTGACATACAGCATGCCTAGTGGACTGGGTACGAGGCTACGCTTCTCCACAGAAGAATTTTAATAACTGCTAATTATTATTAATGATCATGATGAAAATGTCAGCAGGTACTGTCCATTTCTGCAGATGCCAAGACATGCCAATGATGGTGGTTCAGTCTCCTCACGCCTTCTTCAGTACACAGGTGCATGCCCTCCTCCCTATACCACAACGCACATACTCAAGCCTATTGGGATGGTCTATAAACAAGCAACAACCTTTTGTAAATTGCATTTATCAAAAGGATGGTGGAACCGAGGACAGCCATCGCAGAGATGTGTTACACATGACGGTGTAACCAGCCAACACAGAGATACGTACACAGAACCACAAGGTGGAGTGAATGTGCGTGTCAAAGCAAAAGCCTGTCATTTGTCCGTGACTCTTTACCTTATCACCGCTGTTTCAACCGTTATCAGCTCTTACGTGTCGTAAATCTTTTCACGCTCCTCTATGGGTGTCCGACAACCGGACACCCGTCTAACGCGGCCCCACAATCAGAGCACACGCCCAAAAATGGCGACAGGGTTTCAAGAGGATTTCCTTTTCCTTGTCAAGCAAATGACGCACATGGGTGACCTCTGCAGCTGCCCGTCTCGCGACGACTGTGCCATAGACCTATTCGCGCCTTCTGCTCGATAATGGCGCCTGACGATGAGGGGGGTCTGCTACACGCGCGGGGTCTAACGTACCAGGAGCGGGGTGGTTAACTTCGTGCCCGTTTGCTTGGCGACTGCCATCCGTGCGACGTCGGAAGACGTCCGTTGGGTCGGTCAATGCCGGTGCCATAGTGATGGTCCTCGTTGATAAACAACGTCCCTGGCGTGACCCACATCGCTGCGGGCGGGGGCGTGGTCACTACGGTATTGGCCTTGAAGAAGGTGGCGCAACATGGGGTGTATGGCGGGCGGGAGTACCGTGGGATGGCTCGGAGCGGGTCGGGCTGGAGAGAGTAATGTGGGCTGGCTCGGAGCGGGTCCGGCGGGCGAAGGGTGGTTGTCCCGCTCAGATATCAACGTGGAGTCGCTCCTCGTGTACAAGGCCTTTAGCAGGAGGTACGCCACGAACAAAGCGATCACGGCAAAAAAATACAACCAACGAACCAGGCATTCCTGTAGCGTGTCACGTGATGACTAAGAGGAAACCAGTGCCACAGGTGGGGAGATCTCCCCACAATGGGTTTTGATCTGTTTGACGACGTCCAATGCAGTCGAAAAATACACAAAGGCACAATAGCTTCCTCACAACTAGTGTACACCAAAAAGACGCTAAGTACTAAACGTTATCGTCGCGTGACCATAATGCCTCGTGCCCAGACCCGAAGTATGACAATGCATGACATCACAGCTTCCGTATTTGCTTGGACTTGGGCCAGACTTATAAAAAGGCATTGGGATAAGTAAAATTAGTTCATGTGATTTCTGCTAATACAGGGCACTATGCATATACACTGAGATAAAACATAATAGTACGACACTAGGGCCATGAACCTATACCCTGTCAGACTACTCCTGAAGCAAGGTCAGTACACCAGTTTTGTCTAACCTGTTCCTTTGTCACAGTGCAACAATTGTATCACCAAAGATAACAAGAATGCCAATTGTATCACAAGAATGCCAAATAATGCACACTGTGAGGTGGAAGGACCTGCTCCATCTGAGGTGGTACAAATGCAAGGATAGAATGGAACAGATTTTTCTTTTTTCCTAATAGCTGTGTGTTTAAACGATGATTCACTCACATAGCATACCACTTAAGCAAACTGAAACCAATACAATGAGGCAATGTGTGTTGCAGTGGGTGCAGTAAATGGGTGCAGTTAGCGCCTGTGCCAGATAAGTTGAACGTTATACAAAACTTCAGCGCGTGACCTGCGCTTTTGCATCTGATTCCGCAGACCACACACTTTTCAGGCATCGTATATCTTCTCCTGTCCTTGCACTGGCTTCCTGCATATGGGACAGTCATTCAGTGCCGGCGCGCACACACTGCACGCACAGAGATGCTGGCAGGGCTTGAGCACAACCTCTTTCTGTCCGTCGTAGCACACAACGCACAGTCTCTGCTGTTTCACCATATCCAGCTCGGCAATCAGCGTGCTTATTTTGCCGTCAACATCCTGAACGTGCGGCTCATCCAAGTGTGGGTCTTCTCTCTTTGACGACGGTCTAGGAGACTTCTAGGAATGTGACGTTTTGACCCGTTGCGCGCCCCAGGAGAATGTAACTTGTGACGTGCACGAGCAACCAAGTGTGTGCTTCCTCGGACAAGTCCGTATACTAGAAATGCAGTTATGACTGCACCAAACACCGCGTCGATGGGAAAAGGGTGTGGCAGAGTTTCCGTGTCTAGCAACTTTTCTGCAAAGCTCAAAGTAAGGCGGCCAATGAACTCGAATGTTGGAACGAGATACCACACGATGTGGAAAATTGTAACGACACAAACCATCAGAACGTGTAAGGTCCACGCAAATACACTGAACAGTGTGGTTACGAGCAGCTTGGTGAAAACACAAAGGCCGTACACAATGTACGAAGCCACCTCCATCAGGCCGTAGCACACTCCGAAGGTAAGGGTGGCAGTGTTTACGAGTAAAAAATGGATAGCGTTCAACACGTGAGGCGTACATGTTTGTATCAGCCTCGCAACATGGCCTATTCCCGTCAAGGCTAGGTCCACGGCGCTATGAAGAGCTTCGAAGGCAGCACTCAACATTGTTTGGTTATATCACGTGAGCAATATCAACTTGAGTACATCTAAACCAACCCTACTAGCCGATCTAATAAAGGTCTTTTTTATTTTTTCTTTTCAATCAGAAGCTTGTTTCCTTGCTTTTTAATCACCATAGCCGCTATTCCATTCCTATGTACCACCAACTTTCTCGTGGAGAATGTTTTTACCATTTGTTAAAAGTTCAGGTCACTGTAAATTTCTGCTTAAAAATATATAACTTCAATACTGAGTACGTATATTTCACTGTGTAGGATCATTTCCGCAAAAATGTACTAACTTTTAAGAGATAGCTAGGCCAGGCCAAGCCTATATAGGCTAGGGAATCAACAACTTTTTCCTTTATTGGCACTAACCCCCCCCCCCCCCCCCCCCCCACTTCCCCACCACAGCTGAAGCTCTCCCCGCATGCACTCGGTTTCATAATGCACAAGCCCCTGCACCACGCACTAATCAAAGTCATGTTTGCACATTGTTTTAAAACTGACTGTGCAATATTTCAAGTGGAAATGCTAAAAGAAAAGGTTAAAGGATTTGACACGGACATGAAGGTTTTTTTTTCTTTTTTTTTTCTGCCAGCTTCCGTCACCATCAATAGCTGTGCTTCTTACATTTCAGGCATCATAGATCTTCTCATGTTGTAGTACTAGCGTCCTGCAGATGGGACAGTTATTCAGCTCTTTGACGCACTTACTGCATACACAGAGATGCTGACATGGCTTGAGCACTATCTCTCTCTGTCTATCAAGGCACACAACGCACAGCCTGTGCTGCTTCACCATTTTAAGGTTCAGACATAGGCTGACAATTCCGTATATCAATGCCAGTGTTTCCACGGCACCAACCGCCACAAACATAGCATCACTAGGAGCGGGTTCTGGACCAAGAATATTTTCGGCAAAATACCAAGTACTTTGACCAAAGAGTAGGAATATTGGCACAAGTAGGTACGAAAAAATTGCAAAGACGCATACCAGTGGGACGTAAAATGCCGTCCACAATGCCCACGCACACAAAATGAAAAAATAGACCATAAGCACATAAAGACCGTACGCAACGTAGGAAACAGCCAATGCCAGCCAGTAGCATAATCCAAATACCAGAGGGACGGCAAGATAGCATCCAACGGCGTATTCGCCCTTAGTTACAACTTGGAGGTTTGGATCAACCTTGACAGGCTTGAGCTCTTCCTTCCATCGTTTATACATAGCCGGATATTAGAGTACCACGCCGGTTATTTTTTAAAAACTCAGAATCAGATCCGTACGATATCTGTTACGCTTCCGTACTAGTGGGATGATTCAGGTCCTTTTGGCAGCTTTCTGTCTCACCTCTTATATTACCCCGGGCGAATCATTACACATCACTGGAAACGTGATTCGTTTACGGTATTCTTATATATACCGTAATCGCTTGCTTATTCGTTAAATAACTATTGCTCATGTAGCTAGTAAATACAAAACGCATTGAAATACAAATACAGGTCAGAACCATGCAAGAAACACTAGTCTTTTGAGTCCCACTTTGTCATTCTAGGCTGGCTGGCTGTTTCACTGAGGACAGGAACTCGTTGAGAGCGCTTTGGTCGTGGGGTTATGTGCTAACAATAATGAACCAGATGAGTAGCAACTCTCATTGCTGTGAAATACAGACGTAATGAAATTGTGACATCAAATATATATGCCACGTACCAAGGATCCACCTCTGTCAATTGCGGGTGTGGATGTAGATCTGTGGAATTTTTAAATAGGTATTTGTCAATGCTACTGAAAAGCTGTCCAGAGTAAGAGTCTACCATACCATGGAGGTCAATGTGATGGCATTTCAGCATACCTAAAGAGACGCACCATGGAGGTCAATGGCTGGATCATGTGATGGCATTCATGCATACCTTACAAAGTGCACCTGGAGGTCAATGACTGGATCATGTGATGGCAGAGGTCAATGACTGGACCATGTACAAGTAGCCATCCACTCCCAATGACTGTTAGTTAGGTCATCAGCACACCTGACAGACAAAAAATATAATAGGAAGGATACAAGTAAAGAAAAACATTCTCTAATGAGAAAGTTGGTGGGATATAGGAATTGGAGGCAAAGGTGGTGTAAAAAGGAAGGGAACAAGGTTTTGGGAAAAGAAAAATGAGACAAAAATCCTATATTTAGCACATGTAAATGTTATAGAACCAAAAGAAGTGCTAAATATAGGATTTTTGTCTCATTTTTCTTTTCCCAAAACCTTGTTCCCTTCCTTTTTACACCACCTTTGCCTCCAATTCCTATATCCCACCAATTTTCTCGTTAGAGAATGTTTTTCTTTACTTGTTTCCTCTTTTAAATTTTATTGTTAATGATATCTGCAAACACTGGCAAGTACTGGTTATAGTTATGACTTAGCCTCGTTAATTGAAGTTCGGGCACTTATGCAGTTCCCGCCCCCCGCCCGCCCCGCCCCCCCCCCCCCCCCCCCGCCCCCCCGCCCCCCCACTTCAATTACCGTCACGAGCAGACGCCCGCTTTTGTTCAGAATCAGCAATGTACCGAACGCGGGAGGACTCTAACTCGTCGAGCGTCTCGATTTTGGAGGTGGAATCCTCGTCGTTTAGCTCTCCTCTTTTGTTGACGTGAAGGCATTTTGACAAAAAAAACAACTTCGCTAGCCAATACATGTAGTGTGGTCAAATGAGATCAAATGAAATTCCCACCTGCACAATTCTAATTATACGTGAACGTTGCCATGGGAACGCTTCAATTTAGCACTCCACATTACGTAATGATTACGTATGTCAGTTTCATCATATATCTAATACCTGAAGATGTCCTTCCAGGAGATTCTAAAGCGATTGGTATAACTTGCGCTCTTTAAAACCATTCCTATCCGTAGTTATACTCACCCGAGAATTAGAAGAATTAAAAAACGACGACGACGACGGAGAAGAATTGGCCTGGGAACGAAATAAAACATGAGCTTTTTTGTTCTCTTAAAGCAAACAGTTTGAAGACTGGAACAAAACATTTAAATGGCCGTCTTTGCCTTCTGGTTCGATAGCAACAAAGAGCTACACAATCCGTTTCTTGGTACGCGAGTTATATACGCGGGTCGCGTTTTTAAAATGATTTCACGACCCGGGTCAATTCCTATATAGGAACTATATATATACTACCGTAGTTCCTGATTAACTCACAACATACTTTTCTAATTAATCATAAATGGACTGGTACTCAAAGCAAGGCTGTAAGCTCTATGATGGCAACTGTAGCTGCATGAAACATCTACACTGGCCCATACATCCATATATCATACATTCAGTACACAACAAGTGCCCAACTATTTAGAGGATGTGGGGCACACCTCCTGGAAAAAAACTTAAAAAGGGAAAAACCAAGTTCAAACTGCTCAAATTGTTCATGAAGTGCAGCAGACTTTCTTGCCACCACATGCCGCCATATCATGATCAGTCTTGTACTGTTGTGCATCAACTTGTTTAAGCCACATTTCTAGCAGCACTCTCATATTTATGCATCAGACCTTCTGCCCACAGTCATAAAGCTGCAGACCCTGTCCACAGATATTACCTCACCTGAGAACATATCCTTATCAATCTACATGCTACCATGTAGTTCACTTCCTGAGTTCCCACACTATCCATCTATACAACTTAACTGTAGGCTACACCTCAATGTTTAGATGGGAGTATTTTTACTGGATCAAATTTGACCAATAGATTTTTAGCACAACTGACACACATACACCCCTTCCCTCCCTGTCATTTATATGATGGAATTGGACCAATAGAATTATAGCACAGTCTGCACACGTGTTAAGGCTTAAGGTCGCACGGGCGAGAACACATCATCATACATTATACTCTCACTATTTAACTAACATACAGCTTATAGAATACATGAATTAAAAACACTAATTCTTATAATTATAATTATTACCGACAAGTTAGTGCATGATGGCCCAAGCTAGGGATCTAGGGACAGAGTAAGACAACGAGGGCATTTTGATGAAGATGTTCGTAGAAGTTTTTCACTATGCACTGCAGTTGATACAACTGATGTTGCCTGGCAGCAGGCCCAGCTAAGCCTAAGCAGAGGAGGGTTGGGCATGAGGTCTCTGTCCCTACACTCACCTGCAGCATTCATTGCATCTTTATGCTCTTCTGGCTATGGCTCCCCTTCCAACCACCATCTCTCTGATGCAATACAGACATTCAATGAGTCTGTATCTCCTTCTGATGCAATTCAGTCTGATGGTTTAGTTTCATCTTCAGTCCATCAAAATCAACTTTCAAGCAAGATTGATTCATCAGTTCAATAATATCCTGATAATTTCTTCTGTTGCTGATAAGGCTCGTTTGCTGTCTGTCTCGTCCCCACATGCTGCTTCATGACTAACTGTAGTCCCTTCTGAAGGTCTCGGTCTTCATCTTTGAGCCCTCAGTATTCCAGGTAGCAGTCAAGTGGTGGCTTGGTTTGGACACCTCCAATTGTTCCCTGTGTGCCCTATGCCCAAACAGTACATTAGATCCCCTTGGTCATCATGCTACAACGTGCAAAAAAGGAGGAGATGTAGTCACCCGCCACAACCAGCTGCGCAATGTGTTGGGGGAGACTTGCCGTAGAGCCCACTTGAGCGTAAAGGTGGAGATGGGTAGCAATCTTACATCTGAGCATGACCATTCACGTCCTGCAGACATTTTGCTACCCAACTGGGCCCTTGGCAAACCAGCTGCCTTTGATATTTCAGTGACATCACCGCTAAACCCCAAAATTGTTTCAGTAGCGGGATTGTCAGCTGGGACAGCCGCCTTGTCCACTGAAGAGCAAAAGCATACTGAGAATGACCCCAAATGCAATGCTTTGGGATGGTGTTGTGTACCTCTGGTCACGGAGTCCTATGGTGCTTGGGGAAAGGAAGCCATGGACTCGTTTAAGATGCTTGCCTCCCGTCTTGCCATCATATCAGGCAAACCAAAGTCAGTTGTGCTGTCTGACCTGTATAGCAGGCTCAACTTGCATCTGGTGAGGGCAAATGCGACAGCAATCCTTTCCAGGTGGCTCCCATCTTTTTAAAAATTTAATTTTTATTTTTATCATTTTTAGATAAATGAAATATCACTAATGTCCAACTACATTAAACTAGATACACTAAATGATAACACAAAACTCATCTTCATCCTCGGTCCGTGTAGGTCCGTGTACTTTTCCACAATTTAATTTCTCGTCTTTCTATTTATACATGGAGGACCTTTTGGGCTCGAATGTCAATGTTGCACGTGATCGAATTCAATTTGTGGCCTAAATCCAGCGCATCGCAAAGTATTGGAAAATGAAAAATGAATTATCGTCGTCTTTATCAATATAATGAACAATGCTCCATCTGCAACGGAAGAATGGTCTGGAAGCAGTGCCGACCTGTCTCCAATGACCGGAATCGATCCCTTTGCACGGAACACGTACGCCCTGCGTGTACCTATTTATAAGTTGTTGCGTTCTGTATCGTATGGTGTGTACCCGATGCTGTTTGTAGTATAATGTGTGTGTGTGTGTGTGTGTGTTGACGAAGATTAATAGTGTGTGTCTCATGTTTTTACGTAGCTATATCTCAATCGTCAGTCAGCGTCCTGTTTAATGGCATACGAAAATGTGATCAAATGTGACAGTTTAGCCATAGATTATAAATCACCTTAATTATGACCTTATGGAACCCTTCCTCCTAACCCTCCCTCCCTCTCCCTCTCCCTACCTACCCCTGCCTTTCTATATCTATAAAGCGTGTACAACAACAGCACTGACAATTCTAAGATGGTTGCACAAGGTCAGAGTACCTTATCAGGTTGCCATAGTACCTAATAAGAACAATGGTGCAAAGCATGATCTGCCTCTGGGTTGTCAACTGTTCCAGTTAATGTCATGTATCCCTTAAAGCTTACTAATGTTGTCATTTCTTGCATGCAACATGTACAGTTCATGACAAATGAAGCCAGCTTTGTGACCTGAAGTAGAGGGCCCCATGGTTATTGTGCCCCCTTCTTAGGCACATCCTTGATGGTCTACTTACAAATACAAGATGAACAGGCCAGTACTAGTGTGTATCAATTAACACTGCAATAGGAAGTAGAACCAAGAACTGCATGTTAACCAAAGGGGAGATATATCTAGTTCAAGAAGGCATGCCTGCTGGTGATGTATGTGTGTGTATTGTATGTATATGTACATATGTATGTATGTGTGTGTATGTATGCATGCATGCATGTGCATGTACGTATGTATATAATTATGATAATAATAATAATAATAATAAATATATTATATATTTATATATATATGCAAGTATGTGTGTAGGTCATGGGCGTTCCCAGCTTTTCTGGAAAGGGGGGGGGGGGGGGCAGGATAGGGCAAGGGGGGCGCCATTTGACAGCCGCATATACGTTCTCCGCTTTCGGCCGATTGAACCAGTGGGGGGGGGGGGGGGGGGGGGGGGGGGGTGGTGCTGTCTGCTTTCGGCCAATTCAACCAGTGGGGGGGGGGGGGGGGGTTGCTGTTTGCTTTTGGCCGATTCAACTAGTTGGGGGGGGGGGGGGGGTGTGGGGGTGCTGCCCGCTTTCGGCCGATTCAACCAGTGGGGGGTGAGGGGGGGGGGGGGAGCTGTCCGCTTTCGGCAGTGGGGGGGGGGCTGATGTCAGCTTTCGGCCAATTCAGTCAATGAGGTGTCCGCGCTCTTGGCAGATTCAACCAGTGGACGGTGGATGCTGTCCGCTTTCAGCCAATTCAGCCAGTGGGGGTGCGCATGTATGTAATAAAAGGGGGGGGGGGGGGGGGGGGGGGGGGGGCGCCATTCAGTCCCGAAGGGGGGGCCATGGCCCCCTTGCCCCCTCCTGGGGACGCCCATGTAGGTGGGTGGATGAATGTGGATTAATGGATGGACAGATCCATGGACACATTCTGTATTCGTGCATGAATATGCATACAAATACTCCCCTTTGGTTAACATTCAGTTCTTGGTTCTACTTCCTATTGCAGTGTTAACTGATATACACTAGTACTGGCCTGTTCTTCTGGTATTTGTAAGTAGAATAAAAGATGTGCCTAAGAAGGGGGCACAACAACCGTGGGACCCCCTACTTCAGGTCACACAAGCTGGCTTCATTTGTGATAACCCAAGTTATGTATGTACTGACCCTGGTTCAGTCAACAGCCCCTACATACATTTAATAATATTACATATAGTGTATCTGTATCTGTATGTATGTATGCATTTATGTATGTGTATATAGGTATTTATGTGTACGTATGTATATATTTATGTGTGGATCTAATCAACATCCACAGTAACTTTAATTGTAATATGTACTAAAATCAACTGCAAGATATAAACTGGACAAATCATACATACATATATACATAGATACATACATACATACATACATACATACATACATACATACATACATACATACATACACACACATACATACATACATGCATACATAAATGCATACATACATATATACATACATACATACATACATACATACATACATACACACATACATGCATACACACATATACATACATACATACATGCATACATACATACATACATACATACATACATACATACATACATACACACATACATGCATACACACATATACATACATACATACATACATGCATGCATATATACAGACACACACACACATACATACATACATACATACATACATACATACATGTACATACATACACATATATATACACACTTATACATACATACATATGCATCCACATACATCCATGCATACCTACATGCATACATCATATATACACGTAATAGCTGTATGTAAGTGCCATTTTTGCTAAATATTGCAAATAAAAATATTAAATAATTTTTATTATTATAGGAATACATTTTAAAAACCTATTTAGTCTACAATACACACCAAACACTTCAAATGTAAAGGCAAAACACCTTAAGAGGATCACTGTTGCATTTGCTCTAACCAGGTTCACACATACACACGCACAGTAGTAAACTGTCCACCTTATGAATGATACTGTTGTACAGATTGTTCTGAATGCTCTATAGAGCCACATGCTTCCCATCTATATATGTCATGGTGGTGTGTGTGTTTGTGTGTGTGTGTGTGTGTGTGTGTGTGTGTGTGTGTGTGTGTGTGTGATTACTTATGCAGCTGTTACGCTTTTTTTGTTAGTTTGCAATTAGACATTAACGTTGAGCGGTTTGGAAAATACAAATTGGCCTGAGTGGCCTGAACGGCCCTGAAGTAGAGAGTTGCACCTGCTTCAAACAGGACAACATCGATGACTATAGGTATCAATGGCACAGCTGTATATACGATACAGCTATCCCCATAACTGTTCGTCTACGCGCATATAAATGCCCAACTAACCACGTGAAGTACCTCATGTACTGTATAGTTGCATCGGACCTTCTCTACACTATTGATACGTTTTTGTCTTTCTGGAGATAATTTGTACATGCATGTGGATTCTTTTATGTAGTGAACAATTATATATATTTCAAGCAAAGCTGCAACAAGTAAACTAGTGGTACATACCTTCCCACTTCCCAGATCACATGCCATGACGATTTGTGTCACCTGTGCACACCAACTTTTAATAATAGTACATGATAGACTTTACACTTGCACACTGCTACAGCAATCACAAACAACACACAAGGCTAGGCAAGGGGCTCAACCTGGAGATGAGCCCACATCTCCTTATGGGAAAACCTCTAGCAGGAAAAAAAAACCCACCAAACATGTTGGAGAAAAAACCTCTAACTAGCACTGCCCAGCCACATACAACTTGGAACATATTCACCTTAGAGTCCAACAGCTTCCACCATCTCTGTGCCCAGGGATCATCTGCTCTTGCGATAAGACACATACAGTGCTACCATTTGGCACTGATTAATGAACAACCAAACAAAATAGAATTACTGCTGCCTACAAGTGTTGTGCATACACAAACACTTGGACTGAGCAACTGCCTCCAGCTGCTGCTTTTACCTGGGCTGCCAGCTGCCACTTAAAGCTGGCCCTGCCAATAACCAAGCACAACCCCACCATTTTACATGTACCATCCCTGGTCGATATCATGAGTACCAGCCCTATTTAGGTGGAAGCTCATTTTGTGTCTAATTCAATACTTTCAAACTGCAGGTCCCTAAGCGTGGAAAACTATTTTCAACAACACATAAAATTTTAATTTGTTTTCCAGTTTAGTTTTTTTTCCTTGTGATAAAGACTTCATCCTGACCCTTCCTGCATGTACACACATAAAAACTTACTGGTTTAAAGTAGATAAATTTGGAAATGAAGTACTGATGTTAACCAGTTAGTCCATTTCATACGAAAGGGGTGTATTAAACTGTAGGTATGCATGCATATGTACACACGCACATACACACATCACACATACATACATCATATGCACAGCATGCATGCCTTCATAATATCTCGTGTGCCTTGACAGAAAATACATACTAAAAATTTCATCACATTAGAGAGCTGTACATGTTGCATGCAAGAAATGACATTAGTAAGCAGTAATTCGAAGCTCAGAGACAGATCCTTTGCACCATGTACTATAATGAAGTGCAGTTTTCTCACCCCATGAATAGGTACTATGTGATGTGTCACACCTTCCACCTCTCTCATATTGTTCTTATTAGTTACTATGGCAACCTGATAGAGTACTCTGACCTTGTGCAACCATCTTAGAATTGTCAGTGCTGTTGTTGTACACACTTTATAGATATAGAAACGCAGGGGTAGGTAGGGAGAGGGAGAGGGAGGGAGGGTTAGGAGGAAGGGTTCCATAAGGTCATAATTAAGTTTATAATCTATGGCTAAATGTCACATTTGATCACTTTTTCGTATGCCATTAAACAGGACGCTGACTGACGATTGAGATATAGCTACGTAAAAGCTCGAGAGACAAACTATTAATCTTCGTCAACACACACACACACACACACACACACACACACACACACACACACACACACCCATTATACTGTTTTGTAGCATCGGGTACACACCATACGATACAGAACGCAACAACTTATAAATAGGTACACGCAGGGCGTACGTGTTCCGTGCAAAGGGATCGATTCCGGTCATTGGAGACAGGTCGGCACCGCTTCCAGACCATTATTCCGTTGCAGATGGAGCATTGTTCATTGTATTGATAAAGACGACGATAATTCATTTTTCATTTTCCAATACTTTGCGATGCGCTGGATTTAGGCCACAAATTGAATTCGATCACGTGCAACATTGACATTCGAGCCCAAAAGGTCCTCCATGTATAAATAGAAAGACGAGAAATTAAATTGTGGAAAAGTACACGGACCCGTGTACTTTTCCACAATTTAATTTCTCGTCTTTCTATTTATACATGGAGGACCTTTTGGGCTCGAATGTCAATGTTGCACGTGATCGAATTCAATTTGTGGCCTAAATTCAGCGCATCGCAAAGTATTGGAAAATGAAAAATGAATTATCGTCGTCTTTATCAATACAATGAACAATGCTCCATCTGCAACGGAATAATGGTATGGAAGCGGTGCCGACCTGTCTCCAATGACCGGAATCGATCCCTCTGCACGGAACACGTACGCCCTGTAGGCGTGTACCTATTTATAAGTTGTTGCGTTCTGTATCGTGTGGTGTGTACCCGATGCTACAAACAGTATAATGGGAGTGTGTATGTGTGTGTGTGTGTGTGTGTGTGTGTGTGTTGACGAAGATTAATAGTGTGTGTCTCAAGTTTTTACGTAGCTATACCTCAATCGCCAGTCAGCGTCCTGTTTAATGGCATACGAAATGTGATCAAATGTGACAGTTTAGCCATAGATTATAAATCACCTTAATTATGACCTTATGGAACCCTTCCTCCTCACCCTCCCTCCCTCTCCCTACCTACCCCTGCCTTTCTATATCTATAAAGTGTGTACGACAACAGCACTGACAATTCTAAGATGGTTGCACAAGGTCAGAGTACCTTATCAGGTTGCCATGGTAACTAATAAGAACAATATGGGAGAGGTGAAAGGTGTGACACATCACATAGTATCTTTTCATGGGGT